>ML675611.1:33261498-33393575 GCA_007922155.1 Mesoclemmys tuberculata | reverse complement strand
ACGTACAAAGCTACTCCACCACCTCTACCTTTCTTCCTGTCTTTTATGTGAGCCCTAGAATGCTTAAAGCCCTCTTCCCTACAGGCAGGAAAGAGGTTGCAGCTGGGGCTGATTAGGCAATTAGGCCACCTGGGCTGCTTAACTAATTAGGCCACCTGGGGCTAATCAAGGAGCCCCGCCCCAAACACTTAAAAGCCTCCAGTGCAAGCAGGCAGTTGAAGGTAGTAGAGTGAGGAGAAGAGGAAGGGGCTGCTGGAGTATTGGAGAGAGAAGTTTGGAGATAGAGTTTTGAGATAGAGGTTTCTACTGCTGGGGAAGCAGAGCTAAGGGAACCCTGATCCTGGACCCCCCCCAGCCTACAGGGAGAACAGGTACCCTGCTTGGCCACTGTCATAAACAGGCTATCTGCCCTCCCCAGTGAGGTTGGGGAGACAGCCCTCAGGCCTACAGAAAGGCCTGCACCTGCTTGTCCTGTAGGGAGTGGCCAAAGAGAGGGGAAGATCCAGAGACTTACCTGGACTGGGGTGGGACTACCTCAGGCCCCACAGCCTACAGAGACTGTTGCCAGTGGGCGAGTGCCAGAAAGGGGGGCTGGTGTACCACATTACAATACTACACAATTACAGTAGGGGTATTGGAGAAAGCTAGCCCAGATTTGATTACAAAAGTAGAAAGCTATACCTGGACTAAGAGAGAAAAAGCGTGTTGGGGGAAGATAGGGTCTCATCACTCCATACAGCTCAGAGGTTCCCAGGAGACAGGCTGTTCAGCTTAGGGTCCAGAGTGCTTGAGACAGGCAGAGCCCCCAACATGATCAGTCAGGAAAAGGGGAAGTTCCAGTGGATCTGATGCAGCATTTGGATCCAGGCATCAGAATTCAGGTTTGATCTTGGGTATGGGTTTTTGTAGGGAAGAAACAATGGTTCAAGGGAGAACACTAGATTTGTTTATGGTAAACAATGACACAAGGGAGTATACCAGAGTGGTTTTCTTTATGCTGGACAATAGGTGATGATCATTCCTGGCTATGGGCAGTGTTCCTTGAGGGAGCTCACAGTGCAATCAGGCAGATTCAGGGTTTTGGATATCAATAACTAGAATGGTCTGATAACTGTGGAGCTGGGTGTATGCAGGTATGGGTTCATTTACATCAAGAGCAGAGATTTCCCATCATGCAATGTGTCCTTGCTTTGCCAATCCCAGAGTTCAGTGCAGTTCCTGCTTTGGAGCTTGATTCTCCATTCTCCATGCTAATTCTTGTTCCATCTCTGATGTACATGAGGTGTCTGTGCTCCATTCATTGTGCTCATTGAGATGCCTCTTTTTACATCTTTGATGTAAGTGAGGCTAGGGAAGTTGTCTTAATCCTATTACCCTTGTTTGGAGGGTTTTAGGTGTATCTCACAGCCTTTTCATTGCTTTTGGTTTCTGGATCAAACAGAGGGTGGTGGGGGGATTCAGGTGAGCCAGAGAGAGTAGGGGTTTTGTGCCCTGGTTCCCCAAGAACACAGAGCTGCCTGGTAACAATATACATAGAAAAGACAGCCCTAAAGAGCTAACATTTTAAACAGGCAAGATAGAGAGTGGGTGAAAGAAGTATTGTTACCCCCATTTTACAAGTGAAATGCTGAAGCACAAAGAGGTTAAGTAATTACCTTGGATGAAGTTTACAGCACAGCCAGAGATAAAGCTGGTTAATTTTTTTTGGACATTTTACTGAAAAACTGTTGGAAAAATCAGCCAAAAACTGCCTAAAACTAAATTAAAACAAACAAAAAAAATTGTTTGAAAATTACAATTTTATTTTTTTCAGATTTCTGATGAAAAAAAACAAAATATTTCTAAGTAAGCAAACACTTTTATTGAAGTTTTTCATTTAGTCAAAAATGGAATTTTCCAATAAAAAAAAAATTTCAGTGGAAAATTTTCAACCAGCTCAACTCAGGAATCAAATCCCGCTCTTCTAATTGTCACGTCAGTGCTTTACCCACAAGACCATATTACTTTCCAATGGAAGTGTTGGAAGCCCATTACTTGGTATTGCAGGATTTTTGTGACTATAGGGAAAGAAGTTGCTATTTTCTTGTGAAATCCAAAATATGGAGGCAAATGAGGAATCTTCTTTCTCAGGAATAATATTAAATATAATAATTATTACAGGCTCCATGATGCACATGGGAATGTGGGTTTTTCCAAAGTGGAACAGAACATTGGCTGATCAAGTCCAGTATCTATTTTGGGCAGTAATCTATCCATAGTGAAAGTGAACAGCCTTCTTATTGTAATCCACCTGGTAATTCTATGCCAACGGTTTGCAGCGAGTGGAAATGCCATCTGATCTGAACTGGCTATCAGCTTGTTCAATTTCAGTATGACAATACTGGACAAGATGCTCAGCTAACATAAATCAGCGTAGCTCCACTGGAATCAATGGAGCTTTGGTGACTTATATTAGCTGAGAAGTGCAAAAGTCAGTAAAATGTGACCTTAATGAAAGTTCTGTTAGTGAATGGTAAACTTGAAAGTTAAAACCACCTTGAGACTAAGTTCTCTCTAGGTGGTTAGGCCGCCCTTGGGCATTTCTAATGTCCCTTCACCATTATCAACTAAATATCTTGATGCTTTCCATCATTCCCCCCCCCAGCTAAATGAGTAGAAAAATAGACACCTAACATTAGCATACCAGAACATAAAAACTATGATAGCAATGAGCACTATTTTGCTTACTGGAAATATCATAGGATGTTGCATTATTATTTTAAAATAAATGCAGTAGCTGTAATGATCAGATGGTAAAAGATCTTGAGGGAAATTCTCTGGACCATAAGGCAGGCCAGAAGGATGCATTAACATAGTAGGTCAATTTTTATGCCTTAAGGCTTAACAGCTTTGACAGTGTACCCTTTAAAATGATTTGACTATGATCTACCTGTCAATTGGCTGTGAGGTCACGTGAGGCCTGAGTAAGGATTGCTCAAGCACTGATTGTCACTTTGTGCTCTTTAACTGTGCACAGAGATGCAAACTTGAGGGAAGTATGTTAAAGGCAGCATTTATTAACTTGAAGAGTGATTGGTTATGTTAATGGCACGATTGTTTGCCAAGTGGCAGAGGATTATACTTTAATAAATCAAGACAAATGTAGTCTATTCTTTAAAAAAAATATTGCAGCAAGATATTTGGTGCCATTCTTTACTACTACTTACTAAAAGGACAGTCAATACAGGTTGGCCATAACCGGATGGTTTTCTGAGGCAAGTCTCTGCCAACTTTAAGACCAACTAAACTAGAATGATATTTGTATAAATTTAGGTTAGATACATTTGGCCTGATGGGTTTCAAAACTAATATGCTTTATAAGCAAAACTGGACTGTAAGTAAAAACCTCTAACACTTCACTGCCTTGGGGATTATGGTAGTTCAGATGGGGAAGGGCAAGGCTGAAAAAAATAGAATGTGTCCGTGAGAGAGAATTTTGTATTGATTTCTGACAGAGGTAAATAGTGCAAACTGCACCTAATGGCTCACCTGCCTTAGACGGCTGCAAACATTTTTACCCTAGATACTGTTGGTCAAAGTCATGTAGCCAGAGAATGCTAAACCTTGGAAATAATGTTCAAAAGAATGAAGCACATCATAAATATTGATTTAGGCTTTACACAGTAAAATAGATATGGAAAGCCTTACTGTACTTATGTTACCCAGAATTCTGCCAACCCAAAGCTCATAGTAACTTTACTCTGCGTGAGGTGGTGTCAGGAAATAAATCAAATGGAAACATGGCCATTCAGCCAATAGATGGACTGGTAGAAACAATATAACACAAGAGTGCTCTTACTTTAAAGCTGTACTTTACTTGGGCTCAAGCATTTACACACAGCTGCAACAGGTGAGTAAAACACCCCCAACCCTCAATAATTACCGAAGTTTGGGGTGGCTTTTGAGTGGAAACAGCAATGGATTTTCGACTGGCCTGATCTTCCACCTATTGTTGGAGGATCCTGAAGCTGTGTTCAGGAAGAAATCCCAGAGTCCAAACCTCTCCCTCCTATTTAATCCTTGTTAGTAGACAAAAACACATCAAAAAAAGAAAAAGAAAAAACAACGTATTTGGCTGACAATAAGGGAGACAATGCAGGGAGAGGTGCAGTGTCAGGCAAAGGTTGAGCAAAAGGCCGCTTTCCCTCTTGCCTTAGTCATGCCAAGATTGCTCAGGCCTGCAGAAAGGCCTACCATTTCTGGCTGCTAATAGCAACAAATATGATAATCAATATTATATTATCAAGTGGTCCCTGGCCCTTTTCTTTTACTAGTCTATCAAAATCTCCCCTCTACTTCCAAAAATTATGGGACTGTATCACATGGATGGATATTGGCAGAATGGCCACTTTAAGCACTGCAGGTGAAGAAATCATGTATTTGAGAACATGTCTGCTAAATCTGGCTTGTAGAATGATAGAATCATATTTGTAAAAAGATAGATACTTGTGCATGAATGAGCATATTTCCACAGAGTTATGGGTATTCATGACAGCAAGGCTTGTATATCAGACACAGACATTTTAAAATCTGGGATCTATGTGCACAGCCAAATATAGTATCCTTTTCTTGCAAACAGAGAGAGGAAAAATTGAAAATGTCCTTGAATTTCCTAGGCACGTTGTGTGTTTTTCTAAGGTGTTTCCACACTCACCATCCCTTCATACAAGCTTTCCAAATTGACCTTGCAGACCCAAGAGTATTAGATAAGCATCCAAAGATTTGGGTTGCATATTTGTGCCAAATCTGAACATAGACCCCACGGGAACCCCATGACTTTTCATGCCGAACATCTTCAAAACTTAGAACAAACCTGAATTTCATTAACCATTTACTAAAGTTCATCAAATTTTACATGATTCTAAAATTATTCTGATACTGAAATCAGAAACAAACCTAAAATCTCTGCATTTTGTGGGTGCTTAAAAGCTGAATTTAGATCTGTAACTGAAACTTGTGAACTAGATTCTTTCTTTATAATGAGCCAAACCAAAATCCTAGGTTTGAAAACCTTCAGACTTTGGAATGTTTGAAATCCTGATTTGGCTCTTCCAGCTTGGATCTCTTTTTGAACGGCAGCTAATTTAGTTCTGAATTATAGCTTTGGCAAGGGTAGAACTTAGTTGTGCTGCCCTCCGAGTAGACCAGACAGCAGATCGTGATTCAGAGAGTCACAACCTGGTTCCTGGTTCTTTTCCTGCCTCCAGTTTCCTCCCTACCATTTTAGGTTGTACAAATTTCTTCTCTTGGAGCTCCAGTACATTTGTACTTGACAGCATGTTGAGAGGAAGGGGCAAAACCAAGGATCCTCCCATGCTTTCCCCTTCCTGCTATCATTCTGCCCACAAGACAGCCTGGGGTATAACAGTTCCACAGAGGCTGTTCACCTCATCATGCTGGATCCTGTCATTACGTTGCCCATGAAGGGGAGTAAGTGGGATCCGCAGCTCTCTTATTTCCCTGTGTGGGAGTGTAGGTCATATGACAATCTTGCCTTTAAATATTTGCCATATAACATTCCAATGATAAGTGTAAGGTGGGGTGTATGTGGTTTTGTATGGGATGAATGAGCTGATGCATTTTCTCTCTCTCTCTGTTTCAGAGCTGAGACAGGTCTATTAATGTTTAATTATTAGGCAAATTATATTACCATCTGCTGTATCATTTTTAAATTACTATTTTGGAAATTTCTATTGAGAAGGAATCATGTCTAAAAGAGTTATTTTGTACAAAGCAGCCAAACTTTGAATTTTATCCCAGTGATATGTACAGCATTCTCTACTCACACAATATACCTTCTTGCTGCTAATCTGTCCTATGATCCTTCCCCAGTACTAAAGTAACAGGATTCTAGTGACTTAACTTCTCCAATACTGGTGATTACAACTCTAGCTAAAATAATAACAAATACAAATATCGGATTTCTTTTACTATACACCTTATTAAATTATTGCACATCTACTTTCCCCAGGATATTCAATTAATTATTTAACAATCACTTCCTATTGGTTACACATTGATCATTTTCTAATGTAAAAAAAAAAAGAGTCATGCCATAACAGCATACAGGCAAGGCAAAATTTCGACCACATTTGTGGGCCAATGGAATGAAGAAGAACAACAGTAATTCCAAGTTGATCGCTGCCTGTTTGCTTCTGCATATGATTGAAACTAATTATTACCTCTATCACCTGAAAACTAAATAAAACCGGTAAGATAGACAAAACAATACAGCAGCTGCTGGGTTAGGATTGCATCATGGAAGGCCGAATTTATCATCTTTCCTCCTGAGTGTTGGAGTGCCATCTTGTAAACTTATTATTTGTTTTTAAAGAGTGCTAGATACTTATATTTAGGTTTGGAAGAATTAGATTTTTATTGATAAATGTCTGTAAACATCGATTTTGCCATCCACACAGAAACCAACATAAAGTGATTCTATTAATAATAATTGAAATTTAAAGTTGAGCTAATTAAGAAAAATGCTGCTTCAGAATTTAGTAGGGTCCCACCTTAATGTGTATAAAATGTGTTGTAATGAACACTACATAAAGCATGTATTTACCACTCGGCAAAAACAGCTGACTTGGGAGTTAACGGAGCTGGAGGTGTAGATACATATAATTATGAGCATTAATAAAGCTTTAACTTTTCAGTGTCTACTGTCATTAAATAATTATTCCCCTTTCCCCTATGATTTTATGCACCTGTGAAAAACTGAATTGATTACAAAATATAAAAAGCTGAAAAATTAACATCGATATTATTCTCAAACTATAAACAAATAAAAACTGAATTCTGCCAACTTGGTCCAATAAAAGTATTACCTCACTCATCTTGTCTCTCTAATAAGCCTACTTATAATCATTTCAACCTGTATTGCACTGTAGAGAGATGTTAAAGCAAGCAAGGGAGGAAGCAGGGAAAGCACTAAGTCATTTGATCATTTGAGTGATTACATTATTATGTTACATTATTTTGTGGTCTAAGTGTCTTTTGCAAAGTTTACTCCAGAGCCACTGGGAGTCTACAAAGAGATAATTTCAGCCATTGTTCAGCTTTCCAGAGCTCTTTGAAACAGAATTATTCTGTTGTACTCCATAAACCCTTTTTCTCCAATGTGATAACATTCTAGCTAGTTATATTCGCCCTGCAGTTTCAGGTGGATATCTTATTCACTTTCACTTCCTGATCTAAACAATGCTTAGAAGAGTGTTGCTGAGCACTGTTCAATAGCTGCCACTTTCTACTCAAGAGGTGGCTGCATGTCAGTAGAACATGAAGTAAGTTATTTACGTCCTGTATAAATACTGCCGACTCCCAAACTGTGTGAATATTAAGTTAATTTGTTTCTCTAAAAATTCACTAAATCAAATTTTATTAGCTTAAACATTCAGTCAGTGAATGCTCAGTTGAATGTTTGTTTTCAGAGCAAACTTTAAAATTACTATCCATGAAATTCATATCATGAATCTGATTATAAAATTTATGCTCAAAACAGATATAATGTGTGACCGATGTAACTGATCACAACGAAGCAATATATCTTGAACTTCAGATTTCAAATGTTGGACAGTAGACCACTGACTTTACAAAAATGTCATCAAATAACTGAATAATTCATACATGTGAAAATCAGGATATGTTTGTTATTATTCTGTGAAGAAAATAGGTAAAATTAATCAAATGAATTATTTAGAACTAATACATGTACTCACAGGGAAAAAGACACAGATTTTAATACCATATGTTGACATGACAGATTATATATAAATGTAAGAGAATCTTTATTAGTTAGTGAGTGTATGTATAACATTTTGAAGATAAGTGATGACTATTGTTGGATTATATTATCATTTCTTTGTATCTAATCACTCTCATAAGTAAAATATTTGGAATTTATCATTGAATCAATGTGTTACTCTATCACTGTTAAAACTATATTCATAGACACAATGGGTGAAATCTTGGGTCCACTAAAGTCACTCCCAATGTATTTCTTGTCATGTTATGAACAAGTGTTCCAAGAGGTGAGCAGATGGAGGCAATGACTGAAACTCCAAGATAATACACACTGCAAAATCACACAGGGCACTAAAAACCAATACCTGAACTTCTTCCACCACCCCAAAAAACGCTGGGGGTATGTCTTCACTGACAGCAGCAACTTCGCCGACATCAGATCGATATATCCAGATCAACTGAGCAGTCAGTGAAGACCTGCTCCATTGATCTGGAAGTCAACACATTAAAACCACCCCCTCAAGTGGTGCAGCACAGTGAATATGCTGTGTAGAAGATGAGTTACAAAGTCAATGGGAGTTACGCGAGCTACTCTGAGTAGTTTACGTAACTCCAGTAGACTGCTGCCGACTTTGAATGTAAGTGTATACCAATCTGGGTTTACACTTGCTGGACCTGGGTCTCGCAGCCATGTTAACACATCCATGCTGCTTTATGCAGACTTTCTGACTTGGGTCTGCAGCCCATGTCCACATTGCAAAATGACAGGACTTAGACCCAAGTCACAGTTGGACTTGGGCTCTGACCTGCTCCCCTAGCAGATTCTTGAAGCTGGGTTCAGGCTGCTTGCTGACCTGAGTCAGACTGATTTCTGTGTAGATTGGAAGTGGGGTTTGGGCTTAACCCTGAGACAGAGCACCGGCTTAGCATGCAGTGTAGAAATACTCCAAGCGGTCAATTCCTGCATTGATTTGTGGGGATTTAGTCTTTCACGGGCTATTGATGCTATAGCTCCTCTTCCCAACCTCACACATCATACTAGGGACAGTGTTTTAAAGTTTTAAATTGTTACATTTATTGTCAACTTAAACGCTGTGTACTTGGGGGTAACAGAATCCCTAAGTAAGTCCAGTGTTATGTAACTTAGTTTGCGTTCAGCTATTGTGTAATTATGCCCATGCTTTTATTATTTATTTGTATTGTGGTAGTGTCGAAAGGGCCCAGCTATGATTGGGGCCCCATTGTGCAGGGCACTGTCCATAGGTGTAATATGGTAACAACCCTGTTCCGAAAAGCTTATGCTGTAAATTGAAAAGACAGACACTAGAAGTGTTATCCCCATTTAGCAAATCTGAGTCTGAGTCAGAGAGAGCTTAAGGGCCATATTTTAAAGATATTAGGTATATAAGCCTAATAGATTTTTAAAAATGTTGAGGTGCCACGCTCTAGCTCTTGGAAATCCCACTTGGAACCTACATGCATCTTTCGGCATCTAAATACCTTTAAACATCTGTCCCTAACTGACTTGCCCAATGGCACATAGAAAGTCTTTGGCAGAGCCAGAAATTGAACTCAGTTCACCTGTGTTCCAGTCCAGTGCCTTAACTATAAGACCATATTTTATCCGAATGATTAAACAACCTCAAATGATGCTTATTAGTCAATGCACATCTCAGTTCCTCCCTGACTTGCACTGCCACCAACAGCCTGGCTTGAGAGCTGGGTTTTCAGATCCTAAGCCTGGCATCACATAATGTCTGGCTCTTAAGTAGATACACGTGTGTTAATTACACACCTATATTCATCTAATGTTTAATTAATCCCCATTATATCCTGGTTCTTGCCCTATTACTTAAAGAGATAGACATGCAGGTCTTTGTGTCCCTCAGTAAAGGCAAACTTGCTGCAGGTTTCTGCCTTTGTCTATTGTGCTCTCTAAGAACAAGACTTCAAATTCTTCCATTGATTTTGAAAGCGGTATTGACAGAACTTTAACAAATATATAAAGACAATGGTTGCTCATCTCTCTCATGCTTTCTCTATTTCTCTTACCTAGTTGATTATTCCTGGGGAATATATTTGCATGAAAACAAAGTCTTCATTGCATACCAATTGGCCTGACCCTGTTGCTTTCCCTGCACACACCTATAGTATTTCCCTGACACACCAATGGCATGAAAGGAGGCGGAAATAGCCCCTTGGAAAGCCAGCATAAAGTTCTCTTCCACCTCCCTCATAGCCTCGAGTGTAGTGAGTTTTCAGGGGTGGGGCTGAAAGAAAGAGTGCAATATAGCTGGAGAAATTGCACTCCAGATACTCTCAGTTACGGAATGACCACTTGAGGCTGGTCCTTAATGGAACCAGATATAAGGCACAAAGATGGCTTAAAGCCACTTTTCCTCCAGCCCCAAATCTTGCACCAAGAACAGTGCAGCCCAAATGGAAAATTTGCCCTTTATTTCTCTGCTTGTGATGACACATGAGACAATTAGCTATTGTGGAAAAGCCTCTAATCACCTGAGATGGAAAATAAGCAGCAGGATATGGTACATTGCATGTACCAAATATAGTATTTCTATGATAGTAGTATCTGAGAGAGAGTAAGCTGGTCAGTAAGTGCAATTTTCATTTTGTGAGAAATTCCATGATTTTGAATTTTGTTTGTTGTCCGGATCAGAAAAGGTGAAATTTTGATTTCCTGTTAAATTAATTTTTTTTCTGTGGGGAGAAGGTAAGGATAGGTGGACATGTTTCAGATCAATTGAAAAGCTTCATTTTGATAAAATCAAAACCTTTTATTTGGATTTTAAACTTAAAATATTTTATATTTTATTATTTTTTGTTTTCTAAATAAAATACTCTCAAAATTGGCATGGCCCAATGGATCCTTTTAATTGTGACAAACCCACATTTTTGCCAGCTGAAATTTTTTTACCATCTTTCCCTCTCTCGCTCTCTTTCTTATACATCAGCGGTTCTCAACCTGTGGGTCGCGACCCCGGCGGGGGTCGAACGACCAAAACACAGGGGTCGCCTAAAGCCATCGGAAAATACATATTTCCGATGGCTTTAGCCGCTGAGAAGTCGCGCTACCATCTGTAGCAGCGCTATTCAGCTGGAACGCACACCGTTATGGATGCGCGTTCCAAACTGAATGCCTGCGTGCATGCGCAGACGTGATTGCATCATCCGTCCGGGGCCTAAGGGGCGGGGGAAGCGGGGGGAACGCTCCACAGTCCATAGCAGCGCATTACGTGTGTCCGGCGCTTGCTGACGTCATCAGTGGGCGGACACAGCAAGCGCCGGAGGACAGAAGCCTAGGAGGCGGAGAGCCAAGAGGCGGAGAGCCAAGAGAGCCTGCGAGACAGCCTGCTGGTGTAAAAAAGGTTAATAATGTAAAAACAGTACACACACCATACACACAATACTGTGTAAGTGTAAGGTGCTTTGTGTGTAATTATTATACAGTACACAAAGCAGCTTACACTTACACAAAGCACCATACATTTACACAGTGTGAACTACATCGGTCTTATACTATAAGAGACCACTATAAGATGTAGTCTTATGTCCGAATCATAACTGTAGCAAAATTACAGTTATGTCCGAATCATAATTGTAGCAAAATTACAGTTTTGAAGTAGCCACCAAAATTATTTTTTGGTTTGGGGTCACCGCAATATGAGGAACTGTATTGCGGGGTCACGGCATTAGAAAGGTTGAGAACCACTGTTATACATATAATTAGCTGCATTGACTTGAAGTGTTTCAGAGTTTTCCATGAAGCCTCAATAATATTTTAGTGTCTGTATAAAATCCTCAACCACAAAGCAGAATGAAACAAAAATTCTGAATTAACTGGAAATGGAGACTTTGGGTAAATGAGTTTTCCATCCCTTAGAGTCTTAGAGCATTATCCTCCTGGGTCCTCTAATCAGCTTGGCAGATCTTAGAGTGAAGCTTGGCAGATCTTATTCAGAAACAGGGTGAAAGGAATTAATTTTTACCTGCCACCAAATTAACTCTAATTTGTAAAGTTGTATTGTATTGTATTGTATTGTAAATTGGTAAATTTGTTTAAACTTACCAGGATGAGAAGTGTTTTCCTGGATACCTTCACAACACTTAGGATCCGCTTGAAAGAGAGGTCACTTCTGTCTCTATTTTCCCCACCCTACTTCTACCACTCTATTTGATAATGAATAGTGTTCAATGGAGACGGCTGTATTTGAACTAACTTTTGTGATCAGAAAAGTAACAGAGCTGAAAATCCCATATAAACCCATAAAATGGGTTTCTCTTATTTCAGCCTCTATTTGGAGAATCAGAGATACTATCTCTAAGACTGAATATACAGTTGAAATTGCCCTTGGCTCCCTAGGAGAGCCAACCATTCTTTCAGACCTTCTTTTCACACAGCCTGGGAGCTCACTTCTACTCAAAGTCCAAGATCTACCCACACTGTCCAGCTGTCTTTGCTGTTCCCTTCGGGAAAACTCCTTAAATGTGCATCCTGTGAAATTCTTTGATAACGGGCAGGCAGCCAGCATAATATCTTCTGGCACATTCCCTCTGCACTTCAAAGTCTCTTTTCCCTTAGAGTCATGCAGCTGTAGTTTCCTGTCGGGGAAGATCTGTTAAGGATTGCTCTGCCTATCACAAACATCAGGATGTGCATGGTGGGAGGTGTTCAACATCCATACTCTCTTGTATATAGCCAGTGTCCAGCCAATAAGTAGTTCACTTGCTGATGCTGGAGGTACATATGCAGCTGATGGAAAGATCTATGTTTCATTTGGAAAACACAGTATTCACTTCATAATTTCCTTACCTGCTAACTTGAGTCAACACAGGATATCATCATACCTGACGTAAATAGCCACTACTTCAGATATTATTTGTCTGGTAAAATAAAACACGATGGACCAGATCCTCAGCTAGCATAAATCAGAAGAGCACCATTAAAATCAATGGAGTCACACCAATTTATATGAGCTCAGGATCTGTCTCAGTCTCTTTAGAAAAGGCCCAAATGAACCATATCCACAAAGAGGCAAATGTCACATTACAAAAGTGCAGGATTGCCCATCATTTCTGGATCAGCAGTACCAAGAGTTTCAGCCCAGCACTAGAAGGTGACACACATAACGTTAGTGTAACAAATTTCTACTTAGTCAGACAAAGGTGAGATTCAGAGCAATAGGTAAAACTATATTGTGCGGCCCCAATGCAAAATGACACTATGGTTATGTGCTGTAATCTGAAGCATTGCACCAGGAAGAACCTCTGGTCCTCTCTCACATAAAAAAACATTTCAAAGGACAGTGGGATGTGCTGTCCAGCCCCCAAATGCAGCAAGAAACTGGGCTTATAACTGATGTTCTTTGCCATCACATAGGGCATCCTGACCCATACTGTTTTGAGAATGGTTCAAAAAACACTTCCCATTTGGTTCCTCCTTGAGGTGTGACTATTTCATTGATGTTGTACAGCTTTTTTCATCCATGTCTCTGAGTGTTTTCATGCTGAAATGTAAGTCTTTGGACATTTCTGACATATCTGCCAGTGTGAAGAATATAGATATATTTTCCCTTAGTGAAGAATAAGAAATATGGAAGTCAGGTTATGATTTTCACAAGCTGCCAACCCAAGTTCACAGGGACACAGGGCTAAGGATTGAGACACAGCTTAGTAACAAGTTCATAATTTGGCCTATTAATAATAATGTAACTGAACCTCCAGCAAAAGATTATGATACTAAAAAACTCATGTTTTCCCTCCAGAGAGTTCAGGATATGTATTTATTTTTCATTTTGTGGTTTTTTGCTACTATGCTAAATTCGGCCTCACCTGCTGTGCACAATACCAAATAAAATTCATGTAATTTAGAACAATGTCTGATCTGAGTTTTAAATTGATAAATCAATTTAAATTAATGGGTCCTTTATATATTTATTGGGTATATATTGTTTATTCAAACTTAAAAAAACTGGATAATTGTACATAAGTAGAAGCAATATAAAATAGCTACAGGAAAGATAAAGAGTATGAAACCAAGCAAGTCCTTAGAACAATTAAGTTTTCATGCTGAAATATGTTGTTATTACAAGTGAAGTGGTTAATCATTTTAGAAATCCTGAGAGGTGAATTTGCTCAGAGCTATTCCAAAATAAGAGAAAAAATAAACCCTCTTTTATGGATTCAATTAGTAAAAAAACCAAGTTCTACTTATCAAGAGCAAACACTAAATAAGATGTAGTCACTGTTTATTGATGATATATCATAAACACTAAAATATACAACAAGACAGCTAGTGTCCTAGACCAAATATATCCTCTAAATATATTATTAAGTAAAAAATTCAGAGATCAAATCAGCAAAGGGCACTTTATGGTATACATTTTGAGTTAGAATAAACATTGATGCTAATATTCATTAAAAACTCTGGATTTTCAAAAGATTACACAAATATTCTACAGCATTAGTCTCTAAATAATGGAGAATAAAAATAGAATATGCTTCACAAATAATACTGAATAAAACCAGCTGCTTTTATTAATTCGGTTGTAAATCGCTTTTTGTATTATATGGCTAGATCTAATTTTAAACATTTTTGGAGCAGAGTAGTACTCTGTTCTTCGGATTGTAGTCCCCTATCCATTGTAAGCAGCATGGACCTTACTAGTATAATTCTGTTTCCCAGTCATCTGATTCCAGGTGACCCAAGCAACCACCTGGGGTGCAGAATTGGGAGCTGCTGGGCTCAGGGTGCTGTTTTTGTTGTTAGCAAAGGAAGGGATAACAGAACGTGTGAAGTAAAATGTTTCAGGTATTCCATATGTTAATTCATTTTTCACTAAGAAAATTTAAAAGTTTCTAAAAGCTTAGAGGAAATGATTTTTTAATTTGCTTATATATGGCAAGAATAAATACAGATTTATAGATTCTAGTGTGCAAATTTATCATCTTATATGACAGGGATAAATCAGACATGCAAATCTTGCATCAAAGTCATAAAATGAGCTACAAATGCAATAAAAACCAAGATATTCAAAACTTTAACAAATGCCCTCGCCTGGAGCACCATTTGGTCTAGGGCCGGCCTTGTCTAGAAGTGCAAGGAATCCATTTTCTTATTATTTATTTGTATTACAGTAGTACCCGGAGACCCCAGCCAAGATAAGTGCCTCATTATGGTAGGCACTGTAAATTAAAATAAGACTGGTCCTGTCCCTAAAAAGTTACAAGTCTGAAAAGAAAAGCCAAATAAAGGGTGGGAAATTGTGGGTATTATTTACCTTCCAGTTTAGATGCAAGGCACAGAGGGGAAGCAACTTGAACAAAGGCACACAGGGAGTTTGTGTCACAGTTGGGAACTGAACTCATCTCTTCAGTCACAGTCTGCTGCTTTAACAAAACCATCATTTTTCTTTTACTTTGATCACGTTCAACGTAGTTTGTAATGAATCTCTGGTTGTCCTGTGCCATTTCCTGCCCAAGATGTAGATGACATTCCCATCTGTGTTTTCCTGCAGGAAAGGGAGGAGTTTGTAATTGGAACCCTAGTCTGAAATAAACAAATGCATTACAATGCTGATAAAATACTCTTGGGTTAAATGGACACTAATATACACTAAATCTAAACACCTTACACTGTACTCACTATCATAGGGAAATGAGCCTGTGACCCTTGAAACATGCCTAATTTCCTATGATTTTTGCTTAACGGATGTAGAATAATGGAAGCTATTTCAACAGGAGACGGTAAGAGGAGCTTTTCTTGGCAAGGTGGTACCTAATTGTTCAGGGCAATCGCTTCACAATCAGAAGATTTCCCCGGTTATTCTGGGTCAATTTTTTTCACTACTTGACTTTGCATTAACACCTTCATTATTTCAGAGATGGGCAAACTTATTTTCAGTGTGTCTCCCACTCAAGAAGAGTGATGTTGTGCAATATTAATTGCTTCCCCGGGTTTTCTGTTGATACTGTTGTACTCAGAATCCTGTCAGCAAGGATGGCACAGACCCTGTCTGTTGCTGGTCTTGATATTTTATTAGCTTTCAGACTTGGTTCTTGGACTTCAATCAAGTTTCCTGGAGCAGTCTTTATAAAAATACAGTACAGAATTCTATAATAATGGTCCAAAACCCTGCAGATTCAACAGAGTTTGGTGTGATTTCTTCAAAATACTGCAGAATATTACTAAGTACTTCAGAAACTTATATAGGGGATAAGGTATTTGGTACAGATATAGCTGAATACTACAGACACATTACCTGGTGACGCACAGCTGTTCAGGCTACAGAGGCTGTCTGACAACCCCTTCCAGGTACAAATAAGAACAGATTATGTTTATTCGTAAGCAGATTCTGTATCTTCATGCAAGAGTTTTAAAAGAACTGGTTTAGGAGCTACTAGATGATTCATGTTGCTTTTCAATAAGTCTTAGAGTACTGGGGAAGTTCCAGAAGACTGGAAGAAAGCGAATGTTGTGCCAGTATTTAAAAAGGGTAAACCGGATTGGGAGGCAATCCTGCAGCCAAACCAGAGCTGCTTGCTCAGCTGGCCCCCTACAGCAGCCCAGCCCACTAGGAATATTAGTTGGTGGCTTCTTCATGGAGCCATGAACATGTGTGTGTACTTGATGCAGTTCACCCCCCCACCTTCCACCCCAACACCTGCCCCTTGTATGGCATTAGGGAGACCATGGCACACATCTACCTCAAATGTACCAGGCTGCAGTCCCTTTTCTGGCTCCTCCAGAACCTGCCCCTCAAGTTTTGGGTGCATTTTCCCCCACACCTCCTGATATTTCCACACCCTATCCATGGCCCCACAAAGTCACAAGGTTGTCTCATCAGCCTCCTCCTGGCACTGGTCAAGGTGGCCATCCATCATACCAGAAGGTGCTCTGTGATTGTGAGGGGCCTATTTCTGTTCCTCCCGTAGGTCACATATCAGGGCAGAGTTCCTCTTGGCTGCATCCACTAGCTCGCTGGATGCCTTCGAGGAGCAGTGGGTGCTATCCAGGATTCTCAGCTTGGTGTCCCCCTCTGACTCCCTGCTTTTGAACCTGTGACTCTCACTCCTATCCTTGGGTTTCACTTGTTACCCCCCTGGATATACTTAAGCCCTGGGACCAGTGGCTTCTCCCTTTAGGATGGGGGAAGGGCCTTTAGATGTGGGCGGGTGCAATAGGTGCCCCTCCAATAAAGCGGTGGTGTGTCACTACTCAGGCATGTGGCATCAGCCTATCTCAGCAGAAGGCATGGGTCACATGACTGTCAGAGCTGCAGATCAGTCAGTAGTTTCTCAGTGTACCAGACTCTCTAGACTCCTAACTTGCTCCTGATCCAGTTCCTATTCCTGCTGCAGCCTTGTCAGAGCCCAGTTCCAGTCTTGATCATGCCCTACCCTGACTTTGCACAAGCCTTATTACTGACCTACTCCAGCCTTGCCTCTGCCTCTTGACCCTTTCAGACTCTGATCACCCAGCTTTGACCTCTGTCTGCATCTGGATGCCAGCGATGGTACTGATTTGGCTTTGTCTGCGGACTCTAATTTCCGTTCTGACCCTGGCATGTCCCAGGAATTTCGGTTCCAGCATTATCCTCAGCCCAGTCCTGACCCTACAGCTGGCTTTGATCTCCCCTCCAACTAGGAGGCCTGACAATCAGGAGGCAGCACCTGATAGTTTTCAGATTCCACTGTACTGGACCCTAGACCTTGTTGGAGAACCTGTGTGCTGCAACCCCAGAGATGGTGTCCCTATTCCAGAACCTCCAGAAGCACATTGCCTAGCTGCAATTAGAGGATACCTCTCTCCAAGCACAGGTCCAGACCCCTCCAGGACCCATGGGACCACCCCTGGAGCACCCCTGGAGCATGGTATGAAAATCATCTCGTCAGAATGGTTTAATGGCGACCACTGCAATTTCCAAGGGTTTAATCAATCTGCTCTGCTTGCTGTTCCTGATTCAGCCATCTTTGTACCCAGACAACCTGATGAAGGTGGAGCTGGCTTTCAGTCTACTGGCCATAGAAGTCCTAGATTGGGCTTCACCCATCCTGGAGCAGCCTGACCCAATGTCTGGTCACTTTGGAGGAATTCATTTGTTTCTTCTCATTGGTATTCGACAACCACAAACAAGCCTGTACAACTACAACAATCCTACCATTCCTCACCTAGGGTTCACAACACCACCTATTCAGGCCACTTCCAGTGCCTGGCCACCTATACGGCCTGTAATGAGGTGGCTCAGGTCTACCATTTTCTTCGAGAATTGAATGATGTCAAAAAGGATGAGCTGGATCAGGTCAACGCCCTGGCAGAATTTCTACCATAAATCAAGCTCTGCATTAGAATTTAGAACTGGTGCTTGAGTGTTACCTAGAAAGGAAATAGGCTGTCCCCCTTTTCCCAGCCTAGTGTTAAGGACTTCCATATACACCCTTTGCCTAATTCTGGATCTCAGCTCATTCAGACTGACAGCACCAGGAGGTGCCTTGCAGTTCAAGAGAAGAAATATTGGCAGAGGAGGCTAGCTATGAAACTATACTATAGAAATGCAAGGAATCCTGTACTGCATGGAAAAATGAAGCATATGAGTGAAATGCTTTTAAACAGAAAGTACAAAAAAAGGTGAAACCGTAGAAAAGTTTGTGACTGATTTAAACTGAAGAGCTAATCTTACAATTTTGGGGGCACTAATGGTGTGATGGAAAGTTTAAACTGAATTATAATGTTTAGTCACTACATGGCACTGTGTAAAGGCTACTGCAATGCATTTTTACCAGGTGTTAGAGACAGTCTGCATATTTTTTACACTAAAGTTGTTGCTGCTATCACTCATTTTTCCTCTAGGTGACTAACCTGACATGGTGTCCAGGAAAAAAAAAAAGAAAACCAATAGAAACTTAAGAATTAGTACCAAAGTTTCATGCCCCAGAAAGCAACAGATCATCAGACCGGCCTGATTGGAAGGAGCTGTTTGCATGTTTTTACATCACAACTAAACTCCATGAGGAGAACAGAGAGACTAGTTCCCTAGTCTATGCCATGGATAGGAAAGTCGACCATATTTCTTTTAAATCCTTTTGCACAAGAGAGAGGAAAGCCACAAAAACAATTACTCAGTGGGGTTGGCTAAGTATGATTAGTATTTATACCTCAGTGTAATGAGGTTTATGAATGAGCATGTTTCAAATCAGCATGTCTAAAAATCTGGGGAGACTATGGACTTTTATAAGAGGCTTGTATGGCATGGCAGAAAACTGATTTTTGAAGACAAAAAAGGAAGAGCACATTAGAAACAGAGTAGTGATTGTCATTTTAGACAAGGGAGAGTCTGAGAAACCACAAATGAAGAATGATTTAACTCTTCACATAGTAATACAAATGGCAAGAAAACAGAGATGATTAAAAATCAGATTAGAGACCAGTGGCCACCAGAACAAAACCAAGAGGAAGTGACTTTCAAATAGAGTCAGAACAGAAAATACAGCACAGCTGCAAAAGCAACTGTAATAAATTCTCAAAGACAATGTGGGGTAACTGTGAGGTATAACACTTTTCAGACTAGATGCACGAGAGATGGAGAGAGATCAAAGTCCAAGACATGATTGCCCAACTAAATGCACAAACAAACAAACAAACAAAAAGACATTTTCCCACTCAATGGCAGTATGGAAAGCGACCAATAGCCTTTTTTTTCTGGGCACAATAATGTATAATGATACGGAGACAGTCTGGAGGGTGGAACTGAGTTTTTGTGGAACAACTGTTAATTTTAAAATAGATTTGAGTGCAGACATAACAGTCAAATCAGATGGTACTTATAATTACCTTCAGTGCCACCTGGAGCTGAAACCAGCAGATATTGTTCTAAATAGCCCCAGAAGTATTTTGAACTGCATTGGACAATTTTCAACAGAAACAACATACGTATAAAAATTAAGGCTTTTGTCTTTGTATGTGATGAGAGGGTTGGAGGCTGATAATTTCCTCAGTTGCCATGAAGGGTCTGGTAAGAAACGTGTAAAAAGTTGATGGAATATTTGGTGATGTTGGACATTTAAAAGGAGATCTAGTAGAAATAATCTTAGGAGACATAGGCCCGGTCTACACTTACCTTCAGGATTCAGTGGCAGTCGATGGGAGATACGCAAGTGATTTACGTCGACTTGGCTGCATCTACTCCGCACACTGTCCACACTACTCCACTTACCGGGGTGGTTTCCCTGCGTCGATTGCTGGATCAACTGAGCGGGTCTACACCGATCGCTCGGTCGATCCAGAGCAATCGATCTGACGGTGGCAAATTTGCTGCCATCAGTGTGGACCCAGCCATACAGTGCACATATGCCCACATAATCCTGTCCCATTACTTCATAAAGCAGAGACTGAGTTAAAGAGACTAGAAAAAGAATGGCATAATTGAGAAAATTCCTGAGCCAACAGCATGATATGTGTGAATAGTACCTGTTATAAAGAAAAATGGGAAAATACAGATATGTGCAGATCATGCAAGACTTAATGAAGCAGTAGTAAGAAAACAATATATTTCCCCCAAATGCTAGAAAACTTTCTCCCTAAAATGATACTGTATTTTCTAAGATAGATACCTCAAATGGTTTCTGGAAAATTTCTTTAGTCAAAGAAACTGCTAAATTGACTACATTCATTACACCTTTTGCAAGATTTGGCTTTTTAAGATTATCCTTTAGGATTACCAGGGCTCCTGAAATTTTCCAAAAAAAGATGGCAGACCCATTAAAGAACATAAATGAAATTTCATTTTTATAAATGACATTTTGGTATATGGTGGTGAATGGAAGACATGACAAAACCGTCTGAGCTTAATCAGAGACTCTGAACTCAAGTTATATAAAGAAAAGTGTGTGTTCCGCCTACACCAAACTGAATTTTTGGGATAGATAATTAAGATGGAATTAGTCCTAGCTCTGAGAAAGTAAAAACAATTAGGGAACTGAATGCACCAACAAATGTACCAGAACTGAGACACCTAGCAGGGATGATAAATTATCTTGGCTGGTATCAGCAAGACCCTTTCCACAGTGGCAAAACCACCAAATGAACTATTAAAGTCCAGTACATCCCAGTTATGGGGGCCAAATCACACACTGCCTTCAAAAGGGTAAAAGAAATTATTTTAACTGCTCCAGTTTGAAAGTGCTACAACATAAACTCATAACAGTCAGTGCTGATGCCAGTAGCTATGGCCTTGGTGGTGTATTATTGCAGCTACGTGGATCTGAATGGAAACCTGTTGCAACCTAGTCTTGTACACTAACAGAAGCAGAAAAAAGATATACACAGATTGAAAAGGAATGCCTGGCATGTAACACATGAGAACTTCTACAGATATATGTTTGGATTGGGTTTCTTTAAACTGATAACTGACCATAAAGCTCTTGCAACATTTATCAACAGAAAAGATCTGGATCAAGCACCAATGAGATGCCAGCATTTTTTCATTAGGCTAATAGGATCTACCCCAATTGCTGATTATATTCCTGGTAAACATCTGGAAATAGCAGATACATTGCCACATAGCCCAGCAGCACAAACACCAGTGTACTACAGGAAGATGTAAAGATGATATTTTGATCTAGGGGGAAAAAGTAGAAGAACATGACCAGAGGCTCTGGACAGCTTTAGAAAGTACCAGAGCTGCTGGGCTAATGCTAAACAAACAAACAAAAGTAAATTCAGTGTAATAGAAATAACATACTTGGGAGAGAAGTTATCACAGTAGGGAATACAGGTAGATCATAGTAAGGTTGAGGCCATCACCTCCAACAGACACAGAAGGGGTATAAAGTTTGCTTGGAATGGTGAACTATGTAAACAAATTTATGCCAAACCTAGCTGCATTAACCAGCAGACTAAGAGCAATACTGTGCAAAGATATCCAGTGGACATGGGTTGCAAACCTCAATAAAGAGTTGAGAAACTGAAGAGGCCCCCCAATCCGGAGGTACTATGACAGTAAGCACAAATCTAAGTTGTCCACAGATCACTGCACTCCTGTGAGGTTTTTTACAACATTACGATCAGAACTGAAGACCAGTGGCTTTTGTGTCATGAGTGCTAACAAAAATAGAGCATCACTGTGCTAAAATAGAGAAGGAAACTTTGGCCTTACTCCATGGGTGTGAAAGTTTCATGTCTTTATTTATGAGATCATAAACCACTTACTGACATTGTCAAAAGGAGCCTGGCAGATACTCTCCCGAGAATGTAGAGCTGTGTTTTTCCGTTCCAGATGTATGATTTGCAAATTGAATACAAACCTGGAAGAGATTTGATAGTTGCAGGCACTCACTAGAGCATTTGACAAAAGTGCAGAGGAGCAACGTCTAGAGTAGACATTATACATATCACTCTAAAAAAAACCCCAAAACAACCCAAACTCTCCAGCCTCTGACAAAATGTAGAATGTGATTGCATGAGTTACTTCACAGGATGAGACCCTGCAGAAAGTGTTTAAGTCTATTGCCTCATGGTATCTGGAACAGCATACTCCCAGCCCCTAAAATCAATTTAAGGAGGATCTTTCAGTACTAGTGGGATTCAGCTTAAAGGCACCACATTGATATTTTCTAAGGTGTTACAGAAAAGAGTGTGTTAAAAAGTACACAGATAGCTCGTTTAGGAATTGAAAAATCTAAGAGAAAGGCCAGAGAAATTTTATATGGGTTTCAGATGATCAGTGATCCTGAGGAAGCTGTTAAGACTAGCCACATATTCTAAAAATAAGTGAAGCACAAGATCCCATGTGAGTGGGAGAGGGAAATGGTCTCACTGGAGCAAAGCAGGCAAAGGTTTGTTTAGATCGTCTGGAAAAAAAATCTCCATACTTGTCTTAAGACTATTATTCGCACTTCCATGACATACTCTTACAAGAAGAAACAGCAGATTGTGCACATCAAATCCATTTTTGCTAGCCATGGTATATCTAACACAGTAATGTCTGACAACGGGGTCACAGTTTAGTGGGTATAAGTTTAAGCAGTTGAGAGTGATGTACCGCTGTAGACATGTAACTGCTAGTTCTCATTATCCCCAATCCAACGGGTTGGTGGAAAACAATATCAAAATAATAAAGCCCATACTAAAAAAGTGTCGAGTCAGACTCTGATCCATGTTTAGCACTATTAAATGATATGAGGCATGGATTGTCACCTGTTGAAATTTTGTTGAACAAAAAACTCAAAGCAAGAATGCCTGCGCTGTTAGAAACTGATGTCAGAATCACTGGTGACCAGCAGATGTGTACAGAGACTGGTATGGCAAAACAAAACAAAAACTATCAGAATGATTTGAGATCCCAGCAGCTGCCACTGCTTCCTGAAAATGATGCTGTGTGATTCTATGATAAGAAACAATGGTCATAAACTGCAGTGGGGTCAAAGGAGGTTACTAACCCAAATGGACATATTATGGAGGAATAGATGACTCTTTTTCCAAATTCCAGAAAAGAGGGAAATAAGGGGCACTGAACTGGCCATCTTACCCAAGAAGGTTTCAGACAGGCAACAACCACAGCAGGTTTAGATGGCTGATGTCCAGGGCATGGCACAACCAGAACATGGCAGAACCAGAACTGGACATATCCACTGCCGATAACAGGGAAGACATGCAGGTCGATGTGACAATGCAGGGCACTTCAGAACATTGTTAGTTTACTGAATAGGTTGCTTATAAATATTTGAAATTTGTTATTATGTGAATGTAGACTATTCACCATTAATAGTGTTATGTCTGGTTAGGGGAGGAAGATGTGGGGGATTTAGGATGACCAGATACCAAGTGTGAAAAATCAGGACAGGGGGTAATAAGCACTTATATAAGAAAAAGCCCCAAATGTTGGGAATTTCCCTATAAAACTGGGACATCTGGTCACCCTAGGACAACTATACCTTGAATAACCTCTGGCAAGAGCCAGCTGGAAGCAGTTGTTATGCTATGCAATGCTGATCATTTAGAACTCAGAAAGAAGCAGACCTCGGTCAGACTCTCTGCTTGGAGCCATCACTGAACACTACAGTACCTATGCATTTACTAAGTCACAGACACAGAGAAAGCCTCTGATTGTCACTCCTTAAGTGTATTGCCATCTGACAATAGTAACCTCTGATTTCCTATTTATTTCCTCCCCTCAACCTCAAAAGGTCCACCATTTGTGGGTACCGTGTCTGGAGACAAGAGAAGTTATGGCAAGTTTTTCAGTCGGGCATAAATGTGGCCTGACATAATTACCCATTAGATTATCCCCCACACATCCTGCTTCCCTTTCACGGTGCTGATCGACTTGTACTTCGTTATTAGGCATAGCACGTATTAGAGATATGTGAAATATTAGCAACAAAGGCTGAATGTTTGAAAATTATGTTTATAATTTCCACTACAAAATCAAAATAGACCCACTTTAATTATTATTAACCATGTTTGTCAAGTTCCAACAATATGATAATCCCTGTATCAAACACAAATGTTGAGGCAATTATTGTCTCAGATCATTTGCAATCTAAGGTTGAGATTTTGCAAAGACACTAGTGCTTCAGCTCTTGAGGAGTCCCATTGACTAAAACCATGCTTGTGAGTTCACAGATGCCTACTGAAGTCAGGGAGCTCTCTGCAAATACAGACGTCAGCCCATACTCAGCTCATAAAGGGAATGGGGCCTGAAACAGAGAAAATGGGATGTATTAGGAAGAAAGAGCTGAAAAATTTGCCAGGAAACATAAAATGTTCATTCCAAACTAGGCCACTTTTACAATAATGAATAAATAACCAGAATAGGCCCATTGCAAGTGAAATCTGGCTCAACATGCATCTGAAAGTGAGAATAGACATTTCAGGATATTTCACTGAAAAGCAGGATGTCAGGTACAAAGTCACCCAAGACACAATAGAAAAATATCTGTAAGGGGTGTCAATAAAAATGTTTTTCCAGCTGTGCACATCTGACCAACAAGAGCAGTTCCATAACAAAACCCAGACTCAGGCCAAATCTTGTGAAAATGTTTGCAATCATGGTCTCAATTCTTGCTCTCACTGAGCTTAATGGGAGTTTGGTCACTGGATTCAGTTGGAGAATGATTAGACCCATGGGATGAGACACCCCCCCCAGAACTGAGTTAAGCCTATATTCAGACCCATCTGTAACTTACAGTTAGTTCAGAGCAATCCTGAAAAGATTTCTTTTATTCAGATGGAAATATATTTTGAAAATAAAACTAGCCAAAACTCAGCATTTTTGGCTGAGTTCTACTCTTCATTTTTTACTTATTTTGAACCTGAAACTAAAATCAAAATTCAATGGTTGGGAATGTGCTGGAAGCAAAACCAGTAAAAAGGTTACATTACTTCTTCAAACCAAACTCATTGCATTTCTGCTTTGTTTCAGTGTCTTTCAATCTGTGAAATCGGATAGTGCAGGCATGTAGCTTTACTCTCCGCTTTTTTTTAAAATTTATGACTAGATCATTCATCCAGACATACTTAAAAGCTACAAAATCATATTTAAATATTTAACCTGGTTTAAAATTAAGTAAACACCCAATTCGTTTTTATGAGCTATTTTCAGCAAACTACAGTGGTTTGAAATATCTTAAGACTTACACCAGTTAAATCAATCACATTCTATTAGAAGCACATGACAGTAGAGCAAGACTATCATGAATAATAATAATTGTTAGCATACAGTTGAGTTTTCCTTCTTCTCACCCATGCTGTAACTCATTTCTAGACTCTCATCCCACCCAATTCATCAGCGTGCCTCAGGTAAGCAGCCAGTTGTCTTTTTGCCAGTGTGGGCCTTATGGTATGAAACTTTCTTTATTTTGAAAGCTTTATCAGTTCCTCTCTTCCAACCGTAAAGCCATTATACAGATCTAAGCCTGAGTCAAAATCTTTATCTGAATGTCCTCTAGGTTACAATTTTGAATTTATAATCTAGATCCAAACTCCAGTTGTAGTGATCAAAGTCAGGTCTCTCAGCATAACTGCACTTGCTATATCGTGATTATACATCTGTGTGAGGACAGAATTTGGCCCACAGAGTGTAATAGCCTGTTTGTGTTGGGAGATTGTGGATGTACTATGGGCAGTGGTGGTGGCAAAAGACAATCCAGTGTGTGGACAGGCTGGATGGTCTTTTGAATCAGGTGATTTAGGGATCCACAGCTGGTGTATATTGTCAATTTGTTGTCAATTTCTCAAATTGTCCATTGAAGTCAATGGAATCAATTTACAATTTACATCAGCTGAGGATCTACCCCCAGTTCTGTTTTTGGCTCTGTCACAAAATTCTGTGTAATTTTTCACAAATCCCTAGACTCGTCTGTCTCAGAATCTGAATATGGTGTTTTTTATCACACAGGGAGGAGATTTAATTCATTCATATTTGTAAAGTGCTCTGAGATTCCTTGCTTGCAAGATGACATGTGCAAAGTATTATCATCATATACAGATTTCTGATTCAAATTACACCCTCACTTATTGGTAATGGCATAAAAAATTGCATAATCCGTTGAGAACTCTTCTTTAGCTCTGTGTTAGCTCAAAAGCTTGTCTCTCTCACAAACAGAAGTTCGTCCAATAAAAGATATCATCTCAACCACCTTGTCACTCTAATATCCTGGGACCAACACAGCTACAACACTGCATAATCCATTGATTCAGACTTAAAATGAAAGAATAAGCTCTTTAGACCTGATTTTCCATTTTTCTTCATGTGGTTATTACATCAGTACAATGTGAGTGCGAAGTGGATGTAAGATGCTGCCAAATCAAATTCTCTGCTCACACCAGTGGAAGAGTTTTTACATTCTGCACTCCTGTTGCACAGATGGAAATGACTACACAGGACAAAAAGCAGTGAAAACACACAAGCCGTTTGTCCACTCACAGCGTTTCGAATTTCCTTCCTCCCACTGTGTTTGAAGGTACCTGCTCTGGGCAGAACAGCGTATCCCATCTATAATTAATACTTCACCTAATCTTTTTAATACTGCTAATTGTTCACAAACAGACAATTTAATCAACACTCTGCTAACAGGCGACACTTTATTCTCTCCACTATTTTGTGCTTTGACACAGGGCAAACTTAAGCAAGTGTGTCCTGATTGCTTTGTTTCCATGTAATTTAACAGCAAGACATTATTTTCTCATAAGAGGTGCTTTGAATTTTTACTGCTAATGAATAAATTAACTAAAAAAAGGTTAATCTGCCTACATGTTTATGAAACATTATGCAAATTGCTCTCAAAAAGGTTTAATGGTAATTGAAAGCAATTGAAAACCATGGTACATTTCACACAGTTTTCACTTTTTTTAAGTATACAGATTACATTTTTTTAAATATAATTTACAGATATCTACAAAGACAGACAATCTGTAAATTTAAAATATAAACTATGAGGTGGTTGGTGTCATGAGTTCTAATTCTGATGGATTGCAAAGGCTATGTGAAATGTTTGAAAGCAGAGCAATGAATAAGAAAGAATTAGCACAATAAATGTCGTTACAAAGCAAATAATAATGTTTTGCCACTTATTAAACAAGTTGGCAAAATGATGGTCATCACAGCTTTCAATATAGACAGCTGAAAATCTACTATCCATTTCCCAGCAGTTTGCTTAGTTAGGGTTCAATTTTGCAGCTGCAGTACAAACACAGATCTCCCACTAAAACCAGGGTCGTGCCCTAAATGTAAATGACACTGCCTTAAATGCTTTAGTAGATGTGGGTCTCTGAGTTTCCCTGGCTCTGTTCCAAACCCAACAAAAGCCTACATGAGGCTGATCATATCACAGTTAGACGCATGAGGAATGCTCATAAGTGCAACATAAACACTCAATTTTGCCCTGACTTATACATTGTGGGACCCCATTACCAGCAGCGGAATGCACAGGGTGTACATCAAAGCAGAATTTGGCCCTGAAAGAGTTTATGAATCACATTCATGAAAAATCATGGGTCTCATTCTCTTTTCAGGGACACCTGTACAACTCCATAAAAGCTGGTGGAGTTGCACAAGTGTCCCTGAAAATAGAGTTAGGCCTCGTGAATTAAAATAGCAGTTAAGAGTCCCATAAAATTGGGAATATGCCCACTTTCTATTTGAGACTAGTCTCAGTGGGAAGATGATGGCAGTGGGACTGTGTTGGATTGGAGCTGCTCTGTAAGAGTTCAGGAATGCTAAATGTTGAGCTGGTTATTGGGATTTTTAGTGTATGAATATGTTGGTTTATTGTATTGGGGACTATTGGGGAAAAAAGCATGAATAAAAAAGAATGCCTCAGGCTAATCTACTTCTCAGCAAAAATTCAAGACAATGCCAGGACAGATAAAGGTCCACGAACTCACAAACTCAAAACTTTGGCAGGTCTAAAAAGGAACACTCAGCAAAGAAGGGAATTATTCTGGGAAACCAGACAGACACATGACACACTACTGGAGATGACTGAAGAAGTTAGGCCTGGGTTAGTTACCATCAAGGGTGGCAATCCTATAGGTAAAATAGACATATATAGAGAGGGTTGTTTTAAATTCCTCTCCCTCTAAATGCTTTCTTCTTATTGTTAAAATAAATTATACTTTGGTTTAAGAAGGCTGTCTGATCTCTGTACATCGTTGGTCACAGGGAAGGTTACTCGATGTCCTGATTTTATAGGGACAGTCCTGATAGTCAGGGCTTTGTCTTATATAGGCGCTTATTAACGCCCAACCCCATCCTGATTTTTCACACTTATTATCTGGTCACCCTAGTCACAGGTTCCCAGAAGGAAGAACCACAGGAACCCAAACTCAGTCAGATCTGCAGGATAAAAATAGTTCATATGCAGAATTAGAGTGTACTGTAGGCTCAAGAGTGGGAGAAACACAGAATTCCACCCCAGAATAGGTAAAGGCATAAGGCTTAAAATGTGATAGGGTACACTCAATCCAGGAGAGGTTCAGCTAGGCCTGTGACCATGAGATGGACAAGGAAGATATCTATACTGATGATAAAGGTGGCTTCAATTTCCAGGGCCATTAGAGGCTCCAGCCTTAAAGCTGCTGAAACTCATTTCACCCAGCTGCTGGAGCAGAGAGACATCAATGGAGCACAGCACACTTTAGCCATTTCCCCTGCCATGCCTCTTACACCAAGTAGGTGAGACTGGGAGTTTGCGCCTGAGGCTCAAGCCGTCAGTTTGATGCCAGTTGGATAAGTATTCCAAAAGGCTCGACCCCTATATGTACCTCTTAGGCCTGCAAAACTGGACTGGAACTCTTCAGAGAATAGGATTTCTTGTGAATTTATGTACATTTCTGCTCCTATTCAGACCAGAAATATCCACAGGAACAGCCTTCTTTGAAGTATTGCAGCATTTCTGCTTCCAGCCATGGCTTGAAAGCAGAGGAACAGAGTTGCATATTAATGAAAAAACAGTCAATTATTTCTTAAAAGGTTTTCCTTTAAGAAAAAGACTTATTTTGTGGGGCGTTTTTTGAGATCTAGGTGACTCTAGACTCTTTAAGGGAGAGGGCTGACCATTCCCTCCTCTTTGGGGAGTTTGCGTGTAGGCACTGTCCTGCTCCCAGATCACCCAGTTATCCTGAATCTGTCTGTAATCACCTCAGCATATACTAAGGTATCTCAGCCCCGGAAGCAGTTAATGGACTAGGGAAGCAGCAGTTTCCCATCCCATTGATGCAGAATGAGACGCATACACTGAATGACCATCCCTAAGTTCCTGAAAGGTAACTGGCAGACTTGGGAGAAAAGGAAGGGCCTGCCTGCCATCTAGCTGACGAGTCAGGCAGATGAACAAGTTAGCCATTCCTACTGAAAAGCAAGGAAAGGTCAGGAGCCCAGCTTACAAACTCCAAAACACCAGGAGGAGAGTGGTGGGCCCAAGACAATTTAGACCACCCTTCTCTGGCACATTTTTCCACATCAGTGGAGGTGGGAGGCCCAGACCTGTGAGGTAATGGCATAACCCTGATGGTAAAGGGGAGGGGTCGGAATGATAATATTTGAATCTTTCAGACTGAATAAAACTCGAAATATTAACTCATTTACTTATCATTACTGATGTGGCTCAACACTTTTATCCTTTTGATCTCTGAAGAGATCCCGCTGGAGTTGGTAAGGATAAATAACTAGCTAAATAAAAAATACAATTAAAAAAACCAACAAACCAACAATTATCTTTTTTCAAGCTTCCGGGGTACAAAGAAAGTGACAAAAATTGAATGTGTATGAGTTTGTGTCTGTTCTTCTGACTCAGAAAACCCTGGACCAATTTGAATGTTTCACTTTCCCTCTAACATGACAGCTTTTATGCCAAGTGATACCCAGAGGACAGTTTTCACCTGATGTTAAAATGGGAACCCTGGAAAACCTTAACACATTGCTCCAATGTTTTCCTCAATTAGATCTTGTTTCTGTGGTTGTTGGACACTTTTCAGATGGCCTTGACCATCAGGCCCTTGTAAACGAATATTGCTTACAAAGTTACCCAGCACAATATTATTGCAGAATGATTTAATAGTTTCCAGATATAAATACATTAGCTGGGCAGACAAAACTTCAGATGTTTTAGTACCAGTGATGTATATTTTTATAGGGATTAGCAAAGTGATTTGAATAAAATAAGAACAAATCAAAATTTAACTTTTTTCCAGGTTTGAAGTTAATCAAATAACTTTATAATATTATTATTATTATTATTAGATCTTAATCAGTTTCTTTTTACTGTTACTCAAGCTCTCCCTCATTGACTTCAATGGGAGATAGTGTGCCTAAATAACAGATAATCATCTTAGGTTCTGATATATGATCTTTAGAGATGGAATTGAAACAAACTTTCATGACCATCAAGGAATTTTGTGGTTCCAGAATCTAGATCAGAAGTTTACATTTGGCTCCTCTTTAAATGTAATGGTTTGAATCAAAACACAAAAGATCCAAAACCTTAGACTTCAGGGTGTTCAAAATCTGGATCCAGTTCCCACAGACTTAAAAACTCTTGATCTTGCATATGGAATTTGGTCCGCTGTTACAGAACTAGGCTAAGAAGATATAAAGTTACTTTTGCCTCTCCAGCCCTTGGTCTATTGTGTCTTACACTGAGCCCAGCTTGGTTGGACCCACTGATTTGGCCCCTAATATTAAAAACTCTCATGAGGTCTTAATTATAATTTGTACAGGACATGTTTTACATATAACCTATATGTGAAAGTTGATACTAGTATAAACTATGCAATTAGTTCCTTTTAAAATCAACTGAGCAATTATTAAGCATTCCACAGTACCAATCAATATGAATAAATGAAGCTAAACAGTTCAGGGTGATCATGTATCCAAAAAAACAAATGCAAACATGTAGCAAATAGCGTAACCTATTTCTGCGTTTGACTTCAATAGGTGTTGCTCCTGCTTGCATGCTTTGGTCCATAGAGATTAATGGAAGCAGGGCTTGATGTCTAATTTGAGTGTACATGTTTCAAATGAGCTCTAAAGAAGGATTTTTAGTTTATGTATATTTAAGCATTCAGCAGTCTATTTGCTACTAAATTGCCACAGGGCCATTAAAGACAGGGGGAACAATACAATAAATTGGAATCTCCGAGGTCCTGTGTTTCAGCAATTCCCTAGCAGAACAGGAGTGTTGTGCAATCCTTTACAACTGAGGATGATGGGTCTACTGATGCAGGCCCTTGTTTGGAGCCGTCTTCATACTTACACCTACACCCACACTAGATAAAACAGCTATGGTGGGCGTTACATTCGACTATCTAAATTCAAGTGTCAGTGGCTTGGAAATCAGACTCAGAGTGGAGGCCAGGATCAGTTTAACAGAAACTAACCTAAAACTTCCCCTCTTCCCCCATAATTCATGATTAAACCTGTGTCAAGTTAGATGCAAGCCAGTTAGGCTCTGCATTATAAAGCTGAGACTTTAGAAAAGTTAAGTGGCCACAAAATCTACCTATCTATGATCAGAGGCAGAGGAGAAGGACCTGATTCATTTCCCAAGTCTGAACACAGAGGGAGATCCATTAAGAGACACAAGAACAGACAGAGAACAAAAAAGGGAGGAAGAAAAGGAAAAGCCTCTTTAAAGAGAGGAAGCTATTCTTCTAGCCATACTTGTCACCATCTTTCAGACCATTTCTGCTCAGAAAAGCCCATCCATATGGAACGCAGAATTCACCATCTTGCACCTGGCAATGCTGCCGATACAGCTCAACGGTAAAATTTATAAATGAGGCCAAGTACTGATCTCAGCCACAATGGTGTTAATATTAACTAATTTCCTGGAAAGAAATGGGCCTGATTCTCTGTTCAGTTATACCAGGATAAATGAGGAGGAATTTACTGAAGTCAATGGCGTTACACCAGTGTAAAACAGGCTTAAGTGAGAGGTGTATCAGATCCAATGAATTTACATTGCAAAAAAGAACAGTCATGGGGATTGCATATTATCACTATTACCTTGTGCTCCCTTAATCTGTTAATTTTATCCACTTCTTATCTCTCATTATATAGTTAGGTTGTAAGCTCTTTAAGGCAAGGACCATCTTTTCATCATGTGTGCGCCTGACTGGGGCCTCTCAGTGCCACTTCAAAACAAAGAGGAAAAAATAATAATCTTCTCAAATGTATGCTAAGCTCCAGTTAATACTTCGGGGCTCTGCCTTGAAGTTATCATACTGTTTACAAATAATTGCTGCAACAATTGCTCTTATATTGTAGTTAGAACAAGAGATTCAAAAATCCAAACTAGCTCCGGAATGTTGTTATCTACATGTTAATGAAGACACCCAAGTATTAGTCTTGCATGAAAGTTAATTCTACTTGATTCTGATTAACTTTACCACCCAACCCACCTCCACAGTGAGTGGTTTTGCTTCTGAGTAACCAGATCTGTTATATGTGGAAAGAAACAAAAGTCAGAAGAAGGGAAAGGGAAAACACAGACATTTAGTAAAGAATGTACAGCGATAGCAGCACATTCTAGATTCCTTTACTTTCTAGTAACACTGTGTTGAACTGTCAACAGTTTCCAATCTGGCTAAATGGCTTCCGGCTACTACAGGGCGAACTTAAATCATTTTTAATAAAATATGTGCAAGAGATTGAGTGGAAAACAACAGAACTGATGTGATTTTTGTGGCCACAGAATACTAACTTATTTGATTTCCCTGAAATTCCAGACTCAAAGCAATTCCACTCACATTGTAGAATGTTGCCCTGCAGCATGTATTAGAAACGTTGCTTTGCTGTAGCATGTCCAGTGCATTACATATGTGTACAATATAGCTTTGTTCCCTGAGGTTAGAGCTTGTTCATTGTACAACCAACACCCTGAGGGCTAACTTATACAGCTCAGGAAATATTAGTTTGTCAATTTCACTGTAGCACTTTCCCCAACTATGTGATGAAAATCCTGTTTTACTGTCCTATTCATGCATGTGCTGTTTCTCTTAAATAGATTTTAATTTTGTCATAAAAAATGGGCACATGAAGGAAACTGAATTGTTGTAATATGCTCAACATAGGTGACACCTTTATAGTTCAACCTACTCTATATTCTGCATTAGCTTAAATAGGTGATTGTCTTAAATGGTAGCCCTCAACTAGATCACTTTATAGTGTGACCTTGGTCTGCATGGGAGCCACGCTGAGATAGCTTGAACAGGGCAAAACTGCAAAAAATGGGGCAGGCAGACCCCTAATACTGGTGGTATACCAAGCAAGCAACAAACAGCTTCTGATCACCTCACTGGTTATTCAGATGATAAAAATACTGTTCCCTTAAGGTCATTCAGCCCTCTGGCCTCCACCCAGATAGCCAAGTCAAATATGATGGGGATTATTGAAAATCTTTATCTATTATATGTAAAAAAATGTTCTACCAATCCCAGAGGATCAGGTATATTACCAACCAGGTCAATGAATATCTCAGATCTTACCCAAATACATGCTTAAAGCCAATGCTTATTAATTAAACTAATATTTATTAAAAAAGAAAGTATTGGTTAAAAGATTACATACATACAGATGAGAATAAAATCCATAAATCTGTTTCAGAGTAGAGAACTGAGTTGCAAAATTCTAAATTTGCAAAAGTCTCTGGAAATTACCCAGACACCCTGGTGGTCATCAGTCCTTCCTTAAAAGCTTTCTTGTTAGAAGAAATTCAGTCCAGAGAAATGAAGCAGGAAATGAAGACAAAATGGAGACTTCTCAGGGCCTTGTATACCCTCTGCCGTGTGGGTAGATGCTCTTTGTTTCACCATATGGAAATTCCCAGAAAGCAGATGGAGGCCAGGGTCACATGAGAAAATCACATGTCCTTGCATGCTTTGTTGAGTTGTAGGACCAGATATTACTTATTAACTGGCTAAAGCATCCACAGGAAAACTCACCAGATGTGGTCAAGTTTCTTTTATGGCCCATTGTGAAAGCTAAGTATCCTTTCATGGGCCATTAACCGGCTTTGTTCATTCACAAAGTAACTAGACTTGATACAAACAAGTGTTATTTCAGGATCAAACACATTAGAAATCCAGATGAAGTCATATTAATAACTTCAGATACAAAGATGTTACATGCATATAACAGGATAACCATCTCAGCAAATCATAACTTTTCCATTGATATTTTATATGACATACTTTGTATAAGATTTATTGGAATTATATAACAGTGGTCACAACAAGGATACGCATGGTCATATTTTAATCATAGCATGACAGATTTTAATCATGCAGCATCACAAATAGATACCAGTTTATGTATCAACTTTTATCCTTTATGTCTTATGCTTCAGTAATGAAAGAGAAAGTTACAGTATACCAAAGGCATACGAACGTATAGCATCAGACTCCACAATCCTAAGCTGATTCACAAACAAAAATGAATACAACACCATGGAAAGCATACATGTGTGGGATGGAGGGCAGCAGCCCACTGACACATAGCTTAACAACACCATGACAGAGGAAATTTTGGGTATATTTTTAATCCCAATGCAAAGCATCAGGGAATTTTTAATATCCAACTAGTGCCGATATGACTGCATTTAAGACTGCATCTGAAAGACCACCTCGACTGGTAAAAAGTATGGTTGTGAACATATCTACATGAGACGGATGAAGGGGTGAATCGTCCTTGTCTTCATTTCAGTGTGTGGTTCCAGTATTTCTCAATATTCCAAACCTGATGCTTAGAGTACTAAGCCTTCTGTAATGGTATCTACACTCCCCATACAGACTGTAGACAGAAGGGAGAGGAGACCCTCTCTGGTTTGCAGACAAGCAGTTTGACCACAGCCGCTCACAGCTGCCAGAGTTGCCAATCGTGGAGGCTGCATCTAATAGAGGAAACATGGCTTATTACAAAGGGGAGAATACAGAGAAGGAAAGGGAGGCAGAAAGGTCACAGACAGCAAAGGGACAACACCCCTGCACCAGGTTGCCTTCTTAAACACAACCACGAGACTGAAACATGCTTCTAGACTTAGTTAGAGATGATGGTCCAGGCACTGCACTAACTAAGGGCAAATTAAGAGGGCCGGTAGGGGTAATAGGGACCCCTCAGAAGACCACACTAGGTGCCAGTGACAACTTCTCTTTCATCCATAGGAAGCTAGCCCTCAGAGCCCCATCCATGTGATGTACAGTATTTCCTCAGGGAATTATAAAGGCTATGTTAGTTATTATACATAGATTAGTTCTTTTGAAACCAGCAAAGTATGAAATAGGAAAGTTCAGGTAGATCAGTCATTTTAGTCATTGCTATGTACTTGGACTGCCAATAGGTCCATGTATTTGAAGTGGTGACAAAAAAGTGGGTTATCATTGGGCGACTTTGTATGACATATCACTCAATCACATAGTGAGTCCTACAAATAATAACTTGTGAACATCTTTAGTGGGCCAGTTTCACCCCTGCTGTAGCTCCATGGGCAACAATGTGTTCACGTCATGGACGAATTTGAACTATCTTGTGATGAGTCACTAAAAATATTAGACTGTGGAACAATCTCCACAGATGCTTCTGATGTTCAAAATTAATCTGGACAAAACAGAGGAAAAGATCTTGCAAAGACAGGGATAGATCAGATGTTCTCTTCTCTAATTCCTATGATTCCTTTGACAGTAATTAACTCATGTCACCACTTTACCTGTGCTATATTTTTCTAGCTGTTAGGTTTAAGAATGCATATGAACTGTTATAGTGAAATTGAACAATGCTCCAAGTAAACCTGCCTGTAAGATCGGCCAGGGCTGGAAGCTTCAGAAGAGTATGAAAAATTTCTGGCCAACTGGTCAATAGAATATTACACAATATAGGAAATGTCTTCATCACTGTAGAGTTTACCTTTTGCACTATTCTTCCTCCAAAAATATATAGCCACAGCAAATCTAAGCTGAATTTTAGCACCTTGTTATCAGACAGATGTACCTCACTGGCAGAGGGAGGTATGTTTTTGGGGGGCCAATGTGTCTCCTGGGGATTCATTCCTGAGTAAAGGCACACATTAGCTCCATGGTTGTTCTCCTACACTAATTCCATTGTGGAAAAGCAACTTTAGCTGCTATCAGGAATTCCACAGCAGCCCCAAAGGCGGAGGCTTGAGCAAGGAGGTAGTAAATCAGTACATCACCTAGAGATGTCATAAAGACGCCTCCCCAAGCCAGTGCACTCACTGGATGGAGCTGTACTTTCTGTCTTCAGGCCCTTGCTGGAACTTGGCAGACTTTCCTTCATAAGGGTTGCTGTGTCTTGATTTACACCAGCAGAAACCAGGAATGAAACATATGAACCAATACAGTATGTCTATAGAAACTAATCCAACAAAGCTTTGGACACAATAGAGGCTCCTGGAGCTGTATTCATTCTGCAAGATGATAAACCACCTACTGTTTGTCAGAAAATGTTTTGCAGAAAACTAGTAGAGTTTTACTATCATTGCTCTACAAAATGATTGCTTCACCATTTATTGCTACTGATTATTTAATTCACTTATCCCTTATGCTCCAATGATGAAAAAGAAATTTGTGGACAAGCCAAAAAGGTATGTGAAGGGATAGCCTAAACTCTACCAAATCCCACATCACTATGCTGAGTTTAAAAAAAAAATCAGGATTAATTTAAATGATTGGTATTGATTGAGGCAATAGACGTACAAACTGGCTGGGAAGGCAGACAAAATTAATCTCATTTAAAAGAACATATGTGAATGAAATCCTGATGAGGACAGTTGGCAGAAGATTTGCCTAATAACAACACTGACTGCTGGAGATCAGTGATGGTTATTAGACCAAATAATAGGACAGAATACTAGAATTTTATAATTGAAGAACAAAACCAAAACATTAAGGAAAACAGGTTGTGTGGAACAGATGTTGCAAAGAGCCAGGAGGGCACTGAGAATCCCAATGTTCTGTAACTATTAAATACGGAAAAGATCTGAGGTTAATACATTAAACTCTCAATAGAAACAATATCATTAAGTTGAGCAATTCACTTGGTTAGTGGCATTATGTTCTCTCAATAAATTGCTTGATGTGATATTTATTTTCAAGGGAGCGGTCAGCATGTATGGAAAAGCTGCCTGATGGGCATTCTTGCTTGGAAAAGTAAAATAAAAATCAACAAACCAATGATCTTAAAGGCCGGGGAGCAGATTAATCAAGGTCAGGAGAGATTAAAGGTAAAGGAAAAAAATATTAGAGCAGAAAGAAAGTGTCAGAAAATAAGATGTTCGATCCATCATTAAAATAACTGTCTCCCACAAAAACCTGGCATAACCTAAGAGGGAAAGAAAATAAACCACATAACCTATTAGCTAACTGCTAGATGGAGATCTGGGTTTTAGGTGTGGTCTGAATTCTGTCTCTCATCTCAGGCTGACTAGAAGGAATATATTTGGCTAAATCCTCTGCTGTGCCTACAAAGGTCTGTGCCTCTGAGGACAGAGAAGGTGTCTTTAAGTCACCTTTTTATTCCTATCCACCATCTCAGATTGACAAGGGGCTAAACCAATTACTGATACAGAGTAGAACAATTTAAGAGCAGGTATAATTTGCAGTGCCATGCAACATCCCCCCAGGGGCTCTTATTTTGCTAAAGATGACTGGAGTACAGTGCACTCTGTCCCACACATGGTCCTGCTATCCCCCTTTAGCAGGAGCATGGGTAGGGCATATGGTAGAGCAAGCTCAGCTAGCTTTACACCAGCTGAGGATTCCCTCACATGAGGGACTTTTATTTTATCCTGAGGCTCAAGATATATTTCTTAAAGCCACATGAATCCAAGAGAATCTCAACTTTTATTTTTTTTAAAGTAAGTTTAACCAGGACCCGGTTATTAACTCCTACTTTTTTTCATTATATGATGTAAGTGCCTTTATGTAATTAAGACTGTCTCACCTGCTTCCCTGGTCTTATGGCGTGCCATACTGCAACTTGAGACTGGTGTGGACTCTTCCTCTTGCAGTTCTCTAATGATGTCTTTAAAAAGGCACAACCTCCATGAGAAGACGTTTTGAATCATCACTGAAAAAAGAAAAAAGTACAAAGATTTTTCAGTCACTAAAAGTGGCTGAGAGAAAGAAAGAAAGCTGTGACAGGCAGCCAGATGTTTTTTCATTTGTCCATGTTGGGTCAGTTGTTCTGAGGATGCTTTTACATGTTCTATGAGTTAAAAATGCTTGTCAATATTGTCTTTTCCAATCCTTACTGGAAATCTTAGTTGCATAGAACCTCTTAAGCACATGAACTCCCACTGGAGTGAAGGATCCTCAGTAACGGTTTGATCTGATCAAACAGGGGACACTAGGCTTGTGTTTGAGATGAATGGGCCAGCTCCTCAGCTTGTATAAATTGACATGAATCCATCATCATTTATGAATTTATGTTGATTGATAACAGCTGAAGATGTAGGCCAGTATTTTACTATTCCTGGATATTGCAGCACTGAACGGTTGGAAGTCTTTCTTATCCATCAGAAAGTATGGAGGGGGTGGTTACATTTTTCACACAAACAAATCTATCCTTGCAGTGTGAATTTATTTTTTTCATTTTGATTAAAGAAAACAATGGAACAAGAAAGAACTAAAGTGGAGTCTTGAAGAGAGAATACAATATGTGTCTGTTCTCTAATACTTTCCTTCGTTTCATAAAATGGTAGCTGCCCCTGCAGAGAGCAGCCTTCCATCAGTCTCAGTGGAGTACACCGTGGAGAAATTTGCCTCAGTCTTTAGTCCAGTTCCCAGACTAAGACATTTAGAAAAGCTTTGGATAAGAATCGAGTATTTGTATACTTAATTGAGCTTTCTGTAATTTGCCCACCACTAGCTGGTTGCAAGAGAGATCAGTCAGGAAGGAGTTTTTTCTCTCCTGTGAAGCATAACCCAATTAACCAGGTGTCTTGTGGGACCCATTAAGTATAAGTCACTGCTGGAGGCTGTACATCAGGCTCGATGGGCCACTAGTTCGATTTGGCATGACAAATCCTATATTCCTTGTGTAAAACATGTTTAGAACTGTGCAAACTAAAATCACAAAACAGACTCCAGGAACGTCTCTCTCTGTAGACAGCAAAAGGTTTACTCTCAAGGCTCACTGAAAGATTTGAAAGTCTGAAAAAACCTGGGTCGAATACAGCTAGTATTGGGTGTTCTGTAGCTGACCAGTTAACTGAGGTTTGCACGTCTGCGGATATTAAAACACATACAAACCCCAAAGGACTGACAAACTAAATCATCATGATGGGAATGAAAAGAAGTGTTGTTATGCCCATCTGATAGAGGAGAATCTGAGGCATGGAAAGACTGAGTTGACAATGGTCACACAGAAATCTATAGCAGTGCTGGGAACTGAACTCAAATCTCTTTATTCTCAGGGAGGCTATCCTTCACAGTCCTCTGTTGCCACTGCAAACCCGTCTCTTGTGTGGGTTGGAATGACTACAGGTATTTTTATTTTTTATTTAAAAATTATAATCTCTGGACCTTTAGTAGTGCTTCAGAGGAGTTTACAATACGTGTGTCTGTGCACAAGTACTTGCACATTTTACATATGTATAATCTCTCCTGAACTTTTCATCTCACACAGATGAAAGATGAGGCATGTAAATCCCATGGTCACTCTCATAAGTGTTAATGGGGAGTTGTGTAGGTAAGCAAGAAAGACAATCAAGGTACTTTCTGTTTTTAATCCCAATGTTTAGTTTCAGATGTAACACAAAAATTGCAGGATTGGGGGGGAAAAAACTCTCACTTTCAAACCACTGACTGTGCTCTGATGCTTTTGTTCTTTGCTCACAAAAGCCTTTGGCTTTCCCTAGGGTGGCAGAAACAATAAAAATAAAACAATTACTTTTCCTCACACAAAAGCTTACTTCTAAGCATGATTTTGCTCATTGACACTTGTGGAGTTTATAATAGAACTTTTTTTGCATAAAATAAAATAATATAAAGACTCAACAGTTTAGTCTGAAGTTTGTTACCCTTTACCAAATCTCTTCTTTATTTCCATACCTTAAATATGGTTTCTTTTAAAACCCAATGATTAAAAGTCTACATTCTGTAAGTTCAATCACCTTCTTTTCCTTTAATTTCTCAAATAATGTTTAAACCAATTTTATCCCTTATGTTTTAAAACTTGTTAGTGTTACACTTCTCACATCATACAGGGGCATTGTTTCAGGACTGGTTGAGGGAAGACCCTCACTGAGGGAAATGCTAACACCACTTTCTGAAGCAGAGCATCCTGGGATTTTCTTGTAATTTCCCATTGAACTAATAACCAGAGAGTTAAGAAGCTTCTTTAGTTGCAGTATGTGAAATGATGACAGCCCAATCTGTTATGTCTGCAGTCTGATTTAAAAGTATCTGGTTTTAAAAGTCTCAGATCTGTTTCTCCACAAATTAAATTTCAACTTCAAGTTCTACCCACTGTGGTTCTTGTAGAATCTTTCTTCTTAGAAGAAATTAGTGAACTATTTTCACAGAAGTAGTGAACTGTTTGTTATAAACAGATGAAAAATATTAGGTCATTGTGCACCAAAACTTTGATATAGTAAGAATTATCAACTTCAGCTAGATTTGTAAAATGCCATCATGCAGAAAGCAATAGAGTAAGCAAATTCCTTGACCACTGCTGAAGAGGTGCTTTGGTACTGCTGATTGGAGGCTGAGCAGGGAAATACTCAACACTGATTAAAGGACCATAATTCCTCTAGGCTGTGACATAGTTGTGAGGCATGTAGAATGATTCTACTCTAGATGATTGAACCCCCTCCCCCCCACTTCCAAAGCAAATAAGACAGGCTATGCTATTCTGTAAGTATTTAGAATTGTTAATTGGTGATTCAAGATACACAGATTGCCAGTAAAGACAAATGATTTTGTGCTGCTTTAACTAAAGCACATCAGGTTTCCACAGAAGTACAAATATTTAATGTTTTATAATAGCACCTAGCATTTTTTTTAAAAATTGCTTGAATTGGGGATTTGATCCTAGTATTATCATGTATCCATGGAGACAAACTGCTCCCATTAGTCCCATCTGCTGCAGGATTTTGGATTTCTATACAGAACTCTAGCCACAAGTTAATACAGCTCAAAGCAGCTAATACTGAATGGTCACAATGACATCAACATTCAACAGAAGCTATGCTTGCCAGTGAGGGCCAGGGCCCATAGAGATTCACAGAGGCAGAAGCTGGTTTTGAGTCCACTCTCTGTGGACATAGAATCCTTTTCTTTTGAGTGATGTTGTTTGTAACATAAACACCTTTCTGCTAAGAACTGGATAGAGACTAGTAACTTATTTCATCCTGTCTATCAAACAGATAACACCTCTTAAAGAGTTTCAATCACTACCAACATAGACAGAATAGGAACTACCACCATAAAGAGACTGAGCCCAATCTGGCTTCTACTATCTAGAGAGTTGATTTAGAATATAAATGAGATCAAAACCAGACTCTTTACATCCAGACTTATTCTGTTCCTCTATTTGCAGCTATAAACATAGCTATCCCAGTCTACTCACCCCTCTACTATAACAATTAAGAAGCACCTGGGTCCAGCTTTATAAATGATCTTGTTGGGCTTAATTAGGATGGAGTAATAGCAGGAATTAGTTCACCTGTGCATTCACTGGGCTTTGCAATTATAAAAATCTCAGTTTGGGAGCTGAAGGAAGCATAACAAGTAGGGCTTTTGCTTAGGAGTATGTCTTTTCATAGGAGTGCTTGATTGTATTTCGGGTTCCCTTTTCCCTGTAAAGGGACTCATTTATGGTATAATAAGTTTAATGAGTCTTATCCTACTTTTTCTATGATATGTAAAGCAGATTTTTATATGTAGTGAAGACTTTAGCACAGAATGGCTTTAGTCTTGAGGCTACCTGATTTAGTCCCCATCTTACTGTGATATTATCATTGAGCCAATCAGAATTCACCTGTAGAAAAATCATTCTACCCCATACAGTGAACAGCCAGAAAAATGTTTTCAGAATATTATCTAGTGGTGTTATATTGTGAATAATGTGAATGGTTAGCCACTTATTCTGCTTTGTCAATATAGTATGTGCACTGTGTTTGTATCCAAAAATACTTTCCTTTGAGTTTGCTTTTATTGTTAATGTAAACCTCAACATAAGCTTTTTCCTGAGTATGCTTTTCCCTAAGGATTTTTTCTTTAAGTTCTTCTGTATTCCTGTCCTTGATTTCCTTTTCATTCATACAGCAGCAAAGCCCACTTTTACCCTTGATTGAAGCTTATGGGCCTGATTCTCCTCTGAATGGCTGGTGATTTTGTCCCTATGAGTCCTACATGGTCTGGCATCCAGCATGAGTCAGCAGAATTATCCTTTTCCCTGCAAAGTAGTCAGATGTGACATCCTGTTGCAAATAAAAGCTCCAGATCAATGAAACCTGCTGAGACCATTGTATTAGCTGATTTTGCTACCATAAAACCAGAAATCATGATTTTTTTCACAAGAAGGGATAAATCTGTATACTTCTAAGTAGTTCTTTAGCATAAGGAGAAAACAAAAAAGATTGCACTCTAAACCTTCAAACAATCCTATAAAGACAGATCTGTGACAAATGAGCAAAATGAACTAACTGTTTAAACAGCCCGTAGGAACTGAGAGTGCTGAAAATGAATGTGCTGACCTTAGCATAGTAGGCAAAATTTCCTGACTGAAAACATATATACATTCTGTTTTCCTAGTAGCAGCAATGTTGGAAGGATTTATTCTGGTTAGGGTTATCTGAAGGAGGTATGCAATTACACTCCATCAGTAAAATGGAAAAAAAGCATCATACCAACAAACAAATAATGCTAAGGCTATTAATACTCTATACTTTTATAGCTGCTTTTATTTGGGACTTTAAAAGTTCTTAGCATTGTGAGGTAAGCCTCACAAGTTCCCTATGACCTAGGTGCGTTTTATGATTCCCATTTTAAAACTTGGGGACGGAGAGGTTAAGTGACTTGCCCAAGGTTACAAGTGAGTCAAGGAGGGAATAGAACCCAGGAATCCTGAAGCCTGATGTTTGTACTAACCACTACACACCACTCCTTTGGATTTCTGTAGTTGTTTTATAAGCTGCTTTGGAAGGGGTTTATATACTCAAATGCAGTCAAAATATAATTCAATAAAGGAGGTAAGCTGGAATGGGCCAGAGCACAGTTCCAAGTCTATACTTAATTTTCTGGGCTGCGCTGCTCTTTATGTGAGCAGCAATGATACATTTCACAGAGATCAGTTGGAAGAGAGTGCAAAAGTAGTACTGTGCTCTGGAAGCTTTGTTTCAATGTGCAGCTCTTACTATCATATTCATTGCCTTTAGATGGTGAAGAAGTTTTACTTTGCTTTAGAGAAAATGAAAATAATTGCAATACTTTGTGTATTATTATAATCGTTGCTTATTATTTTGTATAGTGGTAGCATCTAAAAGCCACAGTCGTGGACCAGGATGTTGTGCTAGGTGCTGTACAAACACAAAATAAAAAGATGCTCTCAGCCCCAAAGAATTTACAATCTAAATACTTAGGTTATTATACTTTGTGATATAGTAGTTTGATATGATTATGTTATCCTATAATTATTTGGGTACTTGGTGTGTACCTCAAGCTGTTAACTGAAGTATAACTGAGAGAGATCAAATAGAATGGATGGTGTAGTACCGAGGATTAGTGGACCAGGACTCAGGAATCTTGATTCTGCCACAGATTTCCTATATGACCTTGGGCAAGTTGCTTACACCTTATCAGAGTAGCCAATTTTCAAGATTTTATTGCAAGTCTCATGATATTTGATGATTTTCTTAAAGCCTTAGTTCCAGGAGTTATTTTATGTCATGATAACTTAACTCTTCATCTGTAAGAAGGCATCCTTTTCTAACTCTAATTGTTGCAAAGGTAAGCTTGAAAAAAAAATATTTTTTTTGAAACTCTGATGTTTTTTTAAAGAAATTTCATGTCTTTTTTGACTAAGCCGTACTCAGGATTTTTGAATGTTTTGAGTTGCAGAGCAAAACTGGAAAGACAAATTCAAGCCCACAGGCTCCCCTCACAATATTAAAGAAGTCTAATTACTTGAACAGATTTGTATTTGCATCCATAGTAACTATTTCTTTAACTTGTAGTAGCACAAGTAAGATCTTAAAAAGTACTGTTAAAAATGCAACCCTAACACACACACACACACACACACACACACACACACACCCCTTGTGAAAATAATGGATGTTTTCTGTAGCATTAGCTAAAGGGATCCATCACTATCTCAAAACCCTCTACAGATAGATTACTGGGAATCTTTTGACCCAAAACCTGCAGATCTTGCATAGTTACATTTTCAGGCCTATATGATCCTTTTTGTGCTACTATTACTACTATTACTAATTTATATTGTGGTAGCATTCAGAGGCCCCAGTCAGGGCTTGGGATCCCATTGTGCTGGTGCCATATGCACATGTAAGACACTAAATGGTTTACAAGAGTTAACTTTCACTTTTAGTATATTAGTGCAAGCCTTCCTATGGCCAGAGAAAGTAGGGGTCTGAACATGTTTATCCTGCATCATATCTGTCTTTGTGCTTGGATTGCCTCCTTCACAGTGTCTCCTACTCTGTCCTCCCACCAATTAGACTTTTGTCCCACAGCAGCATTGCATTCTGACTTTCCACATCATACCTGTGTACAAGTAAAGATTGGGTCATGGAAGAAGATGGAGTATTGACTTCAGAATCTCCACAGCAGGTTTTGGGTGCTCATCAAGAACAGTCAAGTTTAAAAAATGTGCTTAGATTGTAGACCAGTCACTGTAGCTATACATTTTCCAACCTAGCTGCTTCGTTTGCATCCCTAAAATTTGTGCTTGTTCATGTTGGGCATGCACAACCCATATGTGTGTTTGCAAACAGGTAATACATCTCGTTGTCTATATGTGTATGCAAATGTGGGTTTCCACATGCATTTTCAATTTGCAGGGGGAAAATGTGCATCTGGGAATTTGGTTGGTAATGCATTGCTTTTCGTACCAATGTTGAGAAAATGCAGATCAGAAGAAACTAAGGACACACAACAGACTGAACGTGTGCTCACCGCCTCTTCTGCTGGTTGTTGACTACATGATGGGATTTCCTAAAGCTTTGCTGAGCTCTCTGTTTTTCTAATCAGTCTCATTTCCTAGAAAGCAATAAAAACAGGCTTGTGCTGAAATGTTTTGTTCAAGTGTTCAAGAGTTGAACTAGATGACCTCCTGAGGTCCCTTCCAATACTTATCTTCTATGGTTCTAAGTGCTGTGGTAGCTTAAGTGTAAGGTGTGTGTTCTCCTGGTGAGATCCAAGTGGATAAAAGTCAGGACTCGTTATTTATATTCCTGGCTCCATCTGTGGCTTGCTGCATGACCTTAATCTCTCACATGATCTGTATTCATCTGTAGAATGGGGATAATAATCTCTTCTCCCCTCAGAGGGGTAATATGAGGCTTAGGAAATTCAAAGTTATGAAGTGCTTTGAGATCCTTAGATGAACAGTGATATATGAGCAAAATATTCTTCTTTCAAGTAACCCAGTCACTTCAGGCATCATTCTTGATGTCCTCTCTGGAGAAATTATAAATCAAAAACTGAAAACAAAAGGTTATGGGAAATGGGTCTGGGAGAATTAACATTAGCAAAAATCTGAGATGAATAAAGGAGGGTTAGTTGAAATGTTAAAGGGTGCTGTCTGTATTAATTTAAGTACTTCAGAAGGGGGTCAAGAAGGAGCAAAGACAAATCACTACAGTAGGACACAAGATCAGTAAAACTGAATTAATCAGCCTTAAATGACTAGATTTGTGAGCCTCTAGGGAGCACTGTTACAAAAGTACCTCTCTCTGTTCTCCTGCTGCCCACTCTTGGTAGTAAGATCAAGATTTTGGCAGCAGGCCTGCTTGTTTCAAAGTGAGTTGGATTCACCACTATAACACCTTTAGGGGACAGGCCCATTCTTTAATCCTCTCATCAAAGACCTTTTGCTGTAAAAATGTGGTGGTGACAACATCTGGTCATGGAATGGCATGATGCTAGATCAGAAGAGCCTTGCTTTGCAGTGTTCAACCCCATAGTGCAAGGAGTGGTCTGGGTTTCCAAATTGTGATGACATTGATGTCCATGTTAATATAACACCTTCCATCCCAAAGCATTCCAGAACATCTTACAGATATGGATCACTGTATCTTACAGATATGGATCACTGTATCTACATTCAGCATATCTTACAGATATGGATCACTGTATCTACTGCTGAAATGCAGTCATCTCATGGCCATATGGTAGAGGGAGGTACAAGGAGGGTGGGAGGCACCACTTGGGTCCTAACGTCCCTATAGTGGGGGTCTCCCATGGAAGCTTGTGGGTCCATGGGTTGAGGGCGCTGGGAGGATCAGTGGCCCCAGTTGGCCCATTTTACCCCCTCCTCTTCAGGCCTGGGCAATGGGAGGCCTACCTAATGAGTGGTGCAGGACCTTCTTTGGTGGTTGCGATGGCAGATTGGAGTAGTGGCAAGCAAAGATTCAGGAGTCAGATACCAGGATGAGGGTGAAACCAGAATCAAGATCGGGATACTGACCCACAGGGTGAGCTGAAGTCTAGGTCAAGAAGCCAAGCCAAAAGTTGGAATTGGAGTCAGGACTGGGAACAGGGCAGGGAGGCAAAAACTAGTCTGCAGACATGAGTAAAGGTTGGAACTGTTCTGGAACTAGTATGGAACAAGGACTAGAAGCAGGCTAGAGCCAGGCTGGAGTAAGGACTGGAGGCAGGAGGAGGACAAACGCAGCTGAAGGTGTGGTATGATTGAGCAGCTGCTGCACTGCTATTCCTGCAAAGCCCAAGTAGCAGGCTGCAGGCTCTCATACAATCAGGAAGCCTGGCCGTTTGGAGAAGAGTCACTGGGTCCAGCTGAGCTTCCAGGACTGCCTAGCGACAAAGATGGGAGCCATCTGTGGTCCTGATAGTACCTGCCTCCTTTAGGGCTCCTTTGTCCTGCTTTGTCATAGTATCACTGGTAAAATTCCTATAACAAGATGGGGGGCTGTGAATGTTTTCTATAGGCTCTCAAGGTTGCTCCTCTGGCCTGAGCCCCTTCCAGTCTTCTAGGTATTGGAGCTTACTCCTGATCTGTCAGGAATCAAGGATTTGATGGACCTCTTGGTGCTTGGACCATTAGGAATGGCAGAACTGGATTCATCCGACAGGGGAAAGGGTTGTTGATGAATGTTTTGAGAAGGGAGACATGGAAGACAGGGTAGATATTGAGGGATTCTGGGAGCTGGAGAATAAAGGTCACATGAAAAGGGCCAAGGTACTTCTGGCTGAGTTTGGCAGAGACTAGCTTGACTTCAAATTCTGGACAGAAAGCTATTCCTTATCACCTATGTTTAAATCCAGGGTGACTTTCCAATGTGGATCAGCATAGCTCTCATAAAAATCCTTGGCAATGACCAAATGCTCTGAGTGCTCCTGATGAATTTGCTGGAGATGGAAGACCAAGTCTGAGGCTGCCAGAGCGAAGGGGCCTTTTGATAGTCCAGTGTAAAACCAGGGGTGAAAACCAGAGTTAGCGAAGAATGGGCTTTGGTGGGTGGAGGTGTTGGTTGTGTTATTGTAAGTGAATTTGGCCAGGAATAATAGGGGAAACCAATCATCTTGGTGAACATATGAACATAAGAAGGACTTTACGGGGTCAGACCAATGGTTCATCTAGCCCACTATCCTGTCTTCTGACAGTAGCCAGTTCCAGATATTTCAGAGGAATGAACAGAACAGGGCAATTATCAAATGGTACATCCCCTGTCATCCAGTCCTAGCTTCTGGTAGTCAGAAGTTTAGGGATGCCCAGAACATGGGATTGCATCCCTCACCATCTTAGCTAATAGCCATTTATGAACCTATTTTCCATGAATTTATCTAATTCTTTTTTGAACTTCATATACTTTTGGCCTTCACAACGTCACATGGCAACGAGTTCCATAAGTTGATTGTATGTTGTGTGAAGAACTACTTCTTTATATTTGTTTTAAACCTGCTGCCTATTAATTTCAATGGGGGATCCCTTGTTCTTTTGTTATGTGAAGGAGTAAATAACACTTCTTTATTCACTTCACACCAGTCTTTATTTTATAGATCTCTATCATACACCCTTAGTCATCACTTTTTCAACCTGAAAAGTCCCAGTCTCTTTAATTCCTCTTATATGGAAGTTATTCTATACCCTTTCTCATGTTTGTTGCCCTACTTTGTACCTTTTCCTATTCTAACATATCTTTTTTGAGATGAGGTTACTAGAACTGCACACAGTATACAAGGAGTGAACGTACCGTGGATGTGGCGTTATGTGGCATGTAGTGGCATTATGATATTTTCTGTCTTATTCTCTAACTCTTTCCTAATGGTTCCTAACATTCTGTTAGCTTTTTTTGACTGCTGCTGCACATTGAGTGAATGTTTTCAGAGAACTATCCTCAATGACTCTAAAATCTCTTTCTTGGGTTGTAACGGCTAATTTAAATCCCATTATTCTGTGTGTAAAATTGGGATTATGTTATCCATTGTGCATTACTTTGCTTTTATGAAAATTTAATTTAATCTACCATTTGTTATCCAGTTGTCCAATTTTGTGAGATCCCTTTGTAACTCTTTGTGGTCAGTTTTGGATTTAAATATTATGAGTAATTTTGTGTCATCTGTTAATTTTGCCACTTCACTGTTTACTCTCTTTTCCAGATCATTTATGAATATGTTGAACAAGAATATGTTGGTCAAGAAACAGCAGAGGTGCTATTCCTGTTTCTAGCTGATCCTTTTTGTCTGGCTGTCAGTCTGAGTGTGGTAGGCAATTGAGATCAAGGGCTTGGTGCCGAGAAGATAGAGGAATTCCTGCCTGAACTGGGAAATGAATTGAGTGCCTGTGATGGGGTATACAAACCCCACCTTGGACAACAAATATTGCAATAACAAATAACAAAATATTAACCAGGGTTTCCAGAACCCACAGCAGTGATAACTGTTTCACTCAAGGCAATTTCAAGAATAACAATGGCACTTCCGATTGATGAAGATTAATACAAGCAAGCATGCTCTTATCTAAAATTACTATTTATTAGGTTTAAACACACAGATATAAGTAATAGGTTTAAAGCATTCCAAATAATTACCTAGAATCTGGGACAGTATTGAATAATTTGCAGCAGATCAGCGCTGGACAGATGCTTCCCCACTGGGGAGTAAAGGTGTCAGAAAAAATCTCTCTTGATAGCTTCAGAAAACTGTTCTAAAGTACACTCTATTACTTAGCTTTTTATAGCTAATTTTCATAGAACACATAGATCATAGTGACCCCTACTGGGTCATCACGACTCTTACCTTCAATAACTACATATTAACAGCACATTTCTCATAATCAGAGTTATAATAAGCTTCTATATCAAAGGCACCTAAATTCAAGGTTCCCATACACTTGTTTTCTTTCAGTCTCAAATTGTTGACTTTTCTCTCCCCTCCTCTCATTCTGATTAGTAGAAATTGGCAGCCTGCAACTAGCATCTGACCATGTCTCTGGAAGCCCTGGTTCTTCAATTAACCCTTACCTATGTGGTGTTCTCTTTTATTAATTCATGGTGGCTAAATGCACACAATATGGTTGCAATTAGCTTGGTCAAGTTCTGGGGTAACACATCCCTCAAATCCAGGCCAACGGTTAAGGAGCTGCTCTGAGCTCAGCCAGCCAACCCTACCACACTTGCAAGAGATGCACAGGCTGGAGGAATAAAAAAAGAAGCAGAACAGTTCACCTGGGGACAGACCAGGGAAGAGTACAGACCTGCAATTCTCAGAGCCTGAGGAAAGGACTAAGGGAAGTCAGGCAGGATCTCTCCCAACAACAGCTGCCTCAAGGCCTTTCCCTGTGGGAAGGGAGGACCTGCTTCATTTGCCCCCCGAGAGGGAGGCATTTTCTGCTCTTTCTCTCACAAACTCACTTGGTTTGTGTTAATTCCCCTTGTATTATTTATGGATTGCCCCCCCACAGAAGAGAGACTGGGAACTGACCTGGCTGAGAGCCAGGTCACAGGAGGAGACAACCTTCTCTCTGATAATGCTGCCATGCCAGCTGCAGCCACAAAGAGATGCCCAGCGGTGAGATGACTTGCTTCACACCTCTTTGCCACAAACTTCAAATTTGGGACAATAGTGAGTTGGTATGAAGTGGCCCAGGGAGGGCATCATTAATGTGGTCCTGGGTGTCAGACCTTTGATCATCTTCACAGGGGCCAGAATGCCATGGAGTGGGAGGGCCCGTTCTTCCTACTAACCCACCTCCCACATCTTGAAGAGCCTAAGCTCTGACCACTAGGCAATGCTCCCCATGAAAGCAAACCATCACAACTTGGTGGAGAATGCGGGAAGCTCTGCTGGATCAGACACCTGGACAGCCGCAGACAATATGATATGGTCTGGTAGGTTAGGTGAGATGGAAGCAGAGCATCTGCTGAAGTGGATGACAGAAAAGCAGCAGTAGCACCAGGCAGCCCAACCACAGCAAGACCTGCAATAAATGGCTGCCCAGAACCAATAGCTGGCCTGGGATTTAGAAGCGCAATGGTAGGAACAACAGCAATGTTTGGTCCAACACATCATGGCCTTCATGTAACCCAGGGATCCCCCAGAGCTTCCCTCTCAGAGGCTGTAAGACTGAGGCTGGGAGCCCTTCCCATACTTCTGAACTCACCAAGATGGATGCTGAGGCAACCCAGAGGCCTTCATGGTAACATTTGAACATATGGCAATGAGAGCCCACTGGCCACATAAGCAGTAGGACACCTTGTTATTACAGTACCTGACAGGACCAGCCCAGGCCACATACTGGGGGAATTCTGGGAAGCATCAATCCAAGACAATGCCAAGATGAAAGCTAGACTATGTTGATATCATGGAGGAGATTTTCTGACAAAGGTTTGAAGGGGAGAAAAGCTCCTGGGGAGCCTGGCCCCCAGGTTACCCAGAAAATAAGGGACCTGTGCTGGTGGTAGTTGAAACTGGATGCACGGAATGGATGAAATGGCTGACCTCATTCTTGTGTAGCAGTTTGCTCATATACGCCCATCTGGGAATAAGGACTAGGTGTTTAAATACTGACCAGAGTCCCTAGCTCATGCAGCCCACATAATGGAGAATTATTTAGCAGTGGAGACATCCCTAACTGCTTAACAAAAGATTGTAAAACCCTGGAATTGCTCTCCCACATGTATATTTGAAAGTGCCTTCCAATCTGTGATTGCTAATACCTTGTGGGATCTGTGGTGAACCCTCCAAAGGATATGAAGTAACCCAAGAGCTTCACCATGTCCTTGTCAAAATTCACACTTTTCAGGTTCAGCATAGAGTTGATTCTGTGCAAGCCAATCTAGAACAATATATATGTGGCAGTCATGGAGCTCTTGATTTTCAGAGAAGATGAGAATGTCATCTAGATAGATGACCATGAATTCATCAAGGATATCCCTGAAGACATCATTCATAAAATGTTTTAAGGTAGTGGGAGCATTACAGAGTCCAAATGGCATGACCAAAATGGCTGTACCTGGATCAGACCACTACCTTCCACTTGACAACCTCCTTGGTGAACTCCAAGTTTTTTACAGGAATCTTAGTGGCTGGATCCTCTGTCTGTTTTTCTGGGAGTCACAGGAGTTGAAGCACACCACAAAGTGCAGTCACCTGGGGTGGGGCTGAAGAGGCATTCTTGTTGGTACCACAGGGATTGGAAGAACATTGTGCTGGATACTGCAGTTGTTGGTGACAAACTAATGAACATCAACGACAATTGATAAATATGGGGTGCAGATCACCCTTAATGGTAAGATTTCCAAGTGGCTACCCCTGGTGATGACCTCCAAGAGCGCTGCTTGACACATGATGGGACCCTAAAGAAAAGGGTGACCCACTGATGGTATCAAGGAGATCAAGGGAGTCTTTTGAGAAAAGTGGTAATCTGATGACCTATGGCAATTTTTTGGTTGATGAAGTTACTGGATGTGCCTGAGTCAATCTATGCCTCAAAGGGAAAGCCAAGCTTAGCAGATGGAAGGTAAAATCAAGTGGAACAGTGTGCTTAGTTAGGTGTTGTCAAGATTCCTGCAGAGTAGCAGCAGTGTCTCAGTGTGGAGTGGAGTGAAATACTGACCCAGACCCACTACTCGTGCTGGATCTGGGCATTTTCTGATCTGTTCTTTTCATGAGCGTAGAATTAGGGTTGAATTTGGTCAATCTGAATTGGCTCGGGGTTTGGTAGATTACCTAGAGTAACAGGATGGAAGGGTCTGATTTGATGGAAGGGTAAGTGCTGCAACTCTTTTCCTGGCCTAGTTTCATTAGTCAGTCATCAATCCAAATGCAATGCTCAATCAAGCCCCTAAACTAGGCAGGAGTTTCTCTCAAGCAAATTAATCTTTAATAGGATCATTGAGTCCTTGATGACATTCCAGTGGTTATCAGCTGCCAGACATCGAAATTTGGCAATGCACTGAGACCCCTTAGGCCTGGAGTGCAGCCTGCACAACTCCTCAAAGTGTTTGAGAAGGTTAGACCCCTCCAACGGTGGGGAAGGCCAGGCCAGGGCCTGTCCGGTAAACAGGTTAATGGAGTATGATAGTGGTTGGAGTATGATAAGCAGGCAACACTGATTCAAGAACCCTCATAATTTGGTGCAGTCCCCAGTGAACTTGGCATGTAGGGGGGGCCTTGGGCTCACAGACAATAGGAATGAGAGTCTGTGGGAGCCATAGCCACTGCCTGGGCTTGCACCTGGGCCTGTAGGGTATTATTCCTGTCTCATAGTGTGGCAGCCTTGGCCGGCACTTTTTCGATCTGCAGGACTGCACTGGGCCTTCAAAATGTGACAACATGAGCCTGCAGATCTTGTAAGACCAAGCCTAAGTCCGTGCCCACTGTGGTCATTCCAGAATGGACCTCCATGTCATTAATCCTGCACCTTCCCAATGTCTTGTCCTTGTAGGCTGCCCAACTGCAAGAGGCTGGGGCAAGGATGGCCTACCTAGTGGGTGGAGTGAGACCTTGTCTGGTGATTGCAATGGTAGTTCAGCGTGATGGTGAGCATAGGTCTAAGACCCAGTACAGAGCTGAGGGTAAAGCCAAAGAAAGTCAAGGAGCCAAGCCCAGAGACAGAACTAGACTGAGGATCAGGATACCAAGCAGAAGGGTAAACCAAATTCAGGGTTGAGAAGCCAAGTCAAAGGTTGGAACGAGATACAGGATCGGAAGTAGGCAAAGACTAAACTGGAGCAGACAGGAGTTAATGCTGGAATGAGGCTGGAGCGAGGACCGGAAGATGGGCCAGAAGCAGGACAGAGCTGGAACAAGCACTGGAAGCAGGGCTCGTACAAGGACTGGAATCAAAAGCAGGTCAAGCACAGCTGCGTGTGTTGTATATATTGAGCAGACACTGTGCTGTTGCCTCTGCAAGTCTCTCCTGCCCAATCAGGAAGAACGGTCATATGGACAAGGCTCATCGGGTCCAGCTGAGTTTTGGGTAGCCTAGTGACCAGCGTGGCAGCCATCTGTGCTCTTGATAAATACCCTGTGGCATTGACTTAAGTACTATGTCAGAGGTAACACATGACACTGAATCACTAGAACTACTTTCTGCAGCACCTGTGAGTTCAATGCAAGTAGTGACCTGCCTTAGTTTGAGAAAGCAGGCAAGATTTCAGAGCACCAGTTTGTGTGGCCACAGATTTAAGGTTGTAGTTACAGATGGATGATTAAAATCTAAACCTGAACTCAACAGACACGTCCAAACCTAGTAAAAGCATTTTTGACTTATTTAAGATACTTGTGATGTGCACAAAAGAGGGGAAAATGTATGAGAATATAATATTGTATATTTTTTAGCAATAACTAGGTGATTAGGTTTGGTTTATGTCTAAGAGGTGTGTTGCTGTGACTGAACAGATCATAACATAGCCAACGTTTTTTAACTCCTTTGACTCAAAACCATGTTGAACAGCCTCATATGGTACTGCTATAAAAAATCCCAAAGAAACAATCCCCCCCCCCTCCAAAAAAAACCCAAGAAGATAAGGTTCACTTTGTGTATGTTGCATGAAAATGTGAGCATTTGTTTGGGTAGTGCATCTGATGATTCAATCACAGCATCAAACATTGAAAACACACCCGGACATCTGGCTTACACCAGACTCTCAGAGCAATGCCAGAAACACTTTTCTACCGGGGGGGGGGGAACCTTTTCCTGTCTTCTAACCTCATTCAAACTAAGGAGAGAGATTTACAACAGCTTCCTACTGAGCTTGAATATGAAACTTGTTCATATTGGGGTCCTTCTGTGTACCCCCAAAGATAATAACTATGTTAGCAAGGCAGTTTTTTCCCTCCATGCTTTCTATCCCTTTAAAAATGATCCTAAAAGAAATTTAAAAACAGAAGAAAAATCTCCATCATTTTGGCATAGGATTGACTAACACTCCACTAAGGGGTGTGCGAAATGATTTAGTTAAAATAAAATATAATTTTGAACGAAAACTTAATCAAACTCAGAGCCTCCATAGAAAGTTGGGAAGGACTAATTTTTCTTCATTATTTTCTGCATTTCCTGGTTTTGGCTAGAAAATGGAAGGGCCCAAATTCCCTGAGAATTGCTGTTCTGGTTTTATTTATGCAATGACAGAAAACAGGTGTTATCAGAAATCTCATCAGATTTCTAATCCACTTTGTTCAAACCAAGATTGTTTAGCTAAACTTCACCAGTTCTCCAAACCTTTGGGTATTGTAGACAACAACCCTGCTCTGGACTGAGGATGACTTAATAGATCACCAAATTTTATTTAAATTATTTTAATTCAATTTTATGAAGTTTGCTTATCACTAATATTATCCTTTTAATTTATGTTAATGACAGAGGAGCAGATCAGGAGTCTGCAAATTGCCAGTCCATCAGTCAGTCTGTGACTGAAGGCCAAAACTATAGAACGAACATGTAAATTAAAACTACAGGTTTGGAAAACAAATATGACATTGGAGGGAAGAATCCCATGTCCATAATTAAAGGTAATTTGCTCACCAGCAGAGGAGGGAGACAGGGAAATATAGCAGCTGTATATTGTACTTACAGTGACTGTGATAGAGTGGGAGGCAAGATGTAGGCTAAGCGAGAAGGGTGTTGAAATCCAGTTTGGAACAAAAATATAAATTCACAGACCAGGGTTTCAGTATAATTAGAGGGCAAAGAAGAATGGAGATGTGGCCTGCTCTTCAGAAGGAAAAACAGGATTGTTTACACATACTATATTCCCTATTGTCTATTAGGACAAATGAGAGTGAAACATGAGGCAGATCTGGCTCATGTTGCCTGTTTTTGTGTTCTGTTGCCTGCCTCAACACATGCTGCAAAGCAAGCACACCATCTCTATAGTTCTGTTTCCAGACCTCAGTACTGGCCTCTCCCCTACTCTTCTGCCTCCCCTTTCAAGTCCCTTATCTGCTCTGATCTGTGTCCTTTTCTTGATCCGCTTTATGCTTCCACTGCTTTACTGTAAATTCCCTATGGCTATCGTCTGTTGAAACAAGGTGCTAGAGAATTAGCCACCTCCTAATTCCACAAGTTCTTGCTGACATTTCCTTCCAGTGCCTCACAGTGTTCCTACATCTTCACTGCTGGCCCATTACATTCTTACTGACTTGCCAAGGGAGAGAAAATATATAACACAACTGTAACTTAAAATCGTTGAGAATAACATATTTATGTGTTGCAGACACCAAACAGAACTACTGTATAAATCATTCACACACAGCTGGGACTAAATCCCTGGTCCTTGAGCTTCAATAACACATTTCTACCATTTGATCTAAAGGACCCCTTTCTCAGAGGGAAGAAGTAGGAGATCCTTTACAGTCTATGTGAGCCAGTCACTAGTAGACAAAAAGGGGGGGGGGTGCACTCCCCCCACCCACACATATTCTTTTCATTACAACTGATGAATCTCAAAAGGTTCAGACGTTCAGTTCAGATGCTTATTGGTTCTTATCCAAACCTCTTTCATTTAGAAATCTGGCAATCTTGTTGGTAAAAGCTGCCTTTGAAAGATTTCCAGTATTTCCTGGTTTCACTGGTTCTTGCTTGCATTAAGTACAGCAGCAGCATCTACATCCAATTCAAACTGAAGCCATAAAAACTGGATAAGGGCCTTCGTGCAAACCATAAAGTTATAGAACTCAGTTCTGTGAGAGTGCTGACTCTGAAGGCTTCCTGTGACATACTACTGCAGCTATTACGGCAGTCAATGGGAACCATAGGACTTGATATCCACAATTAACTTGGTTGCAGGACACAACACTTAGAAATTAAAGATGGGAAAGACCCAGTAGAACTTGGAAATACTCATTTGGACCAAATAAATGAAAAGTCATTTGCTGGACTAGAAAATGGGATTTCCTCTGCAAAATAGCTCTATCCTCCAAACAAAATGATAGAATTCCACTCAAGCTGCAATTTGCAAACATTAATGAAAATACAGTTTTCACATGCGATGATAGTGACGTATGCTGTGCAATTTCCATTTTATCCCATGGTCTTCATAAGTCAGTGACTTCTGTTTGCAAGAGTTTAATGCAACATTTTTTTCTGGTTTCACCCATTGAGCATCACCTTGAGTTTTGGGCTCAAACAGAACACCGGCATTTGGGTTTCTTCACAAAAGTTTTGCACAGCTACAATGCTGTCCTAATTTGTGTTTGGGGATGGGGAGTAAAAAAGAAGATGGGTCAGAATAAAAATGTACTCTTCAAACAGCTGGGTGAATCAGATCTGTCTGCTTTCTAATGGCACCAGAGTGAGAGAGATTTTTCCAGTAAAATCAAGGAAATAGCATAATTCCCTAAAAATGAAATGGAAAAGCTTCTAAATTACAGGTTAAGTGAGAGGTCCCCTCTATTTATCACATTTTCACCTTTTTAAAATAACTGCACTGTAGGAAACACAATTGCATCAATTCCGAGTTTTATGTTAGCACCGGACAAGAAAACCCAGATCTGAGGATGTGATGTTTGATTGAGGATTTGAACAGCATATGTATTGCAGACATAGGGAAATGATTTAATTATTTGGAGGTCATCTTTTGGACAGTATCTAAAGTGCCCAGCTGGAGCCTAGTGCAAAAGCCCCAAAGCTTCATCCATATGCTTTGTGCAGTTTAATACACATCACAATAAGCCATAGTCTTTGACATCCAAATTAACGTCTCACTAAAACCGAAAGACATGAGAATTCAGAGATCATAGATTGATGAACTCACCCCATTTTTGCTAGATTTTCCTTAGTTCTCATACCGTAAGCTCAATACATACCATTCCCCACCATAGCTGCTGTTTTGGAAATCTCTTTGGTTCTAATTCTGAATCATTCTGCTTTGCAGGACTTCTTAATTTTTACTATTTATTATTGTTCTAGGGTTAGTCACACATATTCACATGGTACTTTTTCCAGTCCCTGATTAGATGACTGAAACTTCAGGAAATGCAATCATATTCTTTTATTAATTAATTTATTTACTTATTACCAAAAAGTCTTTAAACTAGGCAGAGTAAAAGGGGGAGACATTAGAAGAATGAGTCACATCCACAGTGAGAGAAATGGTTGTGTTTTAAATGAGCAAGAGAATAATATATTTGGTGACACCTGAACCTCAAGGGGTTTGAAAGTTCTGTTTAGAAGAACTCTATAATATCTGAATATTTTCTGAAACTTTTCTGGAATTATGGACAAATCTTTTCTGGCTCACTCTTCACAACCTGATGTGGTTTTTCATCATCTGAAAGTCCATTTTCCTCTTCCTTTAGTAAAATCCCGTTCTGTAAACATTAGGATTTGTGAACTGAGCGACAGGTAGTTTGGAGTCATTCTATGCTATTCATGCCCTAACTCTGACAGACACCTTCCAAACACAGAAAGACATCAGTTCTTGCCTCAGAAATCATATCGTGCCCAATCCATCACCCACTGAAGTAAATGAAATGGCTCCCATTGACTTCAATAGAGTTGGAGAAGTAATAAAAGGAAGATAAGCTAAAGACAAGGATATAAAGCCTGTACCCTTTACTATTGCCAGAAAGGAGTGCTTTCATCTTTTGTTTGTTTGTTTTGGTCCCATGTGACCCAGTTGACTCTACATCAGACCATTTCAACCGCAGCTTGAACTTGTTCGATGCATGCTAATAATCTCATGGATTCACTCAAATATTTCAGACTCGTATCTAAAATTATTTCCTTGTGCATATGACTTTGAAATCACTGCCAATGGACATTGGTGTCTGTCAAATCAGATCATGAGTGTCCCTGAAAAGTGATTTACAACAGGTTCACAAGCTGGGGGGAATAGTGGAGTGAATATCCCTGGTCATTTCTTTTCAGTATTCAGTCTCTTCTAGCTCAGATCTCTTCCCACCCAAACACTTTTATGGCCTGGCTATACAAAACCCCAGATGTTTATCCCAAATGGAATTGTTTGTATAGTGCCAGTTGTGACAGCCTCAGAAAAGTATATAGTTAGTTGGTTGTTTTCCTTTTTTCTTCTCCTCGTGAAACCGAAATTGAACCCTGTGTCATTTTTAAGTGGAAAGGTATTATTTTGTTTTGTTCCTTGATTGACCACACTCCACTCACTGAGTAATAAAATACCTTTTAATAGAAACATATGAGGCTGTATCCACTGAACTCCAACACCATTAAATATTTATCAATACAATAGTACATGTTTCTATATGAAATAAACATCAGACTCCTGTAAATTTAATAGTTTCCAGTACCGAGAGGAAAGAAAAGAAAGAAGAAAAACCTCCCAGAGCTTAAGCAGCCTCGAGAACTGGACTTAACAAATAAATAGTTCATGATGTGCCAAAATTGAATTGCCAAATGACTGACCACATCCTATATTGCACAAGTAAAAGACCACTGTTGTTTTTACAAGTGTGTTTCATTCAGAGTTTGACTTCATTGTATAAATATTATGGAGCTGGCTTTTCAGAATTAACCTTTAGTATAGATTAACTGCAGACTGGGCTGAGAGCAGGGAAAATCATAGAAATTAGGGAATAGGAGATCTCCAGAATGTGTTGATCTCATATTTCCTGGTCCAAGACTGTTAAAAAGCAAGTCAAAGATTCTGGAGGAACAAGAACAACAAAGAATCATTATTAAAAAAAATCCAAAAAACCAGGAACAACAACTCGCTAAAAAGTAGAGAAAAATAAAATTCAGGAACTAGAAGAAAACACCAGGGTAATAGAAAGTATATTGCTGGTATTCTAGGGCCATGGGATGTTTTTAGATGGCACTTTTCATACACGTCTCAAAGCAGTTTTAAAAGGTGGATAAGCATTCTGAGAGTAATTTTCAGAAGCATCTAAGTCCTTAGGAGCACAGGTCCCAATGGGATATGTGCTTCTATGTCACTTCAGTGCTATTAAAAATTCCATTTCACTATCCAGTCTTACAGATGGGCAAATTGAGGCTCAGAGAGTTTGTGATTTGTGCAAAGGGGTACAGTGAGTTAATGGCAATGTTGGGAATAAAACTCTGGTTCTCTGAGTTTCATGTTGATGGCCTGTTCACTGTCTCATGCTGCAGACTATTTAGTGATGACTGAATGAGTAGATAAACATTAGGGGATGGAAGAGCTAGTCATATGCAATCACCTTAATTAACTGTAAACCATGGGGCTTTATGTCACTAAGAGGGCAGAGATGTTTGTATACTGCATGTGAAACTATTGGGTCTGTGAGACCCCAAACAGAAGGGATTTTCTCAGATGATTTTTGGGAGGTGGTTCTTCAGGTTGGGCCAGAAATACCACAAGAACAAATATGTTCCTACAGTTCTGAGCCCACAGATTCCACGTTTACTTCAGGGGACTTCCAGACTTGTAGCGTGAATGATACGGAAGAACAACGAGTTCCCCTAAAAAGACCCTACATTTCTGCCTTTTAGTCTCCTACTCTCTTTTAGTTACTTTCTTTTCTTCTTTCAAAGAAGCTAATGTGATCTTGGAGATTACAAGAAAATCTATTGTCTATAGGAAATCCAAAATGGGATTAGGGTTGGCTTGTTTGCCTTCACCCAGTTAGGAAAAGTAGTGTAGTAGTCAGTGCAGAAAATTGAGTAAGGATACCTTGGCGTGTGAATTTGGGCAGTATTGCCCAACCTCATAAAGGTATACGTGAGTCTAAATTAATTAATTTGTATTGAGTGCTTTGAGCACCTCAGATAATGGAGGCTATGGAAGCCTGGATTATTACTGGTCAAATACAATTTTAAAAGTATATGTACTCATTTACTTGGCCACTGAGATATCCTGTGAGTAGCATAATGAGAATTAGATTATATTTTATGCATGTGTATATCTTCTTCAGGTGAACGCATTTTAAAGTCACTGACAGTGTTCAGTATAAACTTAAAGGAACTGGAATATTTTGACTGTCAAGGAAATTTCTTTCCATTCTAAAGGCAACCATTGTTATGTTGATTAACAGAAAATCTCTCTTTGTCCCACATCGATTAACTATAGTATTAGTTCTGATCCTTTCTGAGTTAAGATTTTTTCTTACATGAGATTTTTTTAATTAGTTATTGCTTTGTAGGGCAGCCCTTGCATTTGTAAAACATCTTTCTGTGAAGGTGCAGAAGCTAGTACCCATTTCAGTAATGCATAACAACATCCTCTCTGGGGTTCATCTGTGAGTCTGGCAAAGGCAAAAATTGGATAATGAAGTCAGATAAGCAGAGGAATTGAAAGCCAAGTTTATTAAAGGATGGGTGAGGCATGGGAGGGTTGAAGGGGACCAAAGAAATGCTGGGAGATCAAAGGGACTGAGAGAGGACTAAGATAGCAGCCAGGTTACTGCAGATGGTACAGGTGAGAAGAGGCAGGCCAGAGGCTTAGGGGTGCATTAGAAAGCAGTAGAAGTTTGGTCCAAGGATCTGGAAGACCATAGGAAGTTTTGGAGAAGACTCAAAATTCCAAGATGAATGCAAGGCCAAATCCTCAAATGGTCTGACCTAAAGTCATATCCGAAGCCAAGGCTCAGAAGGGAGAACCTGTGCATACCCCCTCAGAATATTTGATCTCCCTGATCAAGTTCAGACTATGCCTTTGCTCTTATGTATACCCTACATCAGTGTTTCTCAAACAGGGGAACCCGACCTGAAAGGGGGTTGCAAAGCTATTGTAGGGGGGTCAGGAGGTCACAAAAAATATTACCAGGAGGAGGGGAAAGAGGAGAGTAGCAGGGTAAAGCAGCTGCTGGTCTCTGGTTGTCCAGCTGAGAAGGCTGCCCCGCTGCCAGCAGCAGCACAAAAAGGTGGCATTCCATGGGTATACTGCGATGCGTATGTACGCTGATTTGCTATCACTTTTTTTGGTGGAGGGAAGGGTGCCACAGCCTAAAAATAGTTTCAAAGGGGTGCCCAGGAAAAAAGTTTAAGAACCCTGACCTCCACGACTAATCTGTGAGCCCATAGGCCTTTTAGCATTACAAACCACAGTCTTATCTACATCAGAAGCCTCCTGTCAGTCATATCAGTTGCACTTAGGTGATGATCCACTATAGGACTCTTTCATTTAGGAAGTGTCAAGATTTACATATGAAGGCAAACTACAAGCTCCAATTGCTTGTACCGTGGACACCCAGGCTCTGAAACCGAATGCTCACTTGATTTTGTATCTTTTCCTCACAGCACTGGTCTTCCAAGAGAGGTGTGGGGAGGCAACAGAGGGCAAACAAATGAAGGGAACTCTGTGGGAAATCTAAACAGTGACAAACTTTACATTAGTGTTTGGTTTTGAAAGCTGAAGCAAAGATGCTGTTTTCAAATGCCATGTCTAATTTAAGAGCAACACCAAAGCAGTACCAGTTTTCTTTCTGCCTGTTGCAGCTGATTTCAGGAAAGATCATGCTGAGGAAACAATTACAGTAAACCATAATTGGAAAATATTTTTTTTCTCAGTCTCATTTTAATTAAAGCTTATTTTCAGTCTTTCTGGAAAGAAATGTTTTTCTCTAGCTTCTGATCATGATATTCAGTTTTCTTTCCAAACTACAAGTCAGAAGTGTATGTGTGAGATTAAGGTTATGGCCATAAACAGTCCCCGCTGTGGAACATTTTGTAATGAATACAGGCATCTCAATTACTTTCCCAAAAGCAAACATATCCAGTGATGAGAAGTAAGCTGATGGTGTGATACAGGCATTAAACTGGGGCTAAACTGGAGATCTGGGTTCAATTCTTGGCTCTGCCATAATTCTCCTGTGTTACCTTACATAAGCCATGGAATTCCTCTCTGGTTGTAAAATGGGAATAATAATATTGTGACTCTGGCAGACCAGGTCAGATCAGGAACACATGACAATTCATTGTGTATTAGTATAGATGAAAATGAATGTAAATGTTGAGCATATTCAGGTGTTTAAACTTCATGAAAATGAATGGAATGTTACTTATATTGTTTTCACTTATCTGTTCCTGTTATAATGTAATAGCAAACATATACATCGTGTGTACTCCTGTATCTAAATAATGCATTAAAGAAATCTTGTGAAATGCTAATGAAGGACTTAAGCCTTTAACAGAAAATGCTAATTTCAAAGCAAATGGCCATTATGTATGGTGGTTGGCGGTCATGATGTTGGAGGTATGATGGCTGGAAAATAAGTGCATTCATCACCATCATCAAAGGAAAAGTCCACATGGGTAGAGACAGTGTCAGCTTGATTTCTGTGTGAAGGAACTATAAACATGGATTCAAAGCAAGATCTTTCATCTCTGAACCATTTGGACTCTTATAAGGAAGTGTATTAGATTCAAAGTAGAGAGCTCCAGAGATAATCTGGGTAGCTTGAAAGACTTTTGGGAAACTAGTAGTTTATTACATCACTGCTACCATTTGAAATTAGAAACTACGAGTCACTTGTTAATATTTTTACCTGCTTTAACCTACCAATAACTGTCATTTCTTTTTCTTAGCTAATAAACATGTAGTTAGTTTACTATAGAATTGACTCCCAGCATTGTTTTTGGTATATAATCTGGAATACCAATTAATCTGGGGTAAATGACTGGTCTCTTAGGAGTGAGAGAAACCTGATGTGGTGTAAATTTGGGTTTAAGTGACTATTATAACAAATTCCAATTTGTCTGAGTGGGAAGATAGGCTGGAGAGTCTAAGGGACTAAGAGAGTCTGTAACTCCGTGGTAAGACTGGTACAGTGATCCAGGAGTTCACATTTATTACTGACTTCATGAAATCTAATTATAGAACACACCACCAGTTTGGGGTGCCTCTCCTTGTTTTCTGAAAGTCTGCCTTGAAGTTGGCACTCACAGCTGCAAGCCACTCCATACAGCATGACAAATATGTTGTAATTAATCTTGGGTTGTAAAATGGAGAAGATCTTACTATGGCACAAAATGTAGTCTCCAAATGCTTTGGTTGGACTAAACTAAATGAGGTATCACGGTGAAACAAAATGTAAGCTTGTTACAAGGAGGAGGGAGAAAAATTGTTCTCCTTTATCTCTGAAGATAGGACAAGAAACAATGGTCTTAAATTACAGCAATTTAGTGGTTTGGGTTGGATATTAGGAAAAATGTCCTAACGGTCAGGGTAGTTAAGCACTGGAATAAATTGCCTAGGGAAGCTGTGGAATCCCCATCATTGGGGATTTTTAAGAGCAGGTTAGGCAAACACCTGTCAGGGATGGTGTAGATAATGCTTGGTCCTGTCATAAGTGCAGGGGACTAGACTAGATTACCTCTTAAGGCCCCTTCTAGTCTTACGATTCTGTGATATACAGGAGGTTAGATAAGATTATATAATGGTCCCTTCTGGCCTTAAATTCTAGGAAATCTATGAATACTTCTGGTCAAACACTTTTTGTATGTTGTCTAATTAGACTGTAAGCATTTTGGGGAAAGGACTCTCTTTTATGATGTGTGTGATGCTGGTAAACCAGAAGCCAGCTCAAGATAAAGCGCCAGGCAAATTCAATGGATTCATTGATAGATCAAAGGGATTGTTAAATGGAAGAGTGTGTTTGGTTTTATACATCAAGAAAACTAATGGGATGTTACGTGCATTGTTTTCATTTTTCTGTATCCCGTTATAATGTATTAGCAAACATTTACACTGTATATGCCCCTGTAACTAAATAACCCATCAAAAGAGGAAAATAACCCTGTGGAATGCAAATGAAGAACTTGAAAAGAGACATGCTAATTTCAAAGCAAGTGATTGTGGGTGATGATTGAAAGTCAAAGACTGAAAATGCATTCCTCACTGGGAAGCCCACATGGGTACTGACCCTGTGAAAAGAAGGTATAAGTGTGGATTGGGGAAAGATTCTGCATCTCTGGACCGTTTGGATTGTAACAAGGTGGAATAACTGAATGAGCAGTCGGAGAGCCCCCGAGTTATTCTAGGTAGCCCTAAGAGACTTGTGGGAAACTGGCAGATTATTACAGTTCTGCTACCATTTGGAATTACAAATTGTGACTCAACTGTTAATATTTTTACTTGCTCTAACCTAGCAATAACTCTCATTTCCTTCCCTCAGCTAATAACCCTTTGGTCAGTTTACTATAGAATCCACTACCTGCATTGTCTTTGATGTAAGATCTATGGTACCAATTAATCTGGGAATGTTCTCTTGAGTCTGGGAACAACCTGAACGTTGTGTAATTTTTGGTGTAAGTAACCATTTTTCACATAGTCCAACTTGCCTGGGTGGAATGTAGACTGGCGTGTCTAAGGGGATTGTCTGTGACTCCATGGGAAGACTGGTATAGTGATCCAAGAGTTCACATTTGTTATTGGCTTAGTTAAATTTAATTATAGAACCTCACCACCAGTTTGAGGTGTCTGCTCTGCTTTCTGAAAATCTGCCCTGAGATAGGCACTCACAGTTATGAGCCATTCCAGGCAGCGTAACAATGTGTATATACATCATTTAGCACAGAGGACCTGATCATAACATCTATCTAGTCTCCTAAAAATACCCTGAAGAAAAAACCAACAGAAGATCTTCCTAATTTCTGTGACTTCCAGACACATGGTGAAATGTTGCAAAAGGAATATATATCATTGTTCCCTTTCTGAGAGTCGCGACTGCATGCTAGACAGCTATAGCCATGTGACACAAAAATTAATGGAGACAATTAGAATATTAAAAAGTAACTTGAACAGTTAGAAAAAAGAAAGCTTTCAGTGATATTGCTAGCAAATCTTTTCCCTATGAGATAAACTGTTTCTGGAGGTGATGAGTGTTTGTGTATATATGTACATGTAAATCATCATGGTTCAGTCTAGCTCATTATACATTAAATCATTTCCAAAACAGGAATTTTTGAACTTTTCTCTCTAGCTAAGGTGTTATTGCAAGGACAAGGCATCATGCATTTTACAGGCTTCAAGCAGCTCAGCTCGGTTCTCCCATTTTAATATTAAACTGGCAATTTTTAATAATTTTTCAGAAGTAGCAGATTTAGTCATCAAACATTCTTAGGAGAAGCTGGAGTAGGAATCATTGGGGGCCTGTTATTTTAGTGAGTTTAAATACATAACATTTGAGGAACTGCATAAAACCAGTGTTACTCAATGCTGTATAACCTTTTTATCCAGCTAATAAAACTTTAAGCTCCACAAGCTTATTCACAGCCCTGGTGAGAATAAATTCCCCAAGAAATATGTGATCTGCCTTTGCAGGATTTTTTTCCTCCTGAATGTACAATGGTTAGAAACCTGAGGAAAGACACCTTTTTGCATGTGTGAGCATGTGCCGGAATTTAGGATTCTTACATCTATTGGACTGACTGCATGCAACACTAAAGTCCTCTCTTTCACCATATAACAGGTGTGGAATGAGTAGTTACTCCTGAAAGATGTACCTTAACCCTGACCTGGACTGACCACTTCTAGATATGATACTATAGTCTGGATTAGATTTGGTTTTTGGCCTCTTTCACAGTGAATGTCAGTAGTCAGACAGTCAACCTGTGGAACATATTGCCAGGGGATGTGGTGAAGGCCCTATAACAGGGCTAAAAAAATAATTAGATAAGTTCAAGATGCATAGTTCCATCTTTGGCTATTAGTCAGGATGGTCAGGGATGCAATCCAATGCTCTGAGTATCTTTAGCCTCTGTTTGCCAGAAGCTGGGAGTAGACGACAGGGGATGAATTACTTGATTATTGCCTGCTCATTCCCTCTGAAGCATTTGACATTGGCCACTATTGGAAGACAGGCTATAGGGCTAGATGGACCATTGGTCTGAGTCCGTATGGCCATTCTTACGTTCTTAGCAGTTATTAAGATGTTGATGCTTATTCATTTGACAGTGGGCTGAGACCAGCTAAAAGCATTTCATAGGGGTCATGAAGCAGCTTGAGTAATATTCTTACTTTCCAGGACTGGATTGGAAATGGCCCTTGAGCCTCTAGTCCTCCCTTTGTGGCCTCTTTGTTTTAATGATGGATGTTGTAAGAAATTATGAACTCTATTTTTTACTGAACCTGAGAAAGACCTATTTCTAGTAAGATCTAGTGTGCTCCTTCTGTATTGATGCAGACCTAAAAGCCCACTTCCTCCACAAAGCCTACAAGCCAATTACACACAGCTAGTCCCCTTTACAGCACAGGTTATGCATGAGAAGAGAGAACCAGAAACATGTTTGTATTCACCAACAGGTCTCCTAGTTCATCTTTCATCTCCATGTCTGAGTTGTTGAACATTGTCTACACTGTTGAAATTATCTATTACTGACAGCTATTATCGTGACTGGGTGCAGCTAAAACAGTGCTCAATATCATTTAGCTGCAAAGGTAACCAAAATAACTGTGTAACTGTAAGAGGCCCTGCACACAGAAATCTATCTTCAGAGCAGGTACAAGATGGGCAGCAGCACCACAAGCTTCCGTTGTACTGCTCTGTTAATGCGCTACTGTACTGGACAGATTCACAGCATCTCTCAAAACGATGATATACAAACAATAAATGATAATGAATGTGCTTCTCTGCTGGCCTGGTAGGACCATCCTTAGTAGCAAAAGGGTGCCTTAATGACCATTCCCATTGCATCCTTGCTCTTTTTCTTATAATTCTTGCTTATACTCAGGTATGTTCATCGCTGTGTACTGAGCGGAAGTTGTTTGCACCTCTCCTGCTCAGAGGAGGCTGGAATTCAGCTCTGCAGCTTAGAACTGTTAGAGAAAGCTCTAAATCTATTACAGAGGATTCCCTGTACTGGTGCTTCATTGACAGGACCTCATGCCTGCCCAGTGTCCCATTTATGCCAGGGTAAAAGCAACACTGAATCTGACCCATTTTGTACAACCAGTACCTCTGTTCTTCTCCTATCTATTCCTGTCCTCTCCTCCCACTTTGTTGCTTCACATGGTAAAATTTAAACTATTAATACAGATTTAAAAGGATTTTCACGTGCATACCAAAAAATGAGCACTTAATAATGTTTATTCTCACCCTTCCATAATCCCACCTTTGTTTATTGTGCATTTAGGTGAAATTCTATGGTTAATGGTAAGCAAGTCAGACTAAATTATCATAATGCTTCCTTCTTGACCATAAAATCTGCATATCTATGAATCGTTGTCTAAACTAACCTTTTATCCTGATACATCTGCTTAACTTCAAACATGTAAGTCATCCCATTGAAGTCAATGTGGCTTCTCATGTGCATAAAGTTAAGTACTCTCAGAAGTGTTTGAAGCATTGGGGCCTTAGACTGTAAAATCTCTGGGGAAAACTTTTGTCTGGTTTATTTACTTGAAATGCATTGTGCATATCTGTAACACTGTACAGTGGTCACCAGTACTCCCAGTCATTACACAAACATGTCTCAAATAGGTTTTGTCAAAAAAACTTCTGTCAGACCTGTTTTTTGAGGGAAAATAGGATTATTACTTTTTTCATAAATAATCTGCATTCCACAGAAAATTTCAATCTTTGCTGAAAAACTGATCATTCAAAAACCAAAAAGTTTCTCCAGAAACATGTTTTTCAGTTTTTGACTGAAATTTGTTACTTTTCAGGTTTTCAGTTTTTGATGAAAACTCTGCATTTTCCAAGAAAGAGTTTGACAATTTTTTGTTTGGTCAGCACTTTTCACAAAACCTTCTCCACTATTTTCCGTGCATCTCTAAAATCCAGCATGGCTATACAATTAGAAAAGGAAATAACTGATGTATCAAAGACAATACTCTGCTAAATGTGGAAAATTGCTGATTTTTAATGGTAGCCACTATATATAACATATTATAGGTAATGATATTTCTCAAAGCATCTAATAATAACAATAGTTTGCTACTCAGAAGTAGCTTCTTTAAACTACTACATTGTGTGTGTGAGTGGTGGGTGTGTATACACACCCACACACAAATCTCTACATACTATCTCATATAGTGGTTTAAACAAGTTACTTTTAAACAGCAAACTGGAGTTAGAAACATGTATTAATTCCTGCTATTTTTTTCTTTAACAATGTCCCCATTTTCAGGACAGAGTGCACTGTTTTCACAATGAAAGTTCCTCAGAGCATTTCCTTTTGAAAAGGTTACAGCCAACATGACATATTTTGGTAGCTGCCAAAGCAGGTTTTTTTTGTTTTTTTTTTTACAACAGTTCGCTTTCAAAGAAAGTGCAAACTATCACCCTAGCTCAAGACTGTAGTTTGAAAAAAGAAAGGAAGGAGGGAAAGCTTCAGGAATGTGTTCAAGTCCATGAACCCTCATGTTTTTATTTGAAAGTACATGAACAAGAAAGTTTACTTTAACCACTTAAAATAACAATAACTAAGGCAGGAAAGATCATTATAGAGGAATTAAGGAAACTATGCTTTTATAAAAACAGTCTCCAATAACAATGTCCTTTATGGAGAAATGCTACCCTATCCACAGATTAGTAAGTGGTCATTTTGTACTGAGTTAATCATGAGAGGTTTGAAATGGACAGACCTAATAAAGAGAGGACCAGTAGAGTTCTTATTGTTGGTGGCAGTGTTGTTCCATGACTAAATATACAGAGAACATTTTTTCTGTCTCTTACATCCTTGGAAACCAGTAAATTTTTGGCTACAGTCAGTTTTGCAAAAAGGCAAACAATAAAGTAACTGCCAGTGCAGCTCTGGAGTGATTCGTATGAAAGAATCATCTTGGATCTCACTTTAACAAAAAAAAAATTGTAATATGACTGTTACATTGGCAAATAATGGTCAATTTCTTTTAAGTAGCAAGTCTGCAAACTTCATCAGAATCAGCAAACAATATTCCATATAAAATATCATCAACAAAAACAGCAACCACAACAAGAATTGGCCATACTGAAATGTTTGTGGAGCCAAGCTCTAACTGGCATCATCACATTTGTTATCACTAGCAAGCAACACATGTATTTTGGGAAAGAACATTTTAAAAAAGGACAGATGAAATGAAACATGTCCATAGACTGTAACCAGGATTTTCAAATGTTGCATACCTAAAGGTAGGCCCTGATTTTGCAACACATTTAAGCATGTGCTTAATCCCACAGATGCTGAAAGTTAATCATATGCTTAAGTGAGTTCCTGAAACAGGGCATAATGGGAACAACAGATGTTCAGCAGGCCTCTTGTGTTTAGGTACCAAAATATGAATTAACGCATTAAGCACCTAGGTTTGAAAACAGTGCCTCATGTCATTTCCCCATTCTAAGCTCATTTATTTTCTCTGGTTTTGTAATACATTGTGTAATATATAAAAAGGGTAATTTTCAATATTTCAGGATATTTTATGATTCCACCTTAAAACTCCACTTTTTCAGGCAAAAGGTCAGACCTAGTGGTAATAAAATCACCAAAGCTATTAAAAGGTCTGAACCCCAAACAAGGAGATTAAAAGGTTGAAAGCTTAAAGGTGACTTGAATAGATCTTTAAAGGTGACTTGAAAAGATAAAGAGCCAAATTTTGTTGTTAGTTACACAAGTATAAATCTGGAGAGAATCCAATAAAGTAAAAAACAGTTATTCATGATTTTCTCCAGCATAATTACTGTCAGATTCTGGCCCTTAAAAGTATATATAATAATTTTAATGGGACTTACATGTTACTCCTATGGACTGATGAGTTTTGTGATCTGATAGCCAAGGTGAATAATGATGCTGGCAAGGACAAATTTTACCAAACCTAAAAGAAGAACACTAATGTGCAAATACGTATCTCATTTACAATTTTAGCTTCCTATTATCTGGGAACATATTTGATCCACTGTGAATAGGCAGAAACATGTTGAATCTCGAGCTGAGATTCATATGTATAAGACACTTTTGTGATGCAGCTGCTGCTGTGATGTAAGAATTTTGAATGTGACTTCAGAGACCAAAGATCTTGTCCGTTTTAAAAGGTGGGACCTTGTACTGCACGCTCAAGATAAGCTGCAGGCTGTGACCAGCAGGCTCTGGTTTCTATTACATTAGTTACATAATCATGCAATTAAAAATATATAGTCATTAAATACAAGCTCTGTGCTCTAATAAGATCGACACAGTACATTTGTACATGAACTTTAGCCTTCTTTTTGTGCCTTTGTTTTTCCACTCATAGAGTATGATTTGTAAGGTTTCCTCTTATGACCTGTTCAAAGCCCACTGAATTCAATGGGAGGATTGACTTGGCTGGACTCCGTATCAGTATCAGGTCTTTATTCTTTGCATATTATTTCTTCAATTAAAGAAAAAGTAATCAAAACTTTTTCTAACCTCAACATTTGGAATTTGGCTTGTGTTAGGGTAAAAGGGTTCTGGTCGGTTGCTATTTGGTCTTTGTTTTGCATAACACTAGCAAGAAGGTGTTTAAAACTGTCATCGCTCTTAGCAAAACCATGTATTGGCAAGTTGGACAGGGAGCAAACATGGCCCTTGTGTGCTTTTGCTGCCTTGCAGCAGTGCTCTTTCAGTGTTTGTTGACATGTTTGCCTGCTGTCTGAACTTACCAGCACTGGATTTTGTTAAGAATGATGACAGTTTTAAAGATCTCCTGGCAGAAGTTTAAGAAACTTCTCATTGCCAGTGAGAAGAAAACCAAAGAGGAGTCGGAAGAAGAACCTGGGAAGTGAGCCTCTTAGTTCTAGTGTTTGGTTTCTAAGCTTTGGTAGAATGCTTGCTCCTAAGAGCAGAAACACAAAAGAAGAACCAGGTTTCTTTAACAAACACTTCATTTTTATTACTTCCTGCTCATCAGTTTATTCCTAGCACCTCAGCAGAAGTTGGCAGAAATCCATACGTTTATAACAAACTGAGCCTTTATGGAGAAGGGGAGAAGAGAATTGCCAAGCATGTCTCAGAGCTCACGCAACTGCTGCTCAGCATAAAAGCAACTGAGGGCTCTGAACTGTGTGCTGAGAAATCTCTTGCATTCTTCCTTTCAGCCAGAAGAGGGAACTAAAATGTAAAGCGGCAAAGGATATTCATCACATCAGTGGGAGAGCCCGGAAAAAAAGTTGTGAATGTTGATTCAATTTTTTAAAACAAATTTACATTAATTGTACTCATGCCCTTTTTTGTGTTCACATACAGCTATTCTGCCAAACAAGTTTTACCAGAATGAATATGCATGGACAATGTACTCTATGCACAAACGATTGAATGTTCATTGAAAGCAAATTAAAAAATGTATTACTAGCTGTCAGCAGTGCAGGGTTTACATTTCTTTATTTTAAATTTTACACATAAACATGCAATTAGAAATACTCATTGCTGCTTCTCAGGTGCATAAGTCAATCAGTCAAGGAGCAGAACCAGTATTATAGAGTAACATTCACTAATGTAACCTGAATTCTTAATACTCACAATGAATTGTTCACAAGCAATTTACAGGTCCAGAACTATTTAAACATACAATTTTGAACAGTTTTGAATAAGAAGCACATTCAAGGAACATCCTTCAGGCTTCTGATTTGCGTATCTTCTTTTCATATGCAGCTGTTATGCATGCTGTCCATTTGCTGATGCAAGTCAGGTACTATAGTTATTTGCCACTCTTTGGGGCAAAGGCTGTTTGTGTGAACTAAAATCATGTCTGTTCTCGCTAGGTGTAACAGTGACACTGGATAAATGGAGACCGGTGCATTGTTCAAGTCCTTGTCCTTCTTCCTTTGGAGATCAATGAGGTTACTCAGTGAAGTAGGATATTAGTCTCCAGGAGGAAGTGACAACATCTGGCCCAAAGGAAGGAGATAAAGCCTTGTCCAGATTCAGAACGTGAGATCTATCCTGGTGGATTATACTTGTCTGCCCTGTCATTTATGTTTTATTTTAGGACTATAGACAGCTAGCAGTGCGGGTAGGTATGAAGGCACAGCCCTTTATCCCCTGTTCTGCTTCTGCATGGCAGTATGCAATCTAGCTTAGAGCGTGACTCATGAGCACTGTGTTGAGGATTGACAGTTATATTCATATTCATAGATCTAACATCTGGATTCATTTATATTCATCACCATATTCAGATTTAGAGTTTATTTATTTATTTTTGCAGGGTCACGAAAAAGCAACAACAACCAAAAAAAAAAAAACCTCATTTCCCAGCTCTTTCCTTGTTTTTTTTAACATCTTAGCACCAAGATCAAAGCTTCATGCAGGCTCAACTCATTTTTCAAATTTGAGAGCATTGCCTAGAATGAAGTCAGACTCACTAATCACCAGTCAAGTTCACTATCAGAGCTGGAACATTAAAAAAAAATCACCTTCTCTTGTCCCTAAAATTTTCCATCATCATCCATTCTAAAAATATCCTAATCATGAGATTCATAGCACCACAAAAATTAGAAACTAGAGAGAGTACTACGTCCTCAAGTCTATCCATTAGCCTGTGCAAAGCTGAGCCCTAAGGTATATAAGCTAGTGATTTTCTCAGTTTAGTTCTAAATATTCCAAATGAAGGGATTTCCATCACTTACCTAGGGGAGAACATTCCCCATATCCTGCATTCACTATCAGAAATTCTTCTTACTATTTATCCTAAGTGTTCTTTTTATGATTTTAAACCCATTTCTCCTAGTCCCATTTACTTGTACCATGCCCCTCTTTCTCCTTGGTGTTTTTACTCAGCGCATACTTGTAGATGGTTATCATGTAGCCATCACTGATTAGCCATTACTAAGCCAAGTTATACATATGCAATTTGTTTAAACTAGCCTCATAAATCATTCCTTCCACCCCCTAATAATTTTTCTTGCTCTTCTCTGAACACTTTCCAATTTGTTGACATGTTTTTGACAAGGTGATGCCCAGAACTGAAAGCACTTATCTAAGAGAAGTCTCAGAGGTATAGACCTGGCTCTGCTGTTTATACTATAAGCCAAGGATTCAATTATGTTAGCCTCTCGTGTTTCCTTTCTACATTTGTGGTAACGTGACATAGGGGATGGGGAAGAACACTTCACAGGTGAAGAAACAAGTGATTTGCACTAGCACTGATGATGTTCTGTGTTGGTAGCTGAAAGAAAATTGAGCAGCACTGCTTGTGGAGATGTGCGTTGTAATGCATTGTGTGTGCAAATGAGTTTTGCAGGAGATTACGCTCATCCACCTTGTTTATCTAATGTAGCTTGCTGGCTGTAAAAGCTCTCCTCTATGTCAAACTACATTAGCAAGATTGTCGATGTAAAATTAATCGACAAGCCTGGCAACTGGCAGAGCTATCCCTTTAGGGCCCCGAGGTTAAACATCTGTCTGAAGTGATGTTTCCTAAAAAGCTTTACATAACTGCAGTGATATTTCAGGCAAGCACTTAACATTTCAGCTGATGGGAGTCAGCAAAGAAGAAAGGACAAGACAGAGACACTTGAGGGGAAGTGTTGGGTTACACTTTGCTGACAGCCTCACCATTGTACCAAAAGGTTATAATGCCGTGGATGTGCAAGCTTTTAAGTATGATCTCCTCGATTCTGCATGACTGCATTTGGCACAAGGTTCCAGTGACCCAGCTGACTCAGAGCAATTTCTACTGTACAAGTGTTTATTTCAAAATCCTTGTTTCTCATGCACGGGTGGAAATGTCTGGTCGAAGCTCTTCATCAGAAGTTTTAGCTGTGCGGCAACAGAGCATCGATTTTGCAGCATTTGGGAGGGCTGTGTTTTTAACTGGGACAGACTGTGGGGTTGGGGTGAGAGCAGAAAACTGGGGACCAGGACATTGGGGTTCTATTTCTAAGATTATTACTGAATTATTATACCCTGGGGCTCTCTGTGGGCCAGATTCTGACCTCCTCACTCACACTGTATAGTTTCTTAAGGTGGGATCCACACAGATACCTAGCTGCCTAAATCTCATTTTTAAGCATCAGTGTGATTCACAAAATTCCTGGTTTGATGCCACCTAACTTTGTGGGTACCTAAATTTTCTTAGAGCCTCAGTTTTTGCACTAAAAGTTCATGGGTGCCTATGTGTCTGCCTCTGAGCATTCTGCAGTCTTCCTCAAGACTCCAAGGCACCTGTCTCCTGCCTAAGCCCTAGAGTGATTTATGAAACAGGGGGGCAGAGGGGAGAAGGGCAAGATCAGACTAAGGTCATCTGGAGGGCCTGATCCAGCAAACATGCCCAGAGGCCACCTAACACCACACAGAAATACTGAGGGGAGGAGAACCACTTTTATAACCTTTTGCATAGTGTACTCACCCAGGATTTGGGAGACCGCCCCTTTCAAGTTCCCCCTCTCTCTCTCAGGCAGAAGGGGTTTGAACAGGTGTCTTCTACCCTCAGGTGAGTGCCCCAATGACTAGGCTATAGAGTCATTTAACTCTTTCTCTGGCCTACATAATATTAATTTTTTCAATCATTTAATTGAAATGGAACAACTTGAACAGGAGAGACTGAGGGAGCCCTACATTAGAACATTCCATATCCTCTTGGTTAGAGAATTTACCTGAAAGGTGATAGAAACCTGTGCACACCTTTATTCCTCATTGGGCAGAAAGAGACTAGAACCCAGGGTTTCTCCTATCTTGGGTGGGTACCCTAACCACTAGACTAGAGGTTGTTAGGGATGAATTCTGCTTTACCCCCAGGTCTTTTGTGTGGTGTTAGGTGGCCTCTGGGCACACCTACCAGATCAAGCCCTGCATGTGATTTAGGCAGCTGAACACCTATTTCCAGTTCACAAATTACAAGCAGAGATATGCACTTCCCTGCAGCCTAGTGTCTGCTGCCTCTGTGAGAGGGGTGGGGCTTAGAACACGTTCCTCTCATTCACGTCTCCCATTGGTAGACAAACAACTCCCTGTCTACTGTGCTGGCATTTGTGAATCGCCTTTTATGGTCCCTCTCTCTCCTTGTTCATGTGTAAGGGTTTAGGTGCCTAACTCAGCTTTGTGGATTGCCCTGTGATTCTTGTGACTTTCTAGGCGCCAAAAAGTTTGGCATTGTGAGACTCAGGATCACAACAACTAACCCCTTTTGTGTATCCATACCTCAATCCATAAGTGGTTCTATTAATTTTAATGGGAGTATTTATAGAGTAATATAGAACCAGTATGAGTAAAAGCATCAGAATCTTGTCTTCTGCTTCCATGTGCCCTTCTGCAAAATAAACATAGCCATTAAAGATTAACAAATAATTCCTAATTACTTATTTATCTGACAGCTTTCACCTATCAACCTCATTTACAGTGCACTCATAGATCATAATTTTCTTAAATTTATTTATTATTAAAACAATTCAACCATGTCTTTGGTTGTTTTATTTTATTTTTTTTTCTTGTTTGTTTGTTTGGTTTTTGTTTAATTTTAACTCACTGTTTTACTATTCAAACTTTAAAAATGGAGTGATATTTCTTAGGGCTCCACAAATCCTTGCTCAGGATCTGATCCTTCACTGTGATTGGCGGTATAATTGCCATGGTTTTGTTTTGGTTCCACAGCTGGATGAGCAAGTGCTTGCAATTAGGTATGCAAATGATCAAAGAAAGCAAATTGTAAATTATCTTTCTGAAAAGATATGAGCATAGGAGGTTCGGTTCTGCTTTCCATAAGCATCCATGATTGCACAAATGTACATGCAAATCAAATACAAAAGGCATGGATAAGGTGCAGCAAATTCCTTTAAAAAATCAAATAAATATTCATGGGGAAAATTGCAGGTTTCATAATAATACTTACTATACTTTATTCACAAGGATATTGGGAGACTTAAATTACATTGAGATCCTTTGATGAAAGATGTTGCAAAAGTGCAGAGTATTTTCATTTAGTATTATCATCACTAAGATCTGTTAAAAATGGGGAAATGTTGTCTTATTAATAATGAATATACGGAGATGTTCAGTGTGAAAAACGTGTTATTAATTAGATACTAAACAACATTTTCCCTTTCTCTGAAAAGAAATAAATACTGGAAGAGGGGGAAACAAAACACTTACATATAATAGTCGCGCACGCGCACGTGCACACGCACACGCACACAGTATTTTCAATGAGGTGGATGTAAATACTTATACGTAATGGCTTGGGTTTGGATAGATGTTTCTGTAAGCCGTGGGCCTCACTGATGTAAGCCTGAACCACACAGTAATGTAGTAGGCCTTTTCCTTTTGTCACAAATTGATCAATTAAAATGTAATAAGTCACCAGGACCAGATAGTAGTCACTCAAGTGTTCTGAAGGAGATCAAATATGAAATTGAAGAACTACCAAATGTGGTATGTAACCTATCACTTAAATCAGCTTCTGTACCAGATGACTGGAAGATAGCTAACGTGACACCAATTTTTTTAAAAAGGCTCCAGAGGCAATCCTTGCAAATTCAGGCTGGTAAGCCTAACTTCAGTACCAGGCATATTGGTTGAAACTATAGTAAAGGGAAGAATTATCAGACAAACAGATAAACATGATTAGTTGGGGAAAAGTAAATATGGCTTTTGTTAAGGGAAATCGTGCCTCACCAATCTGTTAGCATTCTTGGAGGGGGGTCAACAAGGGCGATTCAGTAGATATATTGTACTTGGACTTTTAGAAAGCCTTTGACAAGGTCCCTCACCAAAGGCTCCTAAACGAAGTAAGCGGTCATGGGATAAAAGGGAACGTCGTCTCCTGGATCAGTAACTGTTTAAAAGATAGGAAACAACGGGTAGGAACAAATGGCCAGTTTTCAGAATGGAGAGAGGTAAATAATAGTGTCCCCCAAAATCACTACTGGGATTAGTGCTAATCAGTATATTTCATATATGAGCTGCAAAAAGGGATAAAGAGTGAGGCGACAAAGCTTGCATGTGATACAAAATTACTCAAGATAGTTACGTCCAAAGCATACTGTGAAAAGTTAGGAAGGCATCTCACAAAACTGGGTGACTGGGGAACAAAATGGCAGATGAAATTCAGTGTTGATAAATGCAAAGTAAAGCACATTGGAAAACAGAATCCTAACTATACATAACAAAGGATGGAATCTAAATTAGTTGTTATGACTCAAGAAAAAGATCTTGGAGTCATTGTGAATAGTTCTCTGAAAGTATCCATTCAATGTGCAGCAGCAGTTAAAAAATATAACTGAATGTTATGAACAATTTGGAAAGGGATAGCTAATAAGACAGTAAATATCATAATGCAACTTTATACATCCTTAAATTGGAAAATATACAGAGAAGAGCAACAAAAATGATAAAGGGTATGGAACAGCTTTCGTATGAAGAGAGATTAAAAAGATTATGATTTTGCAACTTGGAAAAGAGATGGGTAAGGGGAAATATGATATTGCTCTATAAAATCAAGACTGGTATGGAAAAAGTGAATAAAGAAGTGTTATTTACTCCTTCACATAACACAAGAATCAAAGATCACCCAATGACATTTATAGGCAACTGCTTCAAAAGAAACAAAAGAAAGTTCTTCATACAATGCAAAGTCAACCTGTGTTACTCATTGCCAGGGGACATTGTGAAGGCTAAAAACATAACAGGGTTAAAAAAAGAACTACAGTTCATGGATGATAGGTCCATCAATGGCTATTAGCCAAGATGGTCGGGGATGCAACCCCATGCTCTTGTGACCTTGGTTTTTGACTGTCAGAAGTTGGGACTGGACAACAGGGGATGGATCACTATAAATTTCCCTATTTTGTAAACTCACTGCCCATCGTTGGAAGACAGGATATTGGGCTAGATGGGTCATTGATCTGACCCAATATGGCCATTCTTATGTTTTTATGTACCCTGGAGTATTGAGTACTTTGAGTCAGGAACATATTGGATATTCAGTTTCTGCTCTTCGTTATGACAAGAAGATATCAGCTTTGCCCTTATAATAAGATACCCAACCCTATCTGTGGTTAAAAACACTGGAACATTGTTTTCTATTCCCTTGCACCAAGTGTAGTTATTTACACTGAAATAGAGCAGGTGCAACATGGGTGTAAAGCACTGCTAAATCATGAGAGGCTTCTCCCATCTGGATTAGTGGCACATGGCACAGGACCTGAGAACAGTAAGGGAAAAGAGATACAATGCACATAAATCAGTGCCAATATTTTATACCAACTTTGCTCTTAAGTTGCCCAGCTATGAATGACAACATCAGGCATAGGGCCGTGGAGAACTAGACCCATTCTCTCTGATTCTTCTCTCTCCCTTAAATTGCTTTTATAAAGTTGTAACTCCTTTAAGTTCAGCAGAGTTACTCCAGTTTACATTGGTGCAACATCTTGATTTAGCCCATCCTCATTACTCCTTGGGTCTGTTCTCTGCAGATTTGATTTTAAAAAATCTCATCTCATCCCATATCCATTTTTTCCTTTATTTACATATTCCCTTTGATCTCTTTCCACCATCCCAATTATTAACATCACAAGTAATCACAGAATCTAAAGTCATAAATGATAACTGGAATTGACTGGTCTGATATCTTCATTTTTCAGTACTGTTTAATGACAATAGCATCATCATTAGCCATTTTGCCAATCTCTATAAGTGGGGCACCTCAGCCACTTGCCTTGATCATCTGTTCTATTGCCTATTTGAACTTCCTAATAAGAACTTTTTGCTAATAAGTAGCTTAACATTTTCTTATCTTAGCCTCAGGCTATTACTTTTTTTTCCTACTATCTTTTAAGACAGAATAGTATTGATTTCTGGGAATGCTTATAAATTGTAAACGTGGCCCCAGGAGCCTTCCCTTTCGTTCAAATGAAAATAGATGTGTATATAATAATTTAAATAATAGTGCATTACACTTATCTAATTCCAAAGAACACAAAACCTTTTGCCAATGTTATTTAAATAGTAGGTAGAGGCTGGATCATCATCAAAGTGGGCAAATTGAGAGGATGAGTGGGTACCAATCCCATTAATCTGAAAAATAGTGAAAGGAGGGGTTTGCCAATTATTAAACATGGAGAAGCATCTGTGGGGAATAGGTGTGGGTGTGAGCCTTCAATTATATTCCTGTCGCTTTAAATTTTAGATTCACAGAAATTCAAATTGCCAAACAGACCTCCAAGAAAGTATTCATTCCAATTTCTGGAACCACATGAGAAATGAGAAATGAAGGGCTCAAAGATCTCTAGTTCTAAATATAACTTTGTGAATAAGGGATATTTATGGTTCAATTTCTATGGGGGGGGATCATTTTGGGTTGAAAAGGAAACATTGTTTTTTCAAAATTTGCAGAGAATCAAAAAGTTTTAAATCATTTTGGGTTGAACATAATACTTTGTTTCAATAAAACCCAAACTTTTTGTTTCCATTTTGACCATTTTAAAACAGTTTTGATTATTTTTTAAAATAAAATTAATGGAAAATTTTAAACAAAAAAGTAATTTTGTACTGAAAAATCAAAACACCTTGTTTTAGAAATGTCAAATCATTTCCATTTTTTTCATATTCTTTGTCTGAAACCATTAGGCAAAATGAACATGAATTCACAAAATTACTTGGTGTTGCTGAATCTGCATATCTTCCCCTTTTATTTTGTCCAGCTCTAGTTATAAGTTACATGTAAAGTACAACTTGTGGAGGAGGGGTTACTCCATCTCTCTGGCTGTGGATTCAGTAATCCAGAGTTAGTTCAGCTGCTAGTGGAAGTTAAAATAGCCTGAGGACTACTCTGATTAGCAATGGCAAAACTGGATAATTCACAGTCCTAAATCCTCACCCCACTGAAATGAATGGGAGTTTTGCAATAGACTTCAATAGGACTCAGATTTAACCCTTTATCTCTACTATTTCTTGAAGGCTCTGATCTTATTCAGCTGTTCATATTCATACAACAGATAAATCAGTCCCATGGATCACTGCTTTGTCAATAAGGGTACATTTTTGCCCACATTTCCTGGACAGGATTTAATACCTTCACGGCAGAGGTAACTTTAGTTATCTACATTCTAGTTAACTTGTCTCAAGTTAGCCTAGTTGGAGAGTGGCCACACTGCAAAACAGCACTCAAGTTACATAGAGTGACTGTATTAGCAGCAGAGGGAGATTACATCCCTGCTGCATAACTAGCTGAAGCAGCAGCAGAAACACTTGAGCCTCAATCCATACCTAGCTATCTTGGAATTTAACGCATCACTTAATTCAAGCTAGAGGATTTTGGGGGTGGGAGTCAGGTTAGGGGTAACACTTAGCCTATACCTCAAACTATCCTTGTAGTGAAGGCAAGTCCATAGGGTCTGACGGATGGGTGAACAAGCCCAAGTATATTAATTATTGTGCTGTCTATGTGCTTACTTATTCCAGCAGGGATCCTCCTAAGTAGAAGCACCCAAACATCACAGGAAAAGTTGGTATCCTGACCCATTTTGCAGACTCGAGAGGTTCAGAGAGCCATCCAGGCCTGCAGGTGCCCAGCTGATCTTTTATAGTTAATCATTACGAGCTTCAAGACAATGATCATCGCATTCTCCCTTAAGCAAGGATTATAAAGTGTGCACAGAATTCATGCAGTATAAGAAATCTGCCCATCACTAAAGTACATACCCTTAAAAAGGAAAAATATCATGAAGTAAGGGCCATGCCAATGTCCTAAAATCAGAAGGGAATTGCCTGTGGGACTGCAAAGTGGGATGTGAGAAATCAGAAAACCTCTCGGGCCAGAAAGCTACCTTTATTTATTTATTTATTTATTTATTTATATGATTACATTCTCAGTGCAAGGACAAGCTCAATTAAAGCCAATTAAGCAATTAAAACCACAGCAAATTGCATTCAGGGATATGATCTCATGATTCAGTGCTTTTCTCCTAAGTTGTTATTGTCTTACAGTTTAGCATTTTTGTTGGCTCTTATGTTTAAGAATCTTTGAATTTACCCCCAGGACATATTGGCAATGACCTTGGGAAGGTTCTGAAGGTCCCCTTATTCTGAAACATTGAGTAGGAATCATGCTGTATTATAGTGTGTGCATATATCTATATATGGTTCTTCTATCACCTTCATTACCATCCTATCTTAGTGTCACCCAATCTTTAAAATATTTATCCTCACAACACCTCTATGAGGTAGGAAAATGCCATTATCCCCATTTTACAGTTGGAGAACTGAGGTACAGAGAAATTTAGTGACTAGCCCAAGATCACACAGGAAGATTGTGGGAAAAGCAAGGACTTGAACATAGGTCTTCTGAGTCCCAGGTCAATGCCATACCAAATGGACATCCATTATAAATACAAAGGTGTGTGTATATGTGTATATATACATATATAGTCTGGTGTGTATGTGTGTGCCATAGCCCTCTATCAGATGGCGTCAGACCTGTCTGAGTGTTTGTAACTATGACACTCTCTAGTGATCAGCCTTCATAGTGGCGATGTACCCTAATACTTAGAGAAATCTAAGAAAGATCATCCTTTAACCTGTGTAGCAGAAGACAAGGTCCTGAGTTCTCCTCCACATGTGCACAGTTTAGGTGACAAGCATGGTTTCTATAGGTGAACAGTTCTAGTTTAATTGTAACATTCCCTTCCTGGATGGAGGTGATGGGGTATAGGTGGGGCTATGTTTTAGACTTGCAATGGAGAAGACCCCTACGAGGAGAATGATGGTAAAGTTTGCAGAATATAAGGGATCTGGTACAATCTGATGGTTGTTATTGAATGGAACTACAGGATTCCTATTACACAGTGTTCAGGGTGCTGGCACTGAAATTGATTTATTTATTTATTTATTTATTTATTTATTAGAAGAAGAGAAGAGAAAAGTACTGAAAAGATAAGAGGCAGATAGTTCAAAGATTCTAGTTCAAATTCTTCTGTCCTAAATTTCACCTCCTGTAAGAAGTCTTTTACATTTTGACTAGGCTTGTTTTTGTTGGACTTTAAGAGGAAAGTAATATATTTTCATCTTGCTTTTTCAAAACACATAGATTTATGGAAATTTTCAGCCACAGATGTTAAGCTGTCAAGTTACCAGCAAAATGCAGAGCTGACAATAGAGGCCAATCTGTTAAATGAAGGCTTGTTTCTCAGAAGCTCATGAATGTTATTATTTGAATTTTTGCTTTTAAGAAACATGTTGCCTTTACAGTAGGAGGAATGTTTTCTACAATGGCCTATGACAGTGAAATCTAGTTGCGGAATGCAACATAAAGCCTAGAAACTATATTAGAGTTACTGTGCAAGCACTTCAACATTTGGATCTTGTCTATTCTGAAAGCGCTATATCTCTTCAGAATGGAGTAATGGGTGAACTTTTCAATGAGCAGAGGTTCAGGGTGGGTAAACATCCAAAACTCAAAGGGTAAAGTCAAGGGGAGTTTATCTGCAGGCTGTCTGAACAATCCAGTCCTCTGGTGTAAATTCAGACCTTGTGTACACAATTCCGCTGCCTTAAGCTGTGTTGTGCGTGTCTGTTCCACAGCTCTGTTTGACCTCCTGACTCTGCAAAACTTCCAGTTCTTCATTGAATAGGAAGTGAAAATATTAAAATCCCAAATATTTTGAACCTCTAAAAAGGCTAATTTCATGTTGGGGTTATTTATTTATGGAAGATGCAGTGGAATGGAGTCCTTATTTTTCAGGACCTTTTTGTCCATCCCTACTTTTGTAGCCCCTGTTTCCCAGGTTGGCTTTTGGTATATTTGACGGGATTCCTGGTATGTATGAAGGGAATGTTTGACTAACTGATTTGCAGGGTTAAACATGTAGAAATATAAGGCTGAATCCCCAAACTCCACTCCTGGGGCATGAAGACAAATGAAAGCTGCCCTAAGAGGACCGCTGAGGGAATTCCCAGCTGGTTTTATGCCATCCACTCCTGTTCCCCATGGTACAATGACCGCACCAGGGATTGGGCTGAGGCCAGAAAAATGGCTTCTATGGGATCATTCCAGCCAACACAGATTAGAGCAGCCCTAATACTGCTCCAACTTATGTTGGGGGGCTCAAACTGCTCTGAGGTGCCTCAAGAATTTGTCAGGGTGGGTGGAAAGGTGTCAGAAAGCCTCTGCTTGTCACTTCCCTTTTTAGTGGGGCTCAGAATCTCAATCTGGACCAAAAAGAGGTGATTGAACAGAGTAAAGGCAAAATCTAATGATGAATGGTGTTTGATCAAAAACAGGTGACTTCCTTGGTTGGCTGTTCGTGGAGTGAAGACAAAAATGTACAGAAATACTTATGAACCAACACCCTTGATCATAAAAGTCATGATTCCTATCCAGCTTCACTTTCCAGCTTCTCAAGAATCTGCTACTTCTGCTTTATATATGTCTCTGGCTGGGCTGAACCAAAGTCCCACATCCAAGCACAACCAAATGGAGATGCTTAGGTCACAATCTAGAGCCAAAATTTGAAGCTCATGTCAATTTCTGATTTATTCTTCTCTTAATGATACTAAGGTGATTAATAATGATCCCTTCTCTTATGCATAGATATAATCTGATTGCCATGGAGGCCACAGCAAAACGATTGAGAGCAGAAGGCAGTAGAGGGTCTTTATTAGAGAACAAATTACTGGAAGAAATCAGAATAAGCCCCAACCTGACCTGAGTGAGAAAAGAAAGAGAATCTGTAAGTAACATCTGAAGCAAGTTAAAGAGGAGAGGAAAGTCCTTTCTGGACAATTTTAATGCAGTACTAATTGTGTGTAGGCACCCACACACTGTGACGATGTGTGAATTAGAACACTGAAGACAGAAAGCCAGACAAATAAAATAGACCATCCATTAGGATCAAGGTAAATGTATCAAAAAAAAACGTATTCCCTGCAATTGCAGGTGAGAATAGGTTTTGGTTACTCTCTGGCCAACCTGTCAACTCTTTCTGTTTCAATGTGGGGTTCACATGTGCTTTGAGGAGTAAATAGACTCTTTTTTATGACCACCTTTACCTCACTTTAATTGTTTCAGTGTGCTTACTATAGCTTTAGTAGTTCAAGTAATATATTTTAAAGACTTTGGAGAATTCACCTGAGTGGAAAGAGTTGGTGATGGTTAATAATGACATACACTACTATTAATTTAAATAAATACAAATCAACCTGCCCAGATGGTTTCTTTCTCTACCAGAAATAATGGGGAGGGTAGCAATTCCAAAGAGTTTATTAAAAAAAAAGTTTTCCATTTACTAACAAGAAAAGCAAAACCTGCCAATATGAGCTTCTACTTAGCCACAAGAATATTACTTTAAAACTCCTTGCATGTTAAATATTTTGGGGGAAAAATGGAATTAACAGAGGTTTGCAGTGAGTGGAATATTTCAACATATTTAATGGACCCCAAACCCCAAAATAAGCAGGTTCAGTGCCTAAATGTTGCAATTATATAATATGTTTGGAACAGAGAACATTTTTCTGATCACCAAGAAAAAAGACTTCAGAACACATAAAGATAAGGACCATTTTTAACCTCCTAAGATACACTCCTCAATTCCCCAAAAGGCCACTTTCTTTGTGTCCTCTGCTGATGTGTCCTAACAGATCAAAATAAAACAATTGCCAAATGGATTAGAAGACCAATGACTCTATTATTGATCAAAAGAGGACATATTTCACTACAGTCTGTTTGGGAATGGACTGTAGAAATCTTAACAGTATATTTCAGTACCAAAAGCCATACTTATCTTGGCCAGAATTCATTACTTTACAATTTACAAGTGCTGGGATTTATTTTTCTGATGCACTCACTTCACTGCTCCTGCTGTTCTTACCCTGACAGAATCAAGCATCGCAATTGCCCTGGCCTTTTTGCAGCAGCTATATCTCTTTGTAAACTCATGTCCAATTTGTTTTCCATTACAGTTTCTTTCAATATCAATGCTTCCTTGCTACTCATGACATTGTGTATCATATGTATTTCAGATCATTTTATGTCAAATATATTCTCTTGAATCTTTTTTGAATCTCAATCTCATTTTATAATGTTTTCCCAATCTCTTATCTACCCCAGTCCCACAGAAATATTACTTTTTTTTCACCAGCATTTGCAACTTTTCCCAAGTTAAGGATCATCTGTGAATTTAATTTATATTTTTTAACTTCTTTTTCCAGTTCATTAAAGGTTACAATAAATAAGATGAGACTTAACATTGATTACTATCATATTCCACTGAAAACTTACATCCAACTCAATTGTTTATAGACCTTGTCAGAAATACCTGATTTCCTTTCTCCCCTTTAAAGTTACAAAAGCAGTCATTGAAGAAAATGCAATGCAATGCAGATATCATATATCTGGATTTTACTAAAGCATTTTTGTGCATTGAAATATTTATTGTTCTTATGACCCTCAAGAAGCCAGATTCCAGATCAGGACAGGACAGGGGAAATAATGAATCTTAGGAGATGTGATAGCTCAAGGCATGGGCCGTTGGCAGTTCAGGGGCATTTGTGAAATTAAAAAAAACAACCATATATTGCCTCCATAATTGTGCATGCAATGGCTTCAAGTGAATGTGTTAATATGTGCAGATGAAGTAACTGTATCCATTCACATATGTGGCTACTTGATGTGTACATACAAATTTAGGTTTTGCATATGCATTTTCAAATGGATATTCTCACAAATTTAGCATGCTCAGTTAAGGAGAACCTTTGAAAATTTGGTCTATAGGTCATTTAGTCCATCCTCAGATTTATTCTGAAGTGTTTCCCCAGATGTACCCTAAATGTTTAGCAGTGAGTGTTTCACAATTTCTCTAGGGAGATGACTTTACAACCTAATGTTCTTCACAAGTTGGAATTTTTCGCAACACTACCTTCTAAATTTCCTTTTCCCATTTCCATTACTTCATGTTAGATATTTTTGCACCACTTTAAGACTTGGTGGCCTTAATTCAGGTCTCCACATGATAAAATCTGGGATTAATTGGCAAACTGTTTGATAATCTATCTCAGAAGAGAGGCAAAGCATTCAAGATTCCTGATCAGATATGGGGTAGTCTAAGAGAAGCGTGCCCTTATGTTGAATATACCTTAATTCTCTGGCAGATAAATAGAGGACCTTACTGTATGGGAAGGTCTGACACACATAACCCTCAGTCAGTTCCCTTATGTGAAATACAAAACACTCACCCCTTTAGCATTTTTGGAAATATGCTGCAGGATAAAAATGACAGAAACTTGAGGTAGGGTATTTTTTTCAGTCACACTTAACCAGATCCTTTCCCAAAGTGATCCATCCATCCATATACCCACGTTCTTATAGTGGTGCTAATCATCATAGTATTGGGCTTCATGCTTCCTTACTTACACTAGTGTAAATCAGGAGTAATGTGACTGCAGTGAATACAGATACACTAGTGTTAAAGTGGAGTAGGAGAACAAAGTCTTTTATGCCTAACATCAACAGTCCAAACTTTCATTACTAAGTCCAAGAAGGCAAAATTCAAAGCATGCATGTGTTGTTAACATGAATTTGATTCCATTAAGGCATTATCATAACAGATTAATATCTTCTATTTGAAAATATAAATATTTACTGCTTGTGTTAGATCTAATCCCCAGAACTTCATTAGTCAATTGGCCCATGAGATCAGAATAAAAGTAGGTTAATTTCATTTTAAACTGCACTTTTTCCAGCTCAAGGTTTTCTGATGTACTCCCAGAAAAGGACTGTAGTGAATAACTTCAGTACAAATGCAATATTTGTTTTAGCTCAGGCTTGCAAACCAATTATTATCTTAACCCCAACCAGGTTCCAGCCATGCCCTGTGAAAGGTAGTGTTAGATCCTTGGTCTCTTTATAAAAACAAGGCCTTCTGTAAGCACTTTAAGCATGACCAAGTCTGAGGTGTTGGTGAGATCAAATAAGACTTTTAAGAATTAGGAACTCAGAGAGCCATTTGTAGATAAGATATTAAGGGAAAATCAGATTTGTTTTTTATTTATTTTTCTGGCAACACAGTACGAAAGGGTGTCCTGCAAAGGAGAATTCCTGCTCTGAACCATCACTTTGTAACACTGTTCTCAGAATGACTATCCCCAGAAAGCAGTGCCAGAGTGCACAAGGCACTTTGTTTTCCTGAGCATGGAAAAGTCATACTTTGGGGAATAATCTCCTCAACCTCCCAATAAATTTCTGGGCCAGAAGGGCCTTGAGCTTTGAGTCTTCAAGTCAATGGAGCCATACCGGTTTACACCATCTGAGGATCTGGTGTAGTGTCTCTCTTAGAGACCATAGGAATGATGAAAGTAATAAAATACATCTTCTCCTTCACCCTCTTAAATACTCACATGCTCAAAAGTCCTCACATTGTTCTGAGCACATTCAACTGCTGCCTCGGACTCAGATACTTTCTTATTCTTTATTATTTTGCTTTTGTTTGTTTGTTTCTTTAAAATATATATTTCCCACAAAATTAAAAGCTGGTCTGACTGATGTAAAGACTGAAGAAAGAGCTCTCTTTCTCCACACAGCACATCCAGACAACATAAGTGCAAGCTCACCTAACCTTGCCCTATCAATGTGCCTCAAACCTTGCTCTGAAGTGGACATCTCTGGTGATCAGCCTCTGTGATGTATGGTAGCCTTTACTATTGCCAGCTCTCTACCACACACAAGCCTATTTGTATTTTTATTGGCCTGGGGCAACATGTATTATGATTATTAATCCCTGCATGGTGCAGTGTTTTAAAGTGAAATATCCTTTGACTACACAAAATCTTCTCACTATTCCACTTTTGTTGTGCCTAGAACTCTGAAAACTACATTATTTTCTTCTTTTTTTACATTGTTTTGTCATTTTACATTTTTTCTCTTTTAATTCTTACAGGGCAAAAGAAAAAACAAGGGACTGAGATTTTCAAAAGTGTTTAAGTATATTGGGTGTATCAATTCTGGGGCATGCAACAAAAGACACCTTAAAGGGATTTTTGGGGTGTGGATATTCAGTGCCTCTGAAACCCAGATGCTTTAAGGTGGCTCAAATTATGCACCCCAAAACTGAGGCATCCAAAATCACTAGTCACTTACACAAGTACCATGACCAAATATTATATATCATTCTTTATTTGACTGGCTAAAACATAGATGGTGGATATATAGGTAAGAGCTAATGAGTAGCCATCAACTAAGACCTTATGAATATCCATCAGAAGAAGCTCATGACATTGGTGTGTGTGTGTGTATGTGTGAGAGAGAGAGCACCCATTGTCACAGTTCCTGGGGTACCCTCCTTAAGGATACATCCAGTCAGGCCTCTACCATCACTTTTCTCAGGGCTGTAACTCGCATCCCTGTCCATCCACACCAGAGATTTAGGATGCAATTTTTTCCTGCAACTCAGTATGATCACCTTAGCTTAGTTTAGTTCAGCACCTGCTATCCTGGACATATAATAGGGTCAACAAATAAGCAACTAGTCTTCATAAAGCAAATTACTTATTTAGAACTAAAGCATTACAGATTACCATATTTTGAAAACAATGAACAGCTTATACACATGCCTGTTTTGCCAAGTGTTACCTATCCTTCATAAGAACACCCTGATAGGTTTCAGAATTTCTTCAAACCCTTTCTGCAAGGTCTGTTCCTTTTGTCACAGCCTAATGTCAGTTCTTGGATCTGGTAAGAGTGACCGCTCATCTGGATCAGGCTGGTCACATTGTACAATTCTCAATTCTCATTGTACAACTCTGTGATCAATATTGGCAGAGTTTAGGATTACTGACCGTAAAGCAAGATCTGGTATATTGATTTGCAGTGTGCAATTTTTCTCACTGCTGTTTCTGTCATTGTGTGAGCCTGATTCTTCTTTATCATTTCTCTCCTTTTCATGTAAACCAGATTTTTTTTCTTTGTCATTACTCTCCTTTTCATGTGAGCCACATTTTTCTTTATGATCCTTCTTCTTTATGCCATCAGGAAAACTGGATGATTTTCTATCATTTTCCTCATATTTCCATTCCTTATCAGGTAAATCTGCTAATTCCTTGGTAATAGGACTTCCATCGTTTATGCTTTGCTCCTCAATTTCTTCAGTTCTGTGACGATCGCTACTGCCTAATGTCTTGTCTATGTTCCGTTTCAGATATTTTCCCAACAAATTTGCCCCTTGCTGCAAAATAGATTGCACTTGACCTTTTCACTTTTTATACTGAGCACCTGAAGTCTTCTTCAGGGACAGCTTTTATTTTCTTTGGGGGAAAACAGACAGTATTAGGGAGAGCAAAAGTCTATGTTCCACAGTCTTAGAAAGTCATCAAACATTACGTGTTAAGCATGGCAAAAGAAGTAACAATATTTCATGGAATCATAGAGTATTAGAGTTAGAAGGTACCTCAGGTGGTCATCTAGTCCAACCCACTGCTCAAAGCAGGACAAACCTCTTTTCTTTTATATTGTTGTGTACCTAGGGGTTCGATAGATATGTCTAGCATCTCATTAAAGATGTCTGTTAGTCACTACTTACACTCTTCTAGTCTTAAAATACAAGTACACTTTCACAGTTACACAATAAAACAAGCTTCACAATATTACAGCTGGGCTTTCAGTTCAGTTCAGTTCATTCTTATATCTCACTGACTGACGAGTGATGCCCTGTCCCTTATATACCCATGGTGGCATGGCTGGCAATATTCTAGGAGGTTTGAGGAAAATGTAGTTCTCAGAAAGTCTGGAAGATTTCACAAGATTCTATAAAGGTCCAGAACATTCTAAGAGGTTAGTGAAAAATGAATCCACATACAGAATACTTGAAACACTTTACATCGTTCTATTTTCCCTTTTGTTTCTAACAACAAAAACAGCACCTTGAGCCCTGCACCCCACAATCCCGGCACCCCTGGTGGTCACCTGCTCCTAAATCTGGCCCTGGATTTGCATTAATAACCCATCCAGTGATTTTAGTTCCTGATAGTTCATTCATGCTTTAAGTGACTTCTTCTCAGTCTCTGAATTGTTTGTCTTGATTCAAGAAAAAAATTTACCCCTTCCCTCCCAGCAGGTTAATAAAAAAAAAAGGTGAGGGGGAAACCCAATTACTCTTATTTTACCATAATAATATATCAGAAATTTCCCAGTACCCATCCATCAAAAGTAGTTTCATTCCCCAACCCTGCACCCCGACCCCCCAAAAATCACAATTTGTCGCAACTGTGGATTTGAAAGGAGGGAAAAAGTGATAGACTATCCAAACATTCTGTCTTAGATGTTAACAATTTAAAAGTTGGTAAAATTTTCTTCTTAAAATATCACAGGAAGTCACATCAGAAAGCACCTGGAGCCATCTGTAAAAAATAAAAATTAAAAGAGATAATAATATTCCCTTTACACCAGCCTCTGTCGTGTCTTGGTAGATTGTACAGTCTTTGCAAAAGGGACTGTCTCTTATGAATATGGACAAAACCTACCACAATGGCACTTGCTTTCCTTACGAGCTTGTATGTGCTGCTGTAATATAAATATCAAGACCAATAATAATTATATTTAACATGAATAGACCTAGTAGCAATTTAAGACCACGTTTCTCAACTTTTAAATTATTGTAATCCAATGTAATAAGAACATTAAAGCTGATAAAAAATGCTCTATCAAAATCTGTTTGAGATTAAAAATAGCTTTTATTTGGAATGGAATTTTTCATAGAAAGAAATTCATTTTCAACTGTAAATTTTTGGCTTTTCTGTGAAAAAATTAAAAATGTTTAAGAAAAAATGTTATGACAATGAGATAGAAATTGTTTTAATTGAAATTTTTGGTAAGAAAGAAAAACTGATTCCCTAACTAGTTCTACAGAACTTCTTTTGGATTCTGTATTACTTACACACACAAAAAATCCACTGCCATGACACTGAGAATTCACATATTTCAATGGAATTGCAATAGTATAAAACTGGAATAACACAATGGTGAATTAGGCTTTCACCAGTATCATATTCTTAACTGAATGTCAATAAAATGCTCTGACTCATGACTGAAGTTGTGCAGACTTCAAAATGTCAAAGAAATTAAAGTCACAAACATTTCATATATAGATATATATGCAGTGAATGCATTCAGACTGGATTTTAATATAGTAACATCAAGTAACTATGGAGACCCACAATTCAAAGTCTATTTTAGAAGAGTTATTTTTCAAATGACAAGTACAAGTGGGATATTTTAGCTGAGATGTCTATTTACCATGTGCTTAACTGTAACTGACACTGATGCCAGTGTCTTATAGATGCATTTTCTAATCTAGGGTTAGGTTTTGACTAGCTCTGAGTGGGTATATAAGGGTGGATAGGGTACAAGAAGGAGGCAAAGCTAATCAAAGGCTTGGTCCACACTGCCACTGGCGGTCGATGGGAGATAGGCAAGCTACATAATGTAGCTTGGGTCTCTCCCATCGACTTACATTGTTGTACTGCGGCATTTTCACTGTGCTGTGTCAATGGGAGACACCCTCTGGTGGATGCAGCTTTACTCCTTTCGGGGAGGTGGATTAATGGTGGCAGCTAAAGAGCACTTCTTGGATTGACTGAGCAGGTCTTCACGACCCACTCAATCAATCCTGCTGCATCGATCCTCAAGTTGCTGGCAGTGTAGACATATCCAAAGTCTCCTAGCACATGCACTGCACCAGTTCTATCTTCCTCAATTGAAAAGACCCTGTCAGAACTACAAAGACCATGTTTACACTCTCTATGCATTGATTAGCACAGCTGAGCTACTGTTGGGGGCAGGAACTTCTGCTGAACAATGTAAAAGCACTGCTCCCCCTCACCCACTTTGTGATGCTAACATACCATCAGCACTTAGTCTAGAACAGAGCCTGTGCTCCCTATGGGATTGTGTCTCCCTAGGGAGACAGTTGTCATGGGATGAGGAATTCTTGTGACCTCTACCCCACCTTCTTCTCTCTAGCAGATCATAACATGGAATTTCATCCCATGTGAAATTCCCATATTTCAACATTTGTTTTTGTCACAAATCAGGATGAAAAGACAAAATATCAAAACTTTTCACAGAGTGAAGAGTTTTGAATCAGAAATGTGGGGAATGTTTCAATATTCCTGAATCACTCACTGTAGTGCCTCATGGGAGTTGCAGTTCAGATGACTCATTCTCCACTATCGGTTGGGGTCCCGAGCTGGACTACATCTCCCATGATGCAGCATGGTCTCTCCTTATGGCTAATCTGCCAAAGTGCATCATCCCAAGGGGAGAGGAGAGGTTGGTAAAACTGATGATTTCTCATGGGGAAAAACAAATTTTTTGTCAGAAAAACATTTTGATGGGAAATCTCCACCCACTCCAATATGATCTGGTCTGTGAATTGTAATTAACATTATAGAGAGAGACACTGAAAAATAGATGTAGAGGTAAAGATAAAATTCCAGGTGAGCTCTGAAAAGAGAGAGAGAGTTGGTGAAACTGAGAAATAGAGGATGGCTGTTCCAGATAGCTGCAACTATGAAGGAGAAGACCCTTGCATCAAAAAAGTGTTAAAGGACAGAGGCACCAAAGATTGGGAAAAGTCAGAAGAGGAGACTCATGATCTATGAAAGTGGTAATTCTGTGGAATATTTTTTAAACAAGGAAGGAGATTTTGAATTGAAATATTGAAATGAATGAAGCTGTTTGAAAATGGCAATGGTAGGACCACGTTTCTTCGTATTTTCTTGTAACTGATTTGAGATCTTAAACAATTTAGATTTTTTTTTATCTGGTACATTTCTTTTCACTTACCTTTAACTTTTACCTGGTCCCTTTTTCTCATTTTTATGTGATGTTTTATGTTCTTGCAAATGTTCTGTTGTCCCCGACAGATTGCATTTGGCAGAGTACATTCCATGCTTCCAGTAGGCAGTGAAATTCAGCTTTTAACTACATTCAATACTCGCCTTGCAAAACCTCTATGGAAACCTGCATAAAATCATCACCTTAATAGATTTTATCTATGCTGATGTGTTTTACTTCTGTTTAACAACAAGCTATTATAGTCATTGAAACCATTTAATAGAGCTGGCATCTAGAAAGCGTTAAGCTGAGCTAAACTGCAATTAGTCAGTTAAGCATTATTTCTGGTACAGTGCATATTCCTGTTTTGTAGTTTAAAATGACACCTGTCTTCAAATGAACAATAGCTGGTGAGGGGGAAAAGTTGTTTGAGAAGAGCATTTGTATGGTCACTTCCTAACATTGATTATCTACTCTTGTCAGTGCCCAAGAAGCAGGGAAATCATTGCTAGCTCATAAATATATTGACAGACATGCTCAGCAATGTTGACAAATATCATTTATCCCACCTGGGTTGGAAGAAAAATCTTTTATCAATCAGAAGGAAAAAAAGTAGAGGCCTGCACAGCTCAAAATACTGCTGGCTGAGACTCAACCCAGACAAGTCTGAAAATGTGCTTATTGGTGAGGGAAGCAACCCGAGGATGTGGTAAAATATATAACCACAGCCCTGGCTGAGGCAATTTCTTAGGTGGCTAAATTCCAGGTCCTTTAGGCTTGAATTGTCAAAACCAACACAATCAATATCATCTGGAAATCAGAGCAAGGGCACAATGTGCTTCTGGCATGCAATATTAAATAACAAGTGACCATATATGGTCTGGACTAGCTGCAACTTAGAATGATCCCAAGCACAGCACTTTACAGTAATCATTTTGAGATGGCAAAGACAAATGTGGTTAAGTCCTTACTGTGCTCTGCCCTTGGGCCAGATTGATGAAGCTATTTAGCACCTAATGCTAGAGAATAGGTGCCAGACAGAATTTACCAAAGTGCCTATATAAGCAGGTTGGGCACCTAAATCCCATGGAAAATCAGGTACTTAAGTGCCTAACTGCATCTTTAGGTGCCTAAATATCTTAGTAAATCTGTCCCCCTGTTCCTAGGTGTGGGTGATGAGAAACAAACTGCATCTGCTACTACTTGAGGTGGAGACACAACTGGGGTCAAACGAGACCCCAAGCTTCTGCTGTTTGTTTCTTAAAGTCATTATAGAATCCTTCTGTATCCTGGACTTTTTACATGCAACAATTGCACATAGCAGGAAGGCTTCACCCTTTCCTTCTGGGGAACAAGAGTCATCCAAGACTCTTGAACTACTAGCTCCCTGGCAGAGCTGAGCAAAAGTTTTCAGACAAAACCTTTTTTCTCTGAAAAAAAAGCACATTCACACTGACCAAAACATTTCACAAATTCCTGTTGAATTTGCCAAGTTTTTTCAGCTGAAAAAAAAACTGTTGAAAAGTTTCATTTTGATGTTTTAGAAATGAAATGTTTGGATTTTTCAATTCAAAGTGACCTTTTGTCTTGAATTTTACATTGATTTTATTTTTAAAAGGTTTTAAAAAAATCCTCAAAAATGAAACATTTAGTTTCATCTGAAATGATAATTTTTTATTTTTCCATTTCTCCACCACTGAAAATGATTCCCCTCCTCCCCCTGCAATTTTTGATTAGGACACTGTACTGAAAAATGGGGTTTTTGCAGAGCTGTACTCATAGTTTACTTGAAAGGGTGGCATTCCCAGAAAAGTACGCTGTGTTCTAGAAGTCTCTTCCCTTCTTGTTTTGCCTGGATTTGGACACTCTCTGGCTGGGCTGCAAGACAAATCTGTTTGTAAAGGCTTTTCCTGAGAAGTAAGAGTGAGTAGGTTTATTTAAAGATGGGCGGGAGGTCAGAATAGAAATTTTATTGGAGGCTATTTTCATGCTTCCTAAAGTGGCTGACGACCGTGAATGGCTACCTCAAGACAGGTTGTTAAAAACTGTTAGTCAGATACTGCTAACTTCTTGTATATAATTGGATTTCACCAACACAGTAACAAATGTGAATTTCTGGCTCACTATACCAGTCTTACCGTGGAGTCACAGACAATCCCCTTAGCCGTTGTCTACACTACAAACATATGTTTGTTTAACTACATCGCTCAGGCATGTGGATGCAGTTAAACCAACCAACCTCCTCATGTGGACAACACTATGTTGACAGGAGAAGCTCCCATCAACATAGCTATAGCCGTTCAGGAAGGTGGAGTATCTATGCCAATGGGAGAAGATCTCCTGAAGGTAACATCTTCATGGAGTGCTAAGTGGCACAGCTGCACTATTGAAGCTGTGCTATGGTAGCACTGTAATTGTAGGCAAGGCTTTAGGCTGTCCAGTCTGTCTTGCCACCCAGGCAAGCTGGACTTAGTGATAAATTGTCATTTACACCAAAAATCACACAATACTTAGGTTGCTTCCAGTCCCAAGAGACCAGTCACTTACCTCAGATCAATTAGTACCCCAGAAGTCACACCAAAGACAACACCTGCAGCCAGTTCTGAACTGAACTAACTGAAGATTTATTATCCAGGAAAAAGAAATTAAAACGTTATTTACAGGTTAAAGCAAGCAAGCATATAATACAAATGAAATGCAATAAGATTCAAAACGTCTTTTAGGGCAAACCCAAAGATAACCCTAGGGGATCTCTTGCATCAATTTAGTATCTTTGGCCCCATGAGAGTTCAAATAGCAAAGAGATGAAAACTTTTAATGTCACCTATTTTTATTTGCCTCTTCCAGTATTCACATTGATGGGATGAGGCCTTCTGCATGTACTTCTCCATGGGTGGATGGGCAATTAACATAGCTTTTGTCTCATGATGGCCCACTTAATTTTTGATAGCCTTTCTGGATGTGTGGTGTGGAAAAGAGACTGTGCCTGGGTCTGTAAATTCAGAGCAAACGTTTTCAAACGTATAAAGCAAAACTTACATAATTTCTTATAGCATGGAATACAGACATTACTGGTGAAATTAATGCATGCAGTTAACTTAAAAGCATTTTATAGAGTCTAAACACTATATACAGTCTGATAAGACTAATACCTATTTTGGAGAAAACTAGCATACAGGTGAGCTTATTTGGTTTCCAGCTATGAGTTTGTCAGTTTCTTAGCTAATGCCTATGCTAGAGCTGGCACTTGGTTTAACAGTGTCAAAGCTATGATGAAGAATATGATAGGGTTGAGATGGATTTTTTCCTTCCCCTCCGCTATCTAGTTTCTACAATTTAGTAACATTATATCATGCAGAAATAGAATCCATTTCTCATGGAATGTATCTGTATTATCTGCATTCTGAACCACTTTGTTTGCTCTACTAAAAAATTGCAGACTAGTATCCTGAGTCTACACAACCCACTAATTTTGGAGAGAAGAGAAGTTCTGAATCTGTCCTCTGTTAAATAATTAAGTGTCTATGAAAGAGAAAGGAAATGCAGATATAAACAGAAAGGTCACAAGAACAATGTATTAAATAAAGGCTTATACATAATCAGCATTTCCACTTTATTCATGTATTCAAGTTATATTATCACAGAGGTTATTTAGAAGAACAGAACTTGAGAAGGACCTAACACAGTTGGGCAAATGGACAATGAAAAATGAAACATAATGTAGACAAGCTATGCTCATTACAGCTGATTGACAATTTTCTTTCAAAGTAATTTGACAGAAAGTGGCTAGTTTGTAGAACAGGTCAAAATTTCAGATGGAATTTTTTTCTTTTGGAAAATTCTCATTCATTGAAATAAAAAGGTTTTGGGAGAATGTGCCAATTTCGATGAATCTTCTGATGAAACACAGGCAGTGTTCAAAACTTGCCCGGTCTCCAGCCAGCTCACCTGTCAGGTTCCTAGGCAGCTCATGTAGTAGAATGTTGTAGAGTCATAAGCCCCAGGTTTCCAGTCCTGTACTTCTAGTACCCTGGTGCACGGCCCCAGGCCATGAGAACTACTCCTGAGATGGGGACATCAGGGCTTCCAGGCTCCTTGCTACAAAACTGAAAGCCTGGCAACCCCTGCCATAAGCTGGGGCTCTCAGAAACTAGGCTCACAGGTAGAGGAACCTGGAAACCAAGAGCTACAACTGAAACTATGGATCTCCAGGTCCAAGGTTCTGGAGGACCACCCATTTATATTTTCATTTTATTCTCTACCCTTTTCTTAAATAAAATCTCACATTGTATTTGCTTCCCCCCCTCCACTGCTGCATGTTGAGCAGATGTTTTCGTTGAGCTGTATGTTGTGTAAAAAGTAAATAAAAAAGAATGAATAAATAATGAAAAAGGAACCACTTTTAAAAGCTGCACTGTACTTTTATTGCACACATCAGATCACAGCAAACATGGTCAGCATCAGGTCATATTGCTGAGCCTGGCATTGGCGACTTAAGAGGTACTAGTGACGAATTTGGAAAACAGGTAAAAAGTGCAATATAACCCAAGAATGCACTGGCTATAGTCCAAGTGATCAGACAGCACTCAGGGAGCCGTAACTGCACACTCAACTGAGTCATCAAAATCCAAATGGAAACATTTTGGAACTCTTTGTAAGTCTTTTCCCTCTCTCTCTTTTGACTGCTAGATGTTTCCTCTTGTTTGCTGTTGCCCGTTGGTACTGGGAATATGTCACTGAAGGTGGAAATATCACGTCTAGTCAAGATCCACAGAAAATGCAATGACTGTTATTTGTTTTGCGTTAACATCTCAGTCGGGCCCCCTCATACTAAGGTTCAGAGACGGGCAGAGACAGGTTCAGAGACGGGCTACTAGGATGATTCGAGGAATGGAAAATCTGCCTTATGAAAGGAGACTCAAAGAGCTTGGCTTGTTTAGCCTGGCCAAAAGAAGGCTCCGGGGGGATATGCTTGCTCTATATAAATATATCAGGGGGATTAACGTTAGGGAGGGAGAGGAATTGTTTAAGTTTAGTACTAATACAAACTGGATATTAGGAAATTTAGACTTGAAATTAGACGAAGGTTTCTAACCATTAGGGGAGTGAAGTTCTGGAACAGCCTTCCGAGGGAAGTAGTGGGGGCAAATGACTTATCTGGCTTTAAGACTAAGCTTGATAAGTATATGGAGGGGATGTTATGATGGGATAGTTTAATTTGAGCAATTGATTTGGATTATCGGCAGATAAGTCTGCTTAATGGTCGGTGGGAGTGTTGGATGGGATGGGAACTGAGTTACTGCAGAGAATTCCTTTTTGGGTGCTGGCTGGTGAGTCTTGCCCACATGCTCAGGGTTTAGCTGATCGCCATCTTTGGGGTCGGGAAGGAATTTTCCTCCGGGGCGGATTGGCAGAGGCCCCGGAGGTTTTTCGCCTTCCTCCGCAGCGTGGGGCATGGGTCGCTTGCTGATCGATTCCCTGCAGCTTGAGGTCTTCAAATCTCACTTTTGAGGATTTCAATAACTCAGTCATGGGTTCGGGGTTGTTATATATGTGTATGGGTAGGGTTTTGTGGCCTGCCTTGTGCAGGAGGTCAGACTAGATGATCATATTGGTCCCTTCTGACCTATGAGTCTATGTCACAAACACACAGTGAGAGGAAATGTGTGTCCTGGAGAGCTCACAGTCTAAACAGACAAAAAGCAGCAGGGAAAACAAAGGCACAGAAAGCTGAAAGTCTTGTCAAAGGTCACAGAGCAGGCCAGTGGAAGAGCTGGGAATAGATCCCAGGTCTCCTGAGGCCCAGGTCAATGATTTATCCACCAAGATCATGCTGCATCTCATGATCATTGCCCCACTCGCCCAACACCTTGACTCCTGAGATGCAACCTAATTAAATGGATTAATTAATTTACAGATTTATAATTTTTGTAGCCAAATATTTGTTGCTTGTTAGCTTACCTTAAAAAATCCCTTATAATTATATAGACGCCTTCATCCAGAAGGATCCTAAAGCACTTTGAACAATACATGTGCGTTGGAATCATCACCAAATTGTGTTCGGTACAGAAAAAGGAAAACTCACACTTTCAGTCTAGATCATTTTACTTCAGAACAAGGGAAAAATAACAAAACAAAGAAAGAACTAATATAAAGTCTCTGAGTGAGAAAGAAAGAGAGAATGAAAACAGAATATATCTTTCCTCTGGAAGATCCTCTATTTTGAATCCCTTCACAGCCCATACCTCTAGCAGACACATAAGCAGAATTTTAGTTACAGTGCCCAGAAGACAGAACTATGTCTGAATACATCACAAATGTAGATGGTATTAGACCAATCACTGAGCCACAGATACCTCCTCAGAGACTGAATATAGAGTCCGTTTTGCACTAATCAAAATAGTACAAGGCTTAATATTTTTAGGAGAGAAAATAAAGAGCATTACACTCAACTGAAAGAACAGGAGAGATTGGAATCAAGCCAGGTGAGAAATTGCAAGTGTCATCATAGGCACAGTGGAGGATCCCACTGCGTTTACCTTACTTGAGGCATTAGTCTCCTTGTGTGTGTGTGTGTGTATGAGCAGCCATTTAATGGCTATTTAGGGAAGCCTGACAAGATATAATATTTGATTATGGAATTACTGGACTGAAATCTGGTATTGTCTTTATTAGCATAAAATAACTCTGCCTGCTTTGATCAAGTTCTTTCCACTGAAATGATAATGGGGATCTTCTCACAGCATGGAGCCCTTCATTTCATGTTCTTGTCAACTCCTTAATTTTGACTGCTTCTCATATCTTCGTGTTTCACACTGAGACAAATAATGGGCATATAACATACTGTGCCATGTTAGCAAGCCTAGGGCTGGCTCTGTGTCCAAAGTACAGATTACATTTATAATGATTGGAAATGAAAATGATATGCCCAAAAGGCTGCCAGAATATGCTAATGTGTCAGTTTCTTTCTGTTTTCCTCAATGAAGGTAAAATATAGATAATTTGATTGTTAAGGATCTTTTATTTCCCTTGGTCTTTCTATGAAAAATAGATATATATTTTATTGTTGTTGTTCTTGCTCTATTCCTCATATTTTCTTAAAATAGCACAGATGGGACTGGCACAGGGCATGATCCAGACTGTAATCTTTTAAGGTACAGAAATAAAAATATCTACCACATCTAAACATTACATATTGTATACAATTCAAAAACATATATTTAAACAGTACATGGATGTGAACATAACAATAAGGGTATTTCAGCATCTGATTCTGGTGTAATTCTTCCATTCCTCTTCCCATCATAACGATCTTTGTTTTGTTACAGCAGATCCTCAAGTACTGTAAATTGGCACAGCTCCTTTGATGTCAGTGGGGCTATTCTAATTTACACAATCTGATGAATTAGCACTCTCTTCTGTTGTAAATAGATTTTCTTGAAGTTTTTCTTTCCTTTTTTAATCCTGCCACACAGGAAAACTACATTTTTTCCCATTTCCACAAGAGCAAATGTATTCCATACTAAGAAGAAATGGCTACTGTACTTTCATTAATTGCACTATTAATGTCACTCTGCAGGGGTCTTTCATTAAAAGAGACAGCATTGTACTTCTCAGCATACTGCTTCCAAAGCTTCCCATTCATAAGTGATTTAAAAAAAATGTTATTTCTTCTGACATGCCAATAAAGCAGAGATCTGAACAAATTCAATAGGATTTTACATGCTCTGGGTCTGAGTCACCACTGCATTACTCTGATTTGACTCTTGTGTTACTCCGTTGAAACCGATGGTGTTATTCCAGCATAAACTTGGAGTAATTATGTAGTGGATCAGGCACTTTATTTCTGCAAGTATTTGGAAAGCAGATCATTTGTGAACTTTTGCTGAGTTGATGCCATTTAGCTGAATATGCATTGAGAGAGTTTTAAGCAAAGTATCAAAATTCAGCACTAATCTGTGTAGTCTTCATTTAAAGTGATCTACATTCTAGTATAAATGTTTCTCATTGGCTAAACAATGAGGAATCTAATTAGGATTTAAAAAATGAGGTGGGTAGAAACAAATCATTGCACATTATGGGCCCAATCCAACGCCCACTGAAGACAATGATAGTCAGGTAGGCATCATTGCTTATTTTGCTCATGAAAATAAATTTATGCTCCTCTTTTAATCTAAATTCTGTCTAATCCATAAATCATAACTCATGCAAGCAGTTCCATTGGGATCAATGGGATAGAGACCACGTCATATTTGGCTCTAGTGCATATGTATGAAGTTGTATGAATAATAATTACTATGTTGCCTGTCAGCACTGCTGAGCCAACATAGTTGTGGGAGCATGAGCTGGTTTTTAGCCTGCCTCAGGCATCATCAACATGAAAGGCATCTAAATTGTAACTGCAGCACTGTTAGTAATACTGGTGATATAAGAGGCAGAATATCATCACTTGATTTTTAGGTTCCACATGGAGTTTGCAGGGCTAGCTATTAGAAAAATCAATGTCATTTGTATACTTGTAAACAGAATAATTCTGTGCAGAAGTCACTGAGTAAGAGTAAAATATGGAACCCCTCAATGTTGTTATTATTCTAGTCACCTTTCAGACTATAACTGATATGTCCTTATGGGAATGTATATAAAGAGATTGCAGTTACCTAATATGTCTGATATGGAATCTAGTTATGTCTTATAAAGGACAGCTGATAACATAAAAACAGCAGTGGGGGGGAAAGGGGAGAGAGAAACCTAAAAGGGGGAAAATACAGCAATTCTCTTATGATGCAGTTTGATGTGAAAGAAAATGAAACCTCCAGACTGTACATCTGATATCCAATTGCAAAAAAAAAAAAAAAATCAGTGAGTCAGTACAAAAAGAGGACCAAAAGGTGTAGATTCACATCTTTCATGGTACATTATTTGTCCACTGGTGCCCTTAATGTCCTCAGACAGAGTAGCTCAGTATCTCTCTGTAAGAAAGGTGCATTTCTGAGGGTTTATACTACCCTCTAGTGTAATGTTCATCCTTTTCTTGGGAAGTTTTACTGTTCATATTAAAAAGCATTTGCTGATATGATTGAATAACTGCCACTGAAAATAGTTTTTTGAATATATCATAAACAATGATTCTATTTGAGGTCAAACATTATTTAAGATTGTGGTTTTAACTGGTTAATATTGGAAGCATGTTGTATTAATTACCGAAGCAAATCTGGATTATGCTGAAATGGCTGCCCTCCATAATCCTTAATTCAATTAGTGGAGAAACTGCATTTCTTTCCCAAGATAACTGTGACTTAACTAGTGCCCCTTCCTCCCTTTAACATTTTATATTAAAGGAGGGAAGATTAATGTCTGCCAAGTAAGGATGCAAAATTCAGTGGAAAGATGAAGAACCAGCATGGTTTAAATATGGAGTTGTTATGTTATTTGAGGCTCAGATTCAAAACAGTTTAAGAATATTTTGGTATTTAAATTTGTACGATATGAAGGAAAAATGGCCTCATTCAGCAAAGTATTTGTTATGCATATGACAGTGGAAATCCTTGAAGTTTAAAGTTACACATATGCTTAAGTATCATGCTGAAGCATGGCCTATATGAAGAAGCAGTAAAGGTTTTGTAATGTGGTATAGTGGTTAGAAGAGGAGGACCTTGAATTTCCCTGATGGTACAATCAGACTGGGTCATATTCTATCACTGGACCATATTCTACCATCTAGATCAATAGGACTTCTCATGGAGTAAGATACAAACAAAGTGCATGGTTAAATCAGCTATATATAAATCAATAATTCATTGCAAATAGTTAATCCATTCCTAATAAAAATTATAGGAAATACTTATGGGCTCTGATCCAAAATTTAGTAAAGCTTTTATATTGACATCAGTGGAGTCTGAAGCAGTCCCATTATGAGAGTTTCACCACCAGGTGTCCTTTATCTACCTTTCATCAACATAACATGTGCATTCATTTGTCAGGCATTTCATTTTAGATCCACCGTACTGGGAATCCAGATTCCAAGGCAAATGGCAGCAGGTGAACCAATGTAAGAAAATACGTTAATTAAGAGGCGTCATAAAGAACAGCAAGGCAGCCAACTGTCCTCCAGGACAACAATTATTTTTTATATTAATACTGCAAAATTGCCACAGTGTAGATTTGCAGAGGTGGCTGTGACACTGGTAACATACCTATGTGGTGGCAGTAGCCTAGCAGATAAATTGGAGAGAGTGTTAACAGTGTTGAAATATGAAGCAATGAAATGTCACAGTTCCGCTGACACCATCTCAAGTGGATTCTTTTAAATTCTATCCCCGTTATTTCAGTGTAACCAGCACCATACAATGCTTGACATACCAATACCATCTGGCTTCCTACATAGCAGCATCAAAAGCAGATCATTTTGGTTCTGATGATGCAGTATAGTTGTATACTAGAAGTTTCCATCAGTGGGACTGATTGTGGTTGGAGCTTCACCATCACCGTCAGCATCTGACTCCAGTCATCTAGAGAGGCTCCTCTTTACAGATATGCTCTCCAAAGTGCATAACTCAGTTTGCCACTAACTGCACATTTCCTGCTTTCTGCTCTGTTTCTGACCTACAGCAGAACACGTAGAACAACGGTAAAATCTATGATTATCCCCCTAACACATATCAATGTATTTCACATGTATCAAACTATCTGAAAAGAACCTAGCTTGCAATTCAACACAATCAAAATCTCCATGTCCCTCTAGAAGGCTAGTTACTTTTAACAGGTTATCTCATTCCCAAATGTAAAGGAAACCCTCTCTAAGCTTGGGACCTCTCCTTCAATTAGATATTGGTCTGTTCCTGAAAAGTATTTGGAAACTCATACACATACTGGATTTATTAAAAGAAAAAGAATAAGGCAAAAGGGTCTGTAAAGAAGTGATGCAAGACTCACAGTTTTCACAGTGTTTGAGTTTCATTCCAAACTGATCTTTGCATACACTTCATCAGCACAGCAAGGCAGTATTCATAGAATACTGAGGGAGGCAATTGAAAACTAGAGAGGAAAGTTCTTCTTGCAAAACAGGCCCAACCCTCTGCAATGTCAGCCTAAACCACAGACTGTATTAACTGCTCTGAAAGTCCCTTTGCTGACATTATAGAAATACTTGAGAACGGAGGTTACTAAATGCTGATACAATCTTTGCTCTGCCACTGCAGCAGGATAGTTATTTTACAATAGTCATAGCTGTAAATACAGTATAATTTCACTGAGTATTGCACTAGACTGCATTAAAGATAATCTGATATAATGTGTTTCAAATTGGTTCATATAAAATTAAATTTGATATATCCTACACTTCATGATTTCCAACTTACTGAACATGTTCCCCTTTAAGAATATCTTTCCTTTAGAAAGATGTTCCAAACAATAATTTCACATCAGCAGGGTGGATGTTCCATTTTTAAAAAAGGATTAATTCTAACCCTTTAATTATTGGAGATTATCTTTCTTCCAGACAAATTAATTATTGTTGAGGATTTTCCTCTCTGTAGAACTTTAATTGGAAATGGTTTAAAATAAATAGCAAATCATTATTAAAACATTTGATATAATATTTCCACTGGTTCTCATTTTTCATATGAATTGCTTTATAACCTGGTCTGTTAGTGTCTACATTTACACTGTGTTTTCTCCTTGCTGATTTTAGCACTATGGAAATTATAAAATTTGTCTATTTGCTATTAATAAATGTTTTCACTTTATTCTCATACATTTGATACAGGAATTTTTAAGTTTACCACTGAAAATACCCAAGGGACCTGCAACCCTGAGAGCTTATTCTTATCTTCTGTGATCCATTACAGGGGTTCTTATTAAAAACTCAGTATTTGTCACTGTGACACAGAAGCCAATTGGTGGTTCACTTCTCTGTGTCAACAATTTTTGAGGGGCCTGACATATTTACTGTACCAAACACACTGTTGTCATGATATATACGCAAAAGGTGGTTGTAATAAATCATAACACTGATCATTAATATTTTTTAGTGATGTATGTGTGGGACATGTACAAAGAATTATGGATATATGTTAGAATTATGGTCTTAAAATGTGTTTGGCATGCAATGCATAAACACAGTCTGCTTTAGATACAGAAATGTGTATTTGTTTGTCTGAGCAGCATGCTTGTCAGGCGAAAATGACAATGATGGCTTTATTTACATTTTATATACATCAACCTAGAGAGTGGGGAGATAGCCTTTTGTTGGGGTTTGAACCTCGGATTTTAAGTAATTGAATCAAATGGTTGTATATACTTTTATAATACAGTAAAATTGTATCAGGTAACATCTTTCATGAAAGCTAACAATACACTGATGGTTAATATAATTGTAAAATATATGTATTAACACTATAGAAGGAATTATATATACTCACTAGTATTTTGCTTTAAAGTTTATGACCAAACAAAATTTCAAACAGGTTTTCTCCCAGATAGCTACCTGTCTCCAGTGAAATCAAGCCAGGTATGACCAAAAAGAAAGGTAGCCCCATTTACATCTGAATCAGGGATGTGAATTCAAAAAGAAGGGAAGAAGAGGCTAAGGTCATCCTGATTCTTGGGACAAAACAGTGAGCTTGGGAAGATATAAGGGGTGAAAAGAAGCTGTCTTGGGATCCATCACTAGAGAGACACAAGGGTCCAGAGTTCTTGCAAGCTGAGAAATATGGGTCTTTCAGCCAAGGGGATTAAAATCTTTGGGAACTGAATATAAGAGAAACCTGCTTAGGCAAAGATCTTTCACCTAGAAAGACAAAAGAAACCAGCACCTTTACTTTTGTGCAATGTCCTGTCTGAGAGAAAGTCAGGCATGACTGGAAAGAAGGAAGATTGGTTAGAAATCTGTCTTGAACCAAGCCTTTAGCGTATTAAGACTTAGACACTAAAAAGTGTATTTTACTTTTATTTGTTTGTAAACATTCTGATTTCAATCTCTTCTATTTGGTATCACTTAATTTACATTCTTTTGATTATAAACTTGTTTAATTTTTCTATAATCCAACTCAGTGTGGTATTTGGATTGAAAGGATTGTTAACTCATGTTAAAGGGATTAACTGTACTTTTGCCTCTTTAAGGGCACAACCAACAGTATTAATTCTGTAGGTGTTCCAAGTGAGGGCTGGACACTTCAAGGAAGATGGTTTGGGGAAAAATCAAGATGATGAAGGCTACCTTGCAAACAGTAGCTACGGCTGATGAAGACCAGAATGTGGCTATAACAAGCAGGCTGCTGGAGTAAGAGTTGCTGAATCAGACATTCAGTGCATGCTTGTATACTGGTTGTGAGTGTCTAGACAGAGAGTTATAGCAGCAAAGCATTTAGGCACCCATGGTTACAAGGCAGACAATGACATATACTGTGACTGGTCTGAATTGCACCCCAAAATATGACAGACATTCATAAATAAAAATAATCTATACATCTAGGAACAAAGAATTTAGGCCACACTTATAGGATGGAGAACTGTATCCTGTAAATCAATGTCTCTGAAAAAGATTTGGAGGTTGTGGTAGATAATCAGCTGAACATGAATTTCCAAGGTGATGCTGGGGCCAAAAAATCAAATCTGATCATGGGGTGTATAAATAGGGGAATTTTGAGTAGGAGTAGAGAGGTTATTTTGCCTCTATAGTTAGCACTGGTGCAACCACTGATGAAACACCCTGTCCAGTTCTGGTGTCAACAATTCAAAAAGGAGGTTGATAAATTGCAGAGAATTCAGAGAAGAGCCATAAGAATTATTAAAGAATTATAAAACATTCCTTATAGTGATAGATTGAGCTCTTTGAATCTATTTAGCTTACCAAAGAGAGGGTTAAAAGGTAACTTTAAGTATCTATAGGTATCTACAGGGGGGCTAAATATTTAATAATTAGCTCTTCATTCTAACAGAGAAAGGTATGTGATCCAATGGCTTGAAGTTGAATCTAGACAAATTCAGACCAGAAATAAGGCATATATTTTTAATGGTGAGAGTAATTAACCATTGGAACAATTTACCAAGGGTCATGGTAGATTCTCCATCACTAACAATTTTTAAATCAAGATTGGAAGTTTTCTAACATATATGCTTTAGAAGTTATTTTGGGGAAGTTCTATGGCCTTTGCTACCAGAAGGTCAGACTAGATGATTACAAGGGTCCCTTCTGGCCTTGGAATCTATTAACCTAGGAATTTATACCCTAAACCCTAATCCCTCATTATTACATAATGTGGATTTAAAAAACAAAAAAAAAATAAAACACAATAGCCTTCATAATATACAAGATCTTAAATCTTAAAAAGGGGAAAGCTAATGTCTAAAATTTATCCCAATGAGTCACTAATAAATCCTGACCATGAACCAAGTCCTTGGGTTTGGATAGTCAGGAGTTTTATTAAACCCAATTCCAGCATTTTAGAGCTCAAACACACTCATTTTCCTTTGACTTTCCTTAAAATTCTCACAGTGCCTAGGAGTGCTAGCTTCTGGATGTATTTATTAGCAAGTCAAAGAAGTATGGGTTGGTTGGATGAATGGACTATAAAATGGATAGGGCGAGTGATCAATGCCTCCATGTCTAGCTGGCAGCCGGTCACAAGTGGAGTGCCACAGGGGTCAGTCCTGGGGCCAGTTTTGTTCAACATCTTCATTAATGATCTGGAGGATGGGTAGATTGCACCCTCAGCAAGTTTGCAGATGATATTAAGCTAGGAGGAGTTGTAGATACCCTGGAAGGTAGGGATAGGATACCGAAGAACCTAAACAAATTGGAGGATTGGGCCAAAAGATATCTGATGAGGTTCAGCAAGGACAAGTGCAGAGTCCTCCAGTTAGGACAGAAGAATCCCATGTACAGTGTGGCAAACTGCAGATTTCCCCGGTGGGTCTCATGTTTTAACTCTGTTCTTTGGCCAGGGTCCCCCAGCTACCTGGTCTCCTCTGGCTCTAGAGGAGCTCTTTCTCCTGGCCTGGGAGGGAACCTTCTCCTCCAGCTGCTACAAGCCTTCTGGCAGCTTCCTCTGCATTTGTTCCCTCCCCTCCTTTAGGGAAGGCAGGGTTTAAATACTGGCCTGGCCCTTCATTGGGGCCAGGTGCCTCTAATCACCCTACTGTGCTCTCTCTCCTTTCTGCAGGGCAAAGGGTTTTTAACCCTTTCGGGCCCTCAGACTGGCCCTGGCACACCCTTTTATAGCCATCCGGCCTGACTTTATCACAACAGCTACAGACTGGGGACTGACAAGCTAGGCAGCAGTTCTGAAGAAAAGGGTTACAGTGGAAGAAGATGGATATGAGTCAGCAGTGTGCCCTGCTTGCCAAGAAGGCTAATAGCATATTGGGCTGCATTAGCAGGAACATTGCCAGCAGATCTCAGGAACTGATTATGCTCCTCAATTCGGCATTGGTGAGGGCGCATTTGGAGTATCGTGTTCAATTTTGGGTCCCCCACTACAAAAAGAATGTGGACAAGTTGCAGAAGAAAATAATGAGGAGGGATTTGATAGCAGCCTTTAACTACCTAAAAGGGGGTTTCAGGGAGAATGGAGCTAGGATGTTCTAAATGGTAGCAGATGACAGAACAAGGAGCAATGGTGTCAAGTTGCAGTGGGGGAGGTCTAGGTTGGACATTAGGGAAAAGTTTTTCACTAGAAGGGTGGTGAAGCTCTGGAATGGGTTACCTAGGGAGGTGGTGGCATCTCCATCTTTAGAGGTTTTCAAGCTGAGGCTTGACAAAGCCCTGTCTGGGATGATTTAGCTGAGGTTAGTCCTGCTTTGAGCAGGAGGTTGGACTAGATGACCTCCTGAGGTCCCTTCCAGCTCTAATATTCTATGGTTCTATGATGTCTTCCACACCTGCCGTATTCTTGAGCTGCTCATTCAGAACCTTAGGGATTGTCCTGCGTGATCATCTTTGTTCTAATATTCCACACTCACTCCACTTCCTGTCAGAGTGCTGCATGTACTTCGACATCTTCTCTTCTTATTTCTTATTTATATTTATATCGGATGGTATGTCAGTATCAATTAACATGATCTTTTTTGTCATCTTTTCTACAACTATGCCCAGCCTGTTTGCCTGCACCATTCAGTCTGTGACAATTGTCAAATTCTATAACATTTTAAACTCTTCACTCTCTAGAGTGTTTTCAATTTGGTGGTCATAATATCACATGGATTCATTTAAATCTGTACTTGCCACCGATGCTCTAATGCAGAAACTTGGTGACCTCATTTTGTCTGTCATATATTTTAATCCAGTCTGGATCCTGCTGTGACTCAATATATGATCCACTGCCTCTTCCTTTTTGGAACTCATTCCGCAGTTTGGGTAGCAGCTCTGTCAGCCAGTTTTGTTTCTCAGATAGTTAAACCTTAAAGACTGCTCTTCTACATTCATAATGAATCTCTCAGTCTCTATTTTGAGATATCCTACCATCCATGCATTTGTTAATCTTTGATCATTATTGGTTTCAATCTCTGGCTGTCACTGTCCATGCACTGATTTCTGTATACATTTTTCAAGTGTTTCTTTGGTGATTTGCTTTCCCCCCTCTTTCACGTTTTCTTGGACTGGGATGCACACTTGTCCAATGCTTGTTATCATGACCAGATGATTTTTTACTCTGGCTAAATCCTCATATATTTAGATGTTATGTTCTTAGTTGTCAAGTGCTTCCTCCACAGATAGCAGATCTTTCCCTCCATCACATAGTTGGATGAAAATCCTGTCTAGGTCTTGATTGATATTAATTATTCTATGCATTGCAATGAGCTTTCTTGTTTGAATGTCATTTTTTTTCTTCTCCTGATTCCACTTAATCACCATGGCAGCATACTGGTATCACCCAGATGTTACTGGCTCAGATCAAATTCTTCATGTTGAGTTTTGTCCCTAGAGTAGATCTCATTCATCTGTAATATTCTTTCCTTACTTCTTTGACTTCCTGATGGTTTAATGTCAACAGTTCACTGATTCCACGGTATTTGTAGGGGTTATGCTGAGAGATAGCTTGGATAGTACCTTTGTGAGCTTGTATGCCATCAGATTGTACAACATTGCCTCTCTTTACAGATGGTAACACACATTTTGGCAACCAACCCATAGCTTTATATCTTCACCAAACTTTTCTACACACGCATCAATCTATCTCCTTTTGTTACCACCCATATGGTCTCAGATCATCCGTACATAACAAAAGTTGCTCTTTCCTGATGTGAATGCCACAATTATCTCACCAAGCATCCTATCAGTGACTGCATCAATACCATGAATAGCATTGGTGATAAGGAATCACATGAAAGATTCCACTTTTAATTTGAACCTCATCCTTGAAAGTCCCTTCAAGGTAGAATCAAGAGTTCCAGTTAACCATAGATTGATGTAGAAAGGAAATAATCTTTGGCTGAGCCTGGTGCATTTTCAGTGTCCCAATGATCCATGAATGTGGGATGCTATCATATGCCTTTTTGGTAGTTTATCCACACCATCTCTAAATTTTCTATTTGTTTGTTTTGCATCTTCTATGATCCTTCTATTTAGCTTGAGGTTGTCTTTTGTATTTACCTTTCTGCTCAGGAGGCAGCATCCCACTGTGAGCTAGAACTGCCCAGATCTTCTATGCCAGAATTGCCATTAGAAATTTACACCTAGCTGGTAAACATACAATTGATCTGAAATTCATAACATCACTGTGGACTTCCTTTCTTTTTTGTATTAAAATTTTTCCCCCCTTTGCACATTCCATCTTAGACAGCTTTCCTTCAAACATTTATTAAGTTGTTCAAGTAAACAATCATGGATAGCTGTTAGGTGTTTCAGTAAGAATCCATGCACCCTATGTGGTCCAGATACTTTCTAAATTTTCATTCCCCTGAGTACCTCATTTATTGATTTCTTATATGTTCCTATACATTCCCCTATTGAGTGGTTTTTAATTTTTCTCTCACATTTTTAATCAGTCTGCTGTTTGATTATGTTGTGAATCCTCTAGACTGGATTTCCTTCCGGTAGCACTGAAACTCTTCCACGTTATTTATTCGCTTTCTATTTTTTACTATTCAACTTTTGACGTTGATCTGATCAAAAAGTCTCTGAGGGTGTCTCATGAAGAATCTATTCTCTTGATACTAACATCTTTGTGCTGAATATCTTTAAAGTGCATGACTCAGTGTAATCAGCTTCTGTTTACATTGTTCCTTCCCAGCTCTCGCATCCTTTTCATTCAGCTGATATTTCATTTCCAAGGTCATTCAAATCTGTTTTCTCTTCAAATATTTTTTTCCAAATTCATAGGTTGATATCTCAACATAAAAACATAATCTTCGAGGTTAATTTTTGTTTCCATGGAGGTTCTTGAATATAAAGTTTCTGATGGTTCACATTCTCAGTTGGCTTGATGTTAAGCTGATGAATTTCTACTGTTGCTGTAGCATAAAATATATTGTTCAACTGGCTAATACTCATTAATGTTACAGATTACTTGAGCACTTCATTCGATATTTGCTTATTCAGTGGTTCTCAACCTTTCCAGACTACTGTACTCCTGTCAGGAATTTGAAACCAGAACCCAGCTTTCCCAGGCTGAAGCATGTAACTTAGCTTCTCAGGGCCCCCTGTGGCAATTGCCCTGCTTGCCACCCCCCAATGCTGGCACAGCATTTGTGACCTCCCTAAACCTGTCCCACAACCCTCTCTGATCTAGTTGAGTTGATGAACCAATGGTTGGGAACCAATGCTGTATATCATCCAGTCTTTGCTAGTTAATAAATATCATATTTGGTAACATTAAGTACTGAATGTCTCTTACACTCTCCATGATCTTAATCAACAAATTATTCATATTTCTCTTCAGGTGCTTCTTCTCTCGTATTTGTCCATGATATTTCTTCCATTTGTGACTGCACTTTGTCCTGTATCATTGTGTCTGCCAGTATGTTTAGATGTGGTTCAGCACCACTAATTTCCCTTTTTCAGGCTTTCACTCTCTATGTGCGTAAATTCTCCTCTTGCAATAAAGCTCTCTGTTGCGCAGCAGTTCTCTGCTTGGCTATTTCTTTCTCCATGTTGTTGTTGTTGTTTCTCTTCTTCTAGTGTTGGAGCATTCATTTCCTCCAGCTTCACTCGTCTGGTCCAACTTTGGATCATGTCTTGATTTGCACTCTTTTGTGGATAGGGATATCTGGTTCGCTTGGGTTTTTGAACTGGTGCATGATATCATCCTGGGGTTGCCTGCATCTAGACAACAAACTCTGCTGGGTGAGGAGCCTGCAGTCCAGCTAAGCTCATTTGAGGCCCCCTCTACACTGGTCATAATAGTTATTGATTGGCCTATAGTCTACCTATCGGGTTGAATTGGAAGGCTATATCCCACTTGATGCCAAACCAATATTTCTAGGCCTATGGGCCATATTCTTTCTTTCTTTCTTTATTTCCCGGAGCATTTTCCAAACAGAGTAGAAGCATAATCCCTGCCCTGAGCACCTGGTATCGCCTACTATAATTTTAGGAAAAGTCTGGGGTTATTATATATATCTTGAGCAGCGAATTCCAAATTTGAACTGCATCCTGCTTTCTTAATGAAGGTTTCTAAAAGCTAAATTGTCATATGTTGTTGTTTATAGTAAGAGAAATATTGAAAATTTACCTTAGGAAGGCGATGGAAAGGAGGGGACACAACAAAAGTGTATGAAATAATGAACAGTCTTGAGAAGGTAGATTGGGAATTTTAATACACTTGGAGTTGCTAGTTTTCCCTGTATTTTTCTTATACTGTGTTACTTCATATCTGTATTACTTTTATGCAGAATATTCTTTTTCTTCAAAGTGATTGGTCAATATTTAATTAAGTTATGTCTTGATTAATTAGCTGGATAACCAGAATTGTGAATGATGAAGTGATGAAAAGGATGAATTTAAAAAAAGCATAATTACTTGAGACCCTAGGTAATGGAATAACATCTTTCCGTGGACACAGTGTCACTTATCACACAGAGATTCGATTCCAGATTTTTACTATCAGGCAAGAATACAGGCAAACCAGAAAGCAGAAGAGAGACAGCTACATGGGAAAGATTGCCAGACAGACTGGTATACAAAGTAGAATGGAAACTTTATAAATCCATTGAGACTGTAATAGATAGGCAGTAGTGGTTGACAGCCTCTGTATCGGAGATGTCACTTGAAGAAAAGAATGTCTTGAATCTAAATTTTGATTCCATGTATGTCAGGACACTATCCCATTGGTTTTGTGGGTGTGGGGGGAACAGCAGGGAGTATAAATTTGGGCTAATGGTTTTTTTAATGTCCCATAAATTATGGTAACTGAGATGTGTTGATAACCTTATAATCTACTTAAAGTACCTTGTTTGAGCAATAACTTCTCTTTAAGAACCTTTACAATTAATTACAGGGGCTCTCACAATAAAACTTTTTCCTTTGTATAATTTATTTATTTTTTATGATTTATATTATAGGAGTTCCTAGGAGCACCAACTGAGATCAGGGCCCCAATGTACTAGAATTCTACAAACACATAGTGAGACAGTGATTGTCTCCTTGACGGAGTTAATATTCTAAATAGAGAAGACAGCTAAAGGTTGGTAGATGAAACAGAGGCACTGAGATGTCAAGTGATTAACTAAGGTCATGCTGCAGACCAAAAGCAGAGACTGGAATAGAAATCAAACTTCTGAGTCGAAGTCCAGTGACCATTAACTAATCCATGCCGACTCCCTTCAACATTTGTTGTTTTTTTGTTTGTTTTTGCCTGAAGACGTTTAGCATTGCAACGCCTCCATGTCATTCAGATCTAGACTCTTTAAATGGAACCTTTGGGCAGTCAATATGGTTTTTTGCTATCTTGCTCTAGAAGGGGGTATGCAAATATATGTATTGGATTACAGTAGATCCAATCTCCTTTATTGTTTTGACTAACTCATTGAGTAAGTGCTTCCCCTTCTATTTGGAATTAATTTAACCCTCTATTCTATGTCTCTTGTGTCAATTGCAGTGGTATGGCAGTAATTTTTCTGTTAGCTTTCTGTTACCTCATATTATCACATTACCTTTTCCTTTTTTTTTTTTAGGAAATTAATTGAAAAATGGCTGCAAATAACAGGAATTTTTATTTATTAATTAAAAGAATGGTCTTAAATAGAAAAAAATCATAGTCAACTACATTAAAATGGTTCAGTCCGTGTTTTGCATATTTAACAAGCAGCTGACTTACTAGCTAAAAACTATGTAGAGCTAAGTTGGCTAGTTATTAAGATACTGGCCAAAAACTTGCAGTCATGTTGTCAAGATTTAATCAGAATTCCCCACTGAAATCAAGTATGATTAAAAATTGGTTGGCACGATATGTTCCTTAGTCTTTGTTTTGTCAATAGGAGCTCTGCCTAGGCAAGGGCTAGTTAAGATCTGCAGGATTCAGTCCCTAATAAGATAAAATAGTGAGATATGCTATTTATTGCAAAGATGTTGCCAATTGTATATACCAAGACTGTGAGAAAGAGAGAGAGAAGGAGAGAGATGTATATGTTTCATATAAATCAGCAGAATGACACAGCCAGGATGTGTGCATGCTAAAGTGGAATGGTGATTTACGTGCTTTGTGGGTCTGTTGAGGCTGCACGCTTGGATTTTGGAAAGCTGGAAATAGAATACAGACATTGGGGGCAGGGATAGAGGGGACTGGTAGGTGTTCGCTGCTGAGATACTGTAGAACACCCGTTAAGCTGCATGTTGTAATAATTAAGGCATTTCTTTGAATCGGTTTCAAAATTTAAGCAGATCCAGAGTCCTTAAGAGAGAATTAAGAACTAATTACATTAAAGCAGTGAAGATCAATTGCATGTATGTTGGTAACTTCACTTTAGTGTTGTCTTAACTTGGTGAAGCGAAATATAATAAGGAAGGATCAAAAGTAGTTAACCTAATTCCCTCTGATTACAGCATCCCTGTTTTCAATACGAGAGTTAAGAGTTTGTCAGCATTTCCATAATAATCTGTATCTTAAGAGGTTTACATTTATGCTATACAAAGTTTGCCCCAGGCTGGAATTAAGCATCCAGGTACTCATACATAGCGTGAATATCTATGACTTATTTAAACAAAGGGAGGAAAAAACACTTTGGATATCTTTAAGCTATAAATTCCAATGCAGTAACAGCAGCATCTGGACAGATACCAAAATATAAATAAAAACAATATGATCCAAATATAATGTAATCACTCTTATTTTATGGATATTTGATTATTTGCTTTCTGACAGGAGGATAAAGCTGACTTTCAGTAAAATAATCCTTCATAGGAATTTCAGTGTATGTGATGGAGTGCCTTTGATTTTAGTTTGTATCTGCTTAGTAGTTCCTGAAATTTCAATACTGGAACTAAATTCTAAGTGGAAGGCAGAACACTTTATTTGGAGCAGTTCCATGCTGCCTGATGCTTACTTCTTTGTTTGTTCACATGGAGTGTGTGTGTACATCCATTTGAGTCTGTTTGTCTCTAATTAAAGCAAATAGTAGGAATCAGGAGTTCTGAGTCCTATTCCAGCTCAGTCATAGACTTCATTAATGACACTGAGAAATTGGGTCATCTCTTTATGCTTCAATTTTCTCATCTGTAATACATATATAATAATATATATCTGCTACGTGTGTTGTGAGGCTGAATGAACTAATCCTTTAAAGGTACATTGGTAAAAGGTATATTTAGGCACCTAATTTAGGTAATTTAGGCACCTAATTTAGGTATATTTAGGCACCTAATTCCCATTTATTTCAATGGGAGTTAGGCACTAAATACCCTTAGAAATTCAGTCCTTTGAGATCTGTTAATGGAAAGCCTTCTGTGGCAGTAAAGTATAGAAAAATAGTACAAATATTCTGACTTTTATGGTAAATTAGTCACAAAAACTGCATGAGCAATTTTTCAGAAGAGCTGATTGAATCCATAATATGCCATTCATTTAATAATTGTGCATCATTTTCTGTTCAGAAACATAAACACAGACAAAGAAAATTTGTTTTAAAATTTACACAAATATTTCTGGTGTGTATGGACATACACTTTTTATAGCATTTAAATGGTGAGTAGGCTTTGTTCTGGCTCTCTGTGAAAGGGAGAATTTCTCCCACAGTGAATAAATAATATGTCATTTATACAGTGCTTTCATCCTGAACAATCCCAAAGCATGCTATAAAAATATCTCTGTATTTCACCCACCACTAATATGAAACCACCTCTGGGCTTGAAAATTTCAGCTTTTTCAATAGCATGCAGCAACACGACTCTGGAATTTAAGACATGAAAAAATGGTATCCTACTGGAAGTGCAGGGAGAAATGTAGGTAGCCACATTTACTTATTTAAATAATAAACATGAGATGGCTCTCTCTGTACAGGGGTGAATTTCACTTGCCTCTAGGATGGTTACTGACACGCTTTATATCCTCTGTCAGAAAGGATTTCAGAAAAAGTCCTGACTGAATGTGATTGCTGCAAAAGAAACCACAGTCTTTGGTGGGCACATAACAAGAACTTTCTTAAACTGCCAAAATATATACATTTATTTACTTGATATGCCAGAATAGAAGGAAAGTATGACAATTAAGAACATTAGGAATTAGCAAAACTCCCACAGCATTCAGGTTTACAATGGCACAACCAAGAGGATTCAACGTTCAGTCTGATAGCCTATTTTCAACTCCTGCTGTTTTGCCTGGGTTCCTATTTTTTTCTTGCTGTGTGATTTAAAACCAGAGTGCCAGCCTTAATTTTGAATTTCCTGACTTTTATGATTTAAGTCAGCCCCTTGATGTTATCTAAACATACTTCCTTGGTATTTAATATAAAGAAGCTTTGGTTCAGAATTAGGAGGACTTTCATCTGTCAGGGGTTGTGGGGAGGGGATGGAGTGTGATTTCTGTTATTTCCTAGCTCTTTCCCACTGTGCTACTTGTGATGTGAGTTTTCCTTTGCTTGGTTCTAACCAAGCACCAAAGCGTTGCTGCATGGAATGCAATAAACCCTTGTCACATAGATGGATAAAAGTGACTTTGTCAGACTGGGCAGAAATGTTGCTTTTGCTTCTTTATGCAGTTGAGAAAAGAAAAGAATGTAACCAGGTAATTTGTGTCAGAACATAACACTTAGCCCCCCTACCCCCAATACTACCTTAGAGCCAGCTGAGTTCTCCTTAGATTTTATTTAGTCCTAACTTAAGCAAACTCCCAATGAAGTCAACTGTATAGCTTACTGGTCCTCCAGCTATACTTCTGATCCTGCATACACATAATGAGCTGAAAACCAAATGAGAGGCACACTGAGCGTACCTATAGAGTAGCTTCTGAAACCATGGAAGTGGGGACAATTACATACTGTGTTTTCTGCCTCCTTTGCTGAAAGGATCCTCCTAAACTCCATGGAAACACATGAAAAGATCATCACTAGCCTAAATGACTGAGTGGCATGAGAGGGATAAAAATTATCAGTTATTTATTTAGATAGCAAACTATCCATCACATATATAAGTGGATGATAGGTTAGGGAACATATCCCTTTCCATTAGAAAGTTAGTAAAGTGTTCAGACAAAATAGCTCTTCATTGAATTATACATACTGGAGCAAGATATGCTACCGGTTACACTGGTGTAAATACTCAGCAATTCCATTGGCTTTAGTGGAATTACACTGGCTGTACACTAGTGAGGAAGCAGAATTTGATTTTCTTTCTCCCACACACACATCTCTCTATACAGCACATGCGCTAAGGAAACCAGAAAGAAATTGCTGCATTGTTCATACAAGACTAGAACACCACATTATGGAGTTCCAAAGAGGTGTGGGCAAACTCAAAACTAAGCAAACACTATGCTATTACCAGCCACAAAATCCCTAGAAAGGTTACCAAACACGTAGTCAGAAAAAAATAGGAAATGGGAAAGATAGAACAAAGAAAATTGCCAAAAGCCAGCAAAGAAAATCTAAAGATAAGACTGTCTTTCTACAGAATGGCCCGAAGTCCTTGGTGAAAGAAAATTGCACTGAATAACAGGAAAAGAGAACAAAAAAACAAGCAACAAAATATAACTCCTCCCCCACAAAATAAACAAAACAAAAAAATGTTGATGGCTGTGCCAGCAAGACAAGGGTGATCACAGACAACACTGGCTAAGATAATAAGAATATATCCCTGAAACTGCTGGATTTGGGAGTGGTATGTGGGATATCATAATCATTTCCTGGGTTAACATCACTATCAGCCAAAGACAGAAGGGGATTTCTATTCCTCTGAAGTTTGAGTTGTCTCCGAGAGAATGAATGGATCCTGAACCAATATTTGGGTCATAACCTGTTAGTTTCTCTACTGAAGGCTAGATTGGGGTAATGTTATGGTCAAGAGCACCTGGATGGCTACTTTCTAAAGGTGAATTCTAGGTTTAATAGGGTAACAGAGTAGAAATGCAATAAATACTCTCATTAAAATGGTCACAAGCTGGTGGTTGTGTAATTTCAATCTGATGAAGTCAGTGGAAGCTGCAGGTGGTTGGCCCTTCTGAAAATCAGGATGCTTAATTAGTGACACTCACCCACCGAAGTTAACGGCAAATCTCCTTTTGACTTCAACGGGGTGCAGAATTTTACTCCGGATTTTCAAAAGTGCTCAGTTCCCATTTAGGCATCTAAAGGAAGTGGCCAGAATTTCATAAGTGCTCAGCACCCAGCAGCTCCCAAAGTGCTCAGATTTTCTTGCAATCTAGGCACTTCATTTGGGTACCTAAATGCAAACTGTTGAGTACTAAGTTCCTTTGAAAATACAGTTCCAGGTGCCTAAATATTCCTGCTCTGAGCAGGGGGTTGGACTAGATGACCTCCTGAGCTACCTTCCAAGCCTCATCTTCTATGATTCTATGAAATATGGATTTATGTTCCTAACTTTAGGCATCAATTTTTGAACAATTTGTTCTTTGCAAACAGAAGGAGGATTTGAATAAAAATCACACATTCTCACCAAATTTCCAGCAGAAACACTTGTGCAAAGGTATATTTTCATGGTATTCACAACATTTCCTCTTTCCACACACTTTTTGCAAGCAAACACTCCCTCATACAGCTGTACATAGAAAGTGACTAAAAGACGGTTTTCATACGGCTAATGTCAATCTGCAGTTTTTATTCAAATGAATGCCCACTGATAGTTGTGTTTGATTCACTCACGTGGATGAAGGATGGGGCTGGAACCGATATCGCCTGCTGTCTGATTTTTTGCAGTTGTTTTCACTGCCTTTGATTGTGAACAAATGAGATATAGGCAGACTAATGTGCCATGCACAAAGAAGCCAAATGTCCACCCTTCTGTGGGTCTGATGATCAGGCTTGTGTGTATTTACACCACTGTTCTGCTACAATAATGTGCCTGGCCTGCCTATCTACTGTGTAAGAGTTCCCTCTACTGGCTGAGCTACTGGAGCTGATCTTTGAGTTCACCAGGCAGAGCAGCAGCTGATGTAGAAGGCTTTGGAAACCATGCTCTGGGATGTTTTCCCCCCCTGAAACTATCAAACTGATTGGCTTCTGGGCTTGGGAGTCTTCCTAACTGCCAGTTCACATGTCACAAGTGTATAATTCAGCTGCAAACAAAGAGAGAGGACAAGGTGGTGAGGTTTGTGATAATGGTACTGCCCCAACAATAGTTCCAACCAAGGCTGGTTTAAAGGCAATCTAGGTCCCTAAGCACACCCCAACACAGGGCACCCCAGGCCCTAACCCTGCACCATGGCCCTGCTCCCTATTTGGGGTGGTAATGGCTGGGAGCCTCCTCTTCTCACCCAGAGAGGTAAGGACAATGGCTCCATTCCCCCCCCTCTTCCCCAGGAGTGACAGTAGAGGCCACCTCTTACCCCAGGGAAGCAGAAGTGGCAGGAGGCAGAGCCCTAGTACATCACACCAGCAGCCTTGGGTGGGTGTGTGGGTGAGATTGGCCCACTATCCTTTTCTCCTCTTACCCCATCCACAGTCGAAGATGTGAGATGAATGGGGCAATTTTCACCTTGTAGAGCTGTAGTTTCAGGCAGACTTCACTGCTTTGATTATGCTCAGCTGACATTTTCGGGCTTTTCTTTTCTAGATATTTATATTTTTCAAATGAAAGCTCAGATTCTCCTGTAAACATATGACAGTAGAACCAGCCTATAAAATATTATGTGCTAATCTGGCCCTGATTCTTCCAAAGGCCATTTGTGTAGGTGTTGGTTGTGCAAAAACATATGTACTCGCCCCACCCCTTGACTTACGTGCATTCATATAAAAAAATCTATGGGCCAAATTCAAAAATGACATAAGCAAGTACATCCTGCATGTATGTGTCTGGCCAAATTCAGAGCAAAACTGCACCTGGCCCTGAGATGGGCATGTGATGGAGAAGCCTTCTTGCCTCAACATCAGCACAATCTTCATGGCAGCAGGACAGAATTGGAGTCCCTACACTTGGAGCAGTTTAGATGTTGCTCAATCTTATACCCCACAGGAGAAGGTGCAACAATAGCAGAATGCTCCTAAAGACACAGTGGTAAAGTTCAGCTCTTTACTGTCCCTTCCTATGGGCTGTGCCTTCAAGGTACAGTCAGGCCATCAGTGAAGACATAAATATGCGGTAGTCAGAAAATGCGTGTAACTGGCTGTACATTCCCCAGTGAGGGAAAGTAGGAAAAGGTGGTATCAGGAAAATCAACCTAAAGAAGGGTGAAAGATAGAGCGATGTACCTCCTCCATGAAATTTACCCACAAATTTGTGTTAAAAAGAGGATTGTGGTGACAAAGGTATCAGTTTGTAATTTCAACAAGGAAAACTGTGAGTGTCAAGTTACAGCTGGCTGGAAAACAGCTTTTTTTCCACCCACACAGAAAAAAATTGAATTTTCATTGAAAACACAAAATCTGATATAATTTTATTTTATTTTAACTGAAAACCAAAGTTGTTTTGGCCTAAAATTGATTTATTTAGTTTAGTCATTTATTTGCTAAAATCCAAAATGTTTTTCAGTTTTGGACTGTGGGCGGGAATGAAAAAAATTAAACATTAGATTATCCTTCCACTCCTTTTAGGATCAATTGCTTTTAACTTTAAAACTGAAAATAAACTCAGTTTTCCCTTCAGTATATCATGGGCCATATCCACAGCTAGTGAAAATTGCTGTAGCACTAGTCAGGTCAGAAGAGCTATGATAATTAATACTAGCTGAGGATCTGGCCTCATAACTCTAGGAAATAACATCTTGCTAGGAAACTGCTGCTGCTGCTGAGAAGTATGTGTATCTAATAGAGATGATTGAATTTAAAAAAAACCCCACCACATATAATTTATTCAGAAAAAAATCATCTAATTTCTTTGCTTAATTTTATTCAACCATCTGTAAAGCTGATCAAATAATTAACACATTTTGTCTGTAAATATATTAATTCATCAATTGATGGGATAAAAGGAATCAAATAAACAATTCATGAATATTACTCAACCGGCTCGAGTATGGAAAATGATTCTTATGTTGTGGAAATTTCCTGTTACTGAATAAGTTGTTATAAAATGGATACAACATATGGTGCAGATAATTAGAGGATTGTCTTGTAGAAATATCAACAAATCCCTAACATGGTGATGTGCCATGACATTTTTAGTCAGGTATGCAACTGTACACTTGCATGCAGAATGTCTTCCTTCAGGTGGCCTGACCTTTCACAAATGGTTTTCTACAAAATGGCATCCACTATATGCATTCAGGGGCCAGATGGAATCATCTCACGGGCACAGCTGGTCCTGGGGCATGCAGTGTGTGCCTCACATACACCAATAACATCCCACTGCACTGACTTCTTTGTTGTTCAAATAAACCTAAGCAAATATCTGCAAACAAAAATGAAATGAAATACATTTATGAGAATTAAAGGGGAAGACGGGAAGAAATCTGAACCAGATGTTTTTTCTTCCTTTGAAGAAACATATTTTCTAAAACTAGATTTCCTTAATTAATCTGAGAGAAGCAGTGAGGTTGTGCTGCTGATGTTAATCACAGGAAATAGATATGAAACAGAGGACATTTTTTTTCTTTCCGACAGCAGCATCTGGCTCCTTGGCAGGCTTTGCCAACCATTGTATTGACATCTTTGGAACTGCCTCTGGATCTGTTGGTTTCACAGGAAGCCAATACAAACTCTGTCCTATTGTAATCATTATCTTTTCAACTCACTTTTGGAGTTTGAAGGATTTGAGCTATGTATTTATTTTGTTTAATATATTGAAATCCTAGGGGAGATTCCTATAACAGAACATAAAGGAAGAAGTCTGTTATAGAATTCTTCTGCATGCATTTACATTCCAGGCTCAAGCCCCAAATCAGCAAAGCACTTAGGCATATGCTTAACTTTAAGGATGTTTCTAAGTCTCATTGGGATTTAGGCATGTTCTTAATTGGTTGGCTGAATAAGGGTGTACTTAAGCAAGGAAAGCATGTGCTTAAGTGAATCAGGTTTTTACCGTGTGACTGGCTCCTTTAAAAGAGATAGGACCAACCCTACCTGTGCCATAATTAACTGCTTCCCAGCCTGACGGGGTGAGATTAAGGGGTTAGGTGGTAATTTATGGGACACTGGGGCCTCATAAGAGGGCTAAGAGAGATCAGTCTGGAGTGTAACCACAGGTTTATTCAGTCATTCATCTGGAAGTCTCTAAACCCATGCACTGCAGGAGACTGAGTATTCTAGGGGAACCAGTCTGGGGACTGAATGCTCTAACCCAGAGCCAGAAAGACTCTCAAAGATAGCCCAGAAAGGAGCTAGGAACTGGGACCAGAGAGTGGGTTGAAGAGGAACCCCTAAAGGGAAGAACCTTTTTGTTTGATGGGACTTCTTTGTTGGCCTTTTGTTACCCTGTAAGAGAGAAAATTTGTTTGTGATTTGGCCAGTGGGTTAAGCCTGGTGTGAGAGACATGGAGTATTTGCAGAGCCATGCTCAGCCAGTAGAGGTGCAACAGACCAGGCACACCTGTTGACAGGGTTTTAGGATTAATAGAATAATAATGTTAGGAAGAAAAATGGTCACATATTAGGAAGAAAAATAGTAACCTTCATGCAATCGTCCCTGTTAAGTGCTTTGGCGTGATCAGTCCCATCAATGTCGCAACTGAATGCTGATCAAAGGCCTTGTGGTCTCAAAAGCAACTCAAGTGGTAATCTCAAGCTAATCTCAAGACACACACTGAAAGCCAGGATCATATCTATGTGTATACTAACTCAGTGTAGAAGGCCTCCCCTACAAAATGTGATTACTTGATCAAGCTGTTATGTGAACAGAAGATCAATATCCTCACACTACAATTGACTCACTCATTGGATAACAAAAAAATATCAAAATGTTGTATTCTACGATACCGGTTAGCAGCAAGCTTACATCATCAATATATCTTTTCTGAGGACTCAGACACTTCAAAACCATATCCCACCAACATACATGCCCTTGGCCAAATGCCCAAGGTATAGCAACAGACAAAGTTCACCACCATCCTGAAACCTGGAAAAGCAGCTGACAATGCAAAAAACTGTCAACCAATATCTTTACTATGTGTAACATATAAGCTCTTGAATATGATGCTACTCCAGAGAGGTACTTCCATCTTTAAGGAATACATTCCTTAAAAATCAATCTGGGTTTAGACTGGGACAGTGTCTGCAACCAGGTAATTGTACTTATGACTTACATCAAATCTAGCTATCAACATGGGCTCAAAATAGCAATGGCCCTTGTGGACTTGTATTCAGCATGCAGTGTGATTTGGTGGAACAGTCTGCTTTTGAAAATGTCAAAAATAATGTGTTGCAGAACAATGCCACACCTACTGACAGTTATGTTCACCAGCTACAAGTTTTGAGTTTATCTAATAGAACGGATCAGCAGACCTCATCTACTGAATAACAGGCTCACACAGGGATATGTCTTCACACCATTGTTCTTTAATATTTATATCAGTGACATGTCATCAACCCAGTCCCAGAAATTTGTATACATAGGTGATCTCATGCTTGTCATCCAAAAGGAATGCATCCTGGTAGAAGATCTGAAAACTGGAAGACTGATATTGATTATGGCATCTCCAACCAAACATGGCTGTCTTCTCATTCCATCTGAGAAGCCAATATGAAAAGAAATACCTGAATGTCACCTTCTGTGACACTTATCTCAGGCATGAGTATTTCCCAAAATATCTTGGAGTGGTTCTGGATCATAGCCTTCCACACTTCCAACATCTGATGAAGACTTCTTCCAAGATAAATATCTAGAAACAATAAATCTACAAAGTAGCTGGGACCAGTTGGAGAGCAGATGCTTAGACCTTGCAAACTGCAGTCTTGGCCCTCATCTTCTCAACAGCTGACTATTATGTGCCAAAATAGGTAGGGAGTGTACATATGAAACTTGTCAATATGCAATTGAACGCATCTATGAAAGCTGTCATGAGAGTGCTGAAGTCAGCACCAACAGTCTGGCTTCCAGCCCTTACACGTGTCTTACTATTATCCCTCCAAAGAGATGCAGCAATAACACAAATGCACAATAATGAACCCAGACTGGCCCATCTATGAAGATCTACAAAATCTGCCCCAGTCCTCACCACCAGATGCTACTATTAGTCCAGGAACTTCTTTGGCTTAGCAGCCAAAGCTCTTAAGAACTCAGGATTGTCACCAAAGACAAGTGGTTGGGAGGTGGGGAAATAGTGGGGTCATTAACCAAGACCTGATATGGATCCTACAGACCAACCCACCTGGCACAACCATGTCATGTAAGATGCATGAGAACCTCATGTGGGCATTGCAATTACCTACAACACAAATGGAAAATGAAGGACAGCCTGGTATGTGAATGTGGGTGGAGAAGAAACCCAAAACAGGTGACATCAAATGAACTTCTGCCTTCTAAAATCCTTCTCTAGAGGGGCAACATTGGTTAATTCCATGTCACCAGAAACCAGAGAGTTGATGACAAATGGGACATTGACTTCTGATGCTGCTTTTCAAGTTGCCTTCCTAAAGAAGAATGTACATAATGTGGAAATGGCAGTAAAAATTAAAGGTGGTTCAGGGAAATGTATAACTATTTGAAATTTAAATGTTTTGCTTCCCGTGTACTGCATTTCATAAATGGACTCAGATAAGGACATATTTTCCAGTGCAAATTATCCATATTTTGAGTAAAACTGTCTATTTCTGAAGGAAAATTGACCCATTTTCTAAATGAGTATGAAATTGTGTTTTAGATGCTAAAATAGCTTCTTTTTCTAAAACTACAAATAAAGTTATATGCTCGGTTGCAAAATCATGTGTAACAATATGCTGAACATATTAATGTGAAATTCCATTGAAAAACTTGTGAAATTTGCTCAGTGTTGCTATCCATATATCCTGGTTCTGTTACTGAAGAGTGTGTTCTGAATGCCAAGTCAGGAGAATAATTATTTAAGGTGGTACAACAGGGATAAAATATTAAATAAAGGAATGTCAAGGATGAATGAAATTAATTCCAACTTTTTTTATTAAACTGTGGAATAATCTTTCTCTAAAAATGAGGAAAGCCTCATCATTAGAAATAATTTTGACAAAGCAATGGAAAATACAATACAGGGAACCATCATGATCTGGTTAGGGTTGAGCAGATGACATAATGGCCATGATCTCTTGATTCAGTGTGATTGCTTTGGACTGCACTATCTTTGCAAAGCAACCCCAAAGCCAATGTGGATGGGCACCAGAGCATCATCCCATTTTAGAAGGCTCCTTGATGATATAAAGCTGGCTCAGCAGCTCCTGATCCAGCTCCTCAGGACGTTAGAGGGCAAGAATGACGACATGGTTCAGTCTTCCTTATAGACTCAAATTCCTATCTGCCATATCAGTCCCCTTGGTAGTGTTAGTAACTGGTGTAACTTAGTTCAACTCGACAGGTGCTTTAACTTACTCCAGGGAACTGGCATTGCACTCATGATCAAGAGAGTGCAAATGCCACCTTTACATCTCTTCTGAACTGTGTTGTGCTTTCCTTGGGCATAGACATGGATCTAGACCAGTTGGTCTTCTCAGTCTATAATTGCTACAATTATGTGATTAGGTATTGTGATGGTTAACATAGCATTGGATTTTCAGTCTGGTAGAGATGGCAGACTGACCTCAACTCAAATGTATTTTTTTCAAATATGCTCATTAACAGTGCCCCACTTCATAGACCCTTTATGATTGTAAGAACTTTGTGATAGGGATCTTGTCTCCATCCTAATCCATTAAATGCATAGTACGCTTAGAATGCTACATGAATAATAAAAAATGTCATTTTCTCCTACTGCAGCCCATCACACCAAGGACTGAACATTAAATTGAATGGCTTGTTGATGAAGTCTAAATTCAGTCTAATGCCAATTTGCGAATGAGCTGAATCATTTCTGAATGGGCTGGCATGCACTTTAAATGTGTATTGAGTTTGGTTTGATAATCACAATGCAAGAATGCTGGCTATGTGTCATTTGTTGTTAAACTGGAAGTTGTTTCCTCCAAACTTAGCAGTACAGTTACAGTATTTGAAGCTAAATACATTTAACAGTTTTATAGGCCTTTTATGAACGATTTAAAGATTAAATGCAGAGCCAGAAAAATGTTGTTGCATCCATGTTTTAAAAATAAATGAATAAAGGAACACAGGAAATTTGTCTCAGTGCAACCTAATCTGGCTGAGACTAAACTTCAGTCTTTATATGACGGTGTGTGCACACATGTATGCGATCTACAACTGCTGTTTTACCTGAAGGAAAAACAAACTGGAACAATTTCAGTCTGCTGTTCTGCCTCGATGTTGCTCCCAGCACTATGATTTCCTTTAGGGATGGAAATGTGGAGCAGACATAGGCTGATCATTTAACAAAAGAAAAAAGAGAAAATTTCATATCTGGATGAGGGTGAGCTAAATTCACCAGTTTTCAGTGTCTGAATGTGAATTATAAAAGTTCAGTATAATTCATGGTGTCATGGCTGAAATAAGTAAACAGGTACAAATAAACACCCAATTGAATAGTAGCCCCAGGTTATGCTATTGAGAAGTTAGATTGAAATTGAGGTCATTGGTTGGTTAATAGGCATGTTGAAAGATTTGTAGACCCTCAAAGGTCTGAGTCATTTTTTTCCCTCAAAATATATTATTGTCTGTTCTTTTCTTCCAAATGGAGAAATATAGTTGAGACTATTTTATGTAAAATGAAGCCTGCACGTGCCTAATGAAAAGCTTTGCAAGATGCTGTTACCTGTGGAAGAGGGATGAAAGCCAAACTGGAGGAAAAGGGTCCATGGGTGAAATTAATCATGCAGCAACGGGCCCATGCAAGGCCTTATGGGATTCTTAATCCCTTAAATTCCACTATTTATTAATTTATTAAATACCAACAAGCCTACTTAATAATGTACTTTTTCTCTCCTGTTTTTAGAACTTCCTTTAGCTCCTGCCCAATCTGATCTAAGTCTGTTTTGTCATATTTTACTATCCCTTTAAGGAAAATCCCAATTTTATTTTGCATATTTAAGCATAGGCAAAAGTTTTTGTCTGAAATTAGAGTCATGATTTTGTGCACTAGCTGGGATATGTAACAACATGATCTTGACAGTACTACCATAATCTTCACTTTCCCATCTCTCTCCTAGTGTTTGTCATGACCACATGTTGAATTAGGTCTTATGTTCATGCTCCAATGCTGCAATCTGATCCACCCACCAGAAGTGTGGGTGAAATTAAAGTGTTCCTTGCCTTCATAGATCCAGTTCTGATAGGGCCTTAGATTGTAAGCAGTTTGGGGCAGAGATTGGTTCTCATTATATATTTGTACAGCAGAACAGGACCCTGACCATGATTTGAGGTATCTAGGTGCTAGTGATAATTATTGCATGAAAAGACTTAATAAACAGGTTGGAAAGGATCTCAAGCTAAAAAAGCTGTTGATGACAGACTGGCCCAGGATACTGGTAAAAAGATCATGGAAGATTTAACCTATAGCACTTTGGTTCAAACCAAGCCTACGCCGATAGTCACCAAAAGTTGTTACCATTTGACTGCTGTTCGGTGGCCTATGTAAAATAAGTTTTGTACTCTCTCTACCATTCTTTGTGGAAAGATGTCCACACCTAAAATGCCAAGATCACAAATGGTACTAACTGAAACCTTTATGGCAGATATAGCAGAGGAGCCTAGAATGGAATAGGCTACTGAGACTGAACTATCCTTTGACCTTTAGACGTGATCCTCCCAGGTCAGGACTCACATACATTGTCGAGACAGTGAAAAAAACTTTTACTGTGCCTATACTGTAGACAACCGGAGGAATTGGTCTCTTCATCAGCCAATCAGTCACTTTGCATAAACACCAAAAGAATGGGAGGAAAAAAACTCTGCATGATTTAAAAATGGAATATGCAAAAAATATTACAGAGCGAAAATGAGACACAAATTCAAGTCTAGTGCTTGTATTGCAAAAGCGTGGGCAATGTGCTGCAGCAAAAATCTACGTTTTCTGTTATTTGTTGAGCAAATTACTGGGAGTTGAGAAATAAAAGGCATGCATAATCTAATTACAGCTGACTTGTTCTGCAAACTTCGATTGGCATAATGGTGAAAGCCATGGCAGGTTGGCCAGAAATAAGAGACATTCAAGAACTAAAGTGGCTGCTACCCACTGCTGCCTGAGAAAGGCTGCTGCCACTGCTGCTATTGTGGCAGTAGCAAATTATTATTTTTTCAATGAGAGCTTGGAAGGAAAGGTACAGCATAGGTAATGTTGAAAATATGGAAACCAAATTCTTTTGTTCTTCCTTAGTCAAATCTCAATTAGGACTGACTAATTTCCTTGACCTTGACCAGACGGAGAGCTTATCTTCTCAATAATTTCCAGGCAATTCACTCTTTTCTGCTAGCTGAGCTCTGTGTTTCCCCTCCCAAAACTAAAGCAACCCATTTGTATCGAATTATGCATGACGATTTGGGGATGTAGGTGAAATGAATGAAAGTTAAGCTAAGCCTATTTCTTTTAACAGCACCGACTGAGGTTTCACAGGTGGAAGTGTGTTTTGTTTATTTTTAATTTCCTCCAAGATTATCCACTGCATTTATGTTTACATAGTTGCTAGAAATTAAGAAAATATGGGATCTAAGATATTTATTATATGTGGAGTAATGACATGCAGTATCCAAACACTAGTGATATGGGATTTGACTTTGTGTGCCAAAGAGGCAGTAATTGGAGCTAGGTACATCAGTTAGGGTAAAAAGCTTACCTGAGCCTTCACCCAAAATGTAAACTGGAACTACCTATACAGCAGGTTCAGTTAGCTTTTCATTCATTTTTCAAATATTTACACCTCAGCAGCCTCCTAGGTATCTGCTGAGACAAGTTATGGGAGCACTGAAATCAGGGAAGGATTAAGGGAGGAAGGAAGGTTCAGTGGTTAATGTGCATCCTAGATAAAGTCACACAGGGGATTGTTACCCCTTTCCTTGTATGCAGAAGAGAGCTTTAGTGGGGAACCAAGAAGGTGCAAGCAGAAGAGATAAGAAAGTTGGAAGGGAAATTAGGGATATATTACAATAAATTGTGGGCCAGGGGAAAGTCAAGCAGTTTCAAGGAAGGGATTGCAACTCATAGTCTCCGGACTATATTAAATCAACTAGACCATATGGATTTTGGTGGAGGTAATAGCAACTTTGGCAGTGTTTGCCAAAATCCACCCTTGTGAATTTCCCCCTGTACTCCTTATACAAAAGGGGTTTCTTGAGTTTTTTGCCTGGCTTAATATGCCAGCGTTTTATGAAACATTTAAATGTGGCAAAGCCATACGACATGAATTAGAGAAACATTTTATACTGTTTTTTGCAGGAAAAAAATAATTCTATTCCATCCCTCACATCTAACATTGTATAATCAGGATATTGGCCAATACTGAACCAAAAGGGGACACACAGAGAGTGACCATATATGGCAAATCCTATTGTCCTAAAGTTGCTTGAAAAGTTGATATTTGCCTCTCTTGTATTAGATATAGCAGTTTAGGCTTGAAATTAGCCTGCTTTTTAGTGGTACAAAAATTACTCTATAGTAATGTCACAATATGTTAACTTTTAACCTAATGAAAGGACAGAAATACCCAGGGGTTTCTAAAGATCTCTGTGATTTACTTATGCAGAACTTTGGATCCATAATTTTGTCAAAGTAAAAAAAAAACCCCAAAACCCCAACTCTTAAACGGCAACATCTTACTAAGGGTAAAGAGAAATATAGATATATTGTCATTGTAATGCAAAGCCTAAACTTACAAGTATCTGACATAACCGCTAGGATGCTGTACACCTATTTGTCTACTATTGTAAAAGCTCGATGTCGGAGCAGCGGGTTTTCTTTGCTGGCTGGTACGGCCTATTTCAAGGCCCCTTTGCACTACTAGAGCAGGACAAGGGCCATAACAAATGTCAGAATCTGGCATAAAGTACTGTCTAAGAAAACTGCATTACAGCATGGCTGGAATAAAGGAATCATGATAGCTAGCCCACACTTAGTTACTGCAAAGTATGGGGAAGTAGAGGATATCCTCTGTGTGTTCTCTGCTTTGCTTTGGACTCTGTGGCCTGCATCCACAAAGGGTCTTAGGTGATGCAACCCTGAGCATTACAAGGAGTCTTGCAATCTTGTCCTAACATTTAGGAGTCTTGAAAATCAATGTATCTGCAAACTCTGGATTAGGTTCTCTATACAATGCATGGGTACATGAGAATGGGATTTACAAAGGCCAGCACGCTAACTGGGGACCCTACTAAAACAGTTAATGGAAGATGACGACAAGAGGATTGTGTTTTAAGCCCCACCCCTTTGTGTAATTCAGTGCCCAAATCCATGCTGCAGGAGGCATCTAACCACAGCCAGAATACTTTCTCTAGAAGTCAGGCTGCTTAAACTGTTTCTCGTAGTAATAGTATAGGAAGCTGAATCTGGGCTCTAGGCACTGTGGCAAGGTGGAGGGCGGGGGGAAGGGAGAAGTACTCCGCCCTCGTGGGTCCTGCGCTCTTCCGGCTTGGCCGGCGGGCAGCTGGGGGAAGGCCTAGGGAGGGGACGGGGCCTGCTCTGCCCCTGGCTATCACTACCTTCCCTGGAAGTAGTCTGTGGTCCACTCTCAGCTTCTGTAGAATTGCAGGCCGCCGGCTGCAGGCCGCAGCCTGCCAGCTCCAAGCTGCCAACTCCAAACTGCAGGCTTTGGAACTGCAAACCTCCAACCGTAACTATGAACTGTAACTGTAAACTCTACCCTCCACTCCTCCTCACTCCAAACTCCACACTCCCCACTGCCTGCTTGCACTGGAGGCTTTCAAGTGTTTGGGGCGGGGCTCCTTGATTGGCCCCAGGTGGCCTAATTGCCTGATCAGCCCCAGGTGGCCTAATTGC
>ML675611.1:33092927-33261488 GCA_007922155.1 Mesoclemmys tuberculata | reverse complement strand
GGGGCTAATATACCTGCCTTCCAGCACCCTTACGTAGCCATCTGGCCAGACCCTGTCACAGCACCTAAGTCCTTTTTGGTTCTTCCCCGATGTGAATCCACTGAAATCACTCCCAACATTCTCATCCCTTCAGTGCTACTTTGCTTTGTGGAGATTTGCTGTGGAAATCATGCATTCAGAAACCTATGGAGTCTTGTTGCATGAGTTGGTCAAGCAAGCATGGCTTGTGCAGAAACATTTGTTTCAAATTTTTTGACTCTTACATCCACATAAACACGTTCAGAAGTTGGAATATTAGTAATAAGATTTTGGAACAGTGTTAATTTTTTCTTCGTTATATTATAATATAAAACCTTAGATAAAGCTACCAATAATAATGACTAATTTTTAGAAAAAAAGAAACAGACATATTTTTCTTACATTCTGAAATATATCCTGAGAAAAAAGCTTTTTATTCCTATCTTGAATCATGCTGGATTTTGTGTAACACTGAAGTTTTTGAAAAGTGCTCTCTCCTTTTACCAGCTTTGTAACTATATTCTCTCTCCCGCAAGTTTTCTTTTTCATTAACCTTCTTAAGCCACTTAAATGATTCAATGAAGTAAATGTTCCTTTAATGTTAATTTACTATGGCAACTGCAGCCATTGAGCGTTTTAATCTTATGGATTTAAGGTGCTGGGAAGTCCCTGGGGTAAATTACAAATCTCTTTATTTTGCAGCTCATACTGCATTCTGGTGATTGGAAAGTGTAGTGCTGCATCTAAATGTCAATTTATTTGCATAAGTAAGAATCTTGTCCAAATCTAACTAAACTTTTAAAAAAATAATTACACTAGGTTATAAAATAGTAAACTCAATTTTGTGCCATATCTTCAGCTAGTGTTGATCAGCATAATGCTTCTGAAGTAAATTGAATAACATTAATTCATCCCAACTAAGGATCTAGCCCTCATCTATAGCTGTAACTTCCAGTCAAAATAGACAAAGTAGTAGGACAAACTAACCTCACATTCCGGCTTTCACCTGAAACTTTTCAGGATGAACTTTTATGAGACTCAAAAATTCTGACAAAATTTTTTGATGCTGCTTTTCCTTTTTGCGGGTTCCGGATGGAAGTCACAGAGCTAAAACAACTCTAGAAAAGCTCTTCTTGTACTATTTGTACTCTGACCTAAAGAATGGAGTACCAGAAATATTACAAGAAACCCACTGATCATATTTATAAAATATATTTAGTTCTGTTTATGTAAGTATCATATGAGTGCATAATACTTTACAAACCATAAGATATGATTTCCTCTCAAAAGGAAGATTTATCATTCAAAGGTTTCATTTCCCCCCCTATGTGGAACAACCTGCCTAGGCAAAAAGATGAATGTGTTCATGCTTACAGAGTTACAGTTTTTCAGCTGGAAGGGGTGAGGTAGGAGTTTGCTCCCTAGCTAAAGAAGTCAAAGGTAAGGGTGGGGATAGGAGAAGTGTATTTGTGCAAAATAACCCCCTTTCCATGGATGCAGATTCTTTTGATTAAGCATGGATGAAGATCCCCAGGTGTCTTGGTGGAATTTTGTTTTGTTTTTCTTTGGACTCCAGCAGGATCAGAGTGGCATCTTCTGTAGGTGACCTTGTTCCTTAGAAACTTTGCAGGAATACATTGTCATGTTCGTTAATTTCAGCTTTGATTATTAAAGTTGTTGCAGATACTGATGTAGGAATAAAATTGTAAAATAATGTAGGAATAAAATTGTCATAGAATCTATTTGTAATATTTGAACTCCCCTCAGCTATATTCCATACTGTAAATGTAAAACTCCATATTGTAAATGTAAAACTCCATTTTAACCAAATGTGCTCCATCTTGCACAAAACTCTTTCTAAACTGTTAGATGATTAGGTAATGTTATCTGAACAAGTGTGAATGGAAGGTGTATGTATGTGTGAACCAGACCCAAACTGCCAGCTTGTTCTGATGAAGTGTGGTGTCCATTCTAATGGCTGAAGAAGTGTGAACACATCCCTGAAAAGCAAAACAAGAATCCACCTCAGAAAACAAAAGAGCAAACTTAATCAAAACACCAGGAACGAGCTGAAAGTCACGTCTGCTATTGTCCAGCAAGCAACGGACAGAGAAGCGACGTGACTCAGCAGAACTCCTAAGTTTAAACTGAAGACAAAAAGATATAAAAGACTGGCTGAGATTCAAAGCTTTGGGGAAGAGAGAAACTGTTCTGCAAACCAGCAAAGAAGAGCATCGGTGCGCGCCCGGCAAAGACCCCGCTCTCCTCGTGCCCAGCTTCCCTGGCCAGGTAGCTGCCACGAGCCACGAACTCCAGCAACGAACCCAAGCTGCGATCTCAAGCCACGATAAGGACTGGTAGCTATACGACCTCAGAACATTTCCTGGTGTGTTTGGGCGCGTGCGTGTTTGTGTGTGTGTATGTGCATAGGTTTAAGATAATTATTAATTTAGCATTTGATAATAAATGTGGCATACTGCCTTTTCCCCTTAAAAGGATCCCGAGTGCTCTTTTTAGCACAACATTGACAGCATCGAGCTGGAAACAAACAGTCTCATAAGTGTTCCCCAAATCCCCCCTGCCCACCCCCATCCGCAGTTATCTGATCAGAATGCTATATACATTGCTCCCTTTTAGAGCAAATAATACAGAAACCAGACCAATGGGATATAGGGACATGTATCCCCCACTTGTCATTTCCATGACAGAAAATTCTAGCTAAAAGAGTTTACGTGTCTTACAAGAATATTAAAAAGTAGCCATGCTCCTCCTTTTTTTAAATAAAGACTTTACTCACCTATTGGTGAATTTGCAATCAACAACAGCCCATGTAGACATACCAACTGCCTTGGCTTCAGTTTCATTCTGGAAGCACAAGCAATCTGCAAATGCCTACAAAACAACAGGCAATGAAGGATTTTCTCACAAGATCAATGCTGAAAATGTGATGGAAATCAGACTGAGCTACATTATTTAAGCAACTGATCCTTCCCTGATCTCATGGGCATATTGATCATGTATAATGGAGTATTATGTCCACTAATAACTCTGCAATATGCAAGCTTTATAATGTTATCTACATAAACAGCTCTTTCCCAATTTGTTAAGTTAGCTTTGAAGTACATTTATCTTTTGGGGTGAAAATATTATATGGGGATAAATACTTTATTTTAATACAGGGTTTAAAAGAATCTTTTCCTTTTTTTTTTTTTTTTTGATGAATGAATTGAACAGTTCAAGCCTTTGTGCTGCAAATGCTCAAGACAAATTTCCTGTTTTTAGAGGCTTGCTGTTTAAATTTTCTCCTGTGCAATAAATTTTCAATCAAGGCATCTGGCAGGCACCTTGGGGACTGGTAGGTATGAAAGTGTTCATGTTTACAAAGTTGAGAATGCCAGACAGCAGTTTATCTACCTCTTGATGATTGTTCAACAACCAATCAGAGTGTGTCCTCAATTCACACCATTTTATCATACTTACCCAGATCCAGACTTTCTTTCTTTCTTTCTTTCTTTCTTTCTTTCTTTCTTTCTTTCTTTCTTTCTTTCTTTCTTTCTTTCTTTCTTTCTTAAAAAAACTTCTTTTCTTGGCTTAACATCTGATAAAAGATACACAGAACTGTAATTTCACCTGCATGTGTTTAACCCTTTCAAAACTGATGTTCTCAATCATCCAAATACATTCAAAGAAAGACATAGGTGAACTGGTGTAGTGAATGTTTCCCTTAGATAATATTCTAATTATATAATATTTTTACATTGTTTAATTGTTTGCTAAGCGCTTTACAGTACACAGAGAAATTCCCTGCCTCAAACTAAGGCCCCAATCCAGCAAAACACTTAAGCAGCTGCTTAATTTTAAACATCCAAATAATCCAATTCACTTTAATGAGACTGCTCAGAATCTTAAAGTTAAGCAAGTTGTTTGCTAGGTCATGAAGACACGAGGTGCAAGACAGTAGAGAATCAGACTAATGTGCATCTTCCCATCCATCCACTATGGGTCATATTCCAACTGGCTTCTTAGGGGCTAGGAAAGAGGATGGAGAGGGTACTTCTTCTCTCCCCCAACATGTCAACCTTCTGCGCTGGGGATGGCCAGAATCCACTCTGCAGCACATCAGAAGGGATAAGTCTGCCAGCCCCACATCCAGTCAATACCAGCATAATGAGCAGGGTGAGCACACTGAAACTTCCCTCTTAGTGGCAGAGCTGTGGTTGCAAGATGCACATTCCTAGAGGCACCAGATCAATTCTGACTGAATTTCTCCTGAATCCAGAGGCCAAATATCCCATTGGGAAGGGGAAATGATTTTCCCTATATGCAAGTGTGCCAACAACAGGAAGAGAAGTATTGTATGTGTAAAAACAAACCAATTTTGCTTTTTCAAGATGTACATGTATCCAAACTGAGCACCCACAGGATCTTAATGCTGTATCTCTGACAGTTACCTACTACACAATCACTGTCTACTCTGCAAATTTATTCATAAAATATATGAAATAAAAGCTCAGTCATTGGAAGATGGTCTCGGTTTGAGCTGGCATGGTTTGACTAATGTAGCATGCAGATGTACCTTCATCAGTGTACAAAAATGGAATTCTGGAAACTATTTTCTGGGATAAATGAACTGAATATGAAAACAAACAAAAAATTACTAATCTAGAACTTAATGGACTCCACCCCCCACCATATAATTACAAATAAATTCAGAACATAAATGATCCCCCTGCAACACCCCTCCAAGTCAATGTGAATCTTTTCACCACTACAATCAGAAAAGCCATCTCACTCAGTATCCTTCTCCTTAGTCTAGAGACTGCTCATCGCAAAGAATTGTAAACCCAGAGTTTGTTGTTTTCCTCAGCCCATCCTCACTCTCCAGCTTTTCCTCTTCCCCTGTTTGGCAAGTTGATTCACAGCCAGAGACAGAACTAAATCATACTGTAGGAGCAGTGAAGCACCAGGGCTTATGAGCAGCTAAAGGAATTGACTTTTACTTGACCTGGCAACTCATTATAAACTTTTTGTTGCTATTAAAATAATAATAATAATAATAATAATAAATAGTAAATCATAATAATTGCATCTGATTGCTTTGAGCCAGGTAGGCACCTGGATATATTTAAGAAGCTTGTTTATAGTGAATAGCTGCTGTGATAGCTTTCCCCTAACTGTCAATGTCATTTCTGACCTTGCTATTCCTGTTATGGATCCTCACACACTGTTCACACTGAATTTCTGTCCAGCATTATTCACCACGCTATGGCAGTTCTGGTCCCCCAAAATCTGCTGACCAATTTTCCTTAGTCCTGATTCCACAATGACCTCTGTTATTCCAGGTATCTCTCTACCTTTCTCCCTAACATATGCAAAACTAGAACACATCATTTCTGATGTGCAGCAATCTTTTCTTTTCCAGTCCTTGATCTCAAGAAAAGAGGCTGAAAACTGTCAAATATGATAAGCAATGTGGTGGTGTTGGCCATTGAATGAATGCAAATTAATGTGTGAATTGACCAAACTCAGGTTCACTGGAGGAAATTACCATTTTAACAGAAAATTAGTAGTGCCTTTTCCTGGCCCTTTAAAGTTCCTCCTGTCCTACAGAATAGGTGTGTTTCATTTACAGGAATTCAGAGCCAGATTTTTAAAGATATTTAGTTGGCTGAAGATGCCAATAAATGCCTAGTGGGATTCTCAAACACTTCCATTAGAAGTGAGGCAACCAGGTCCTTTAGGGGGATTGGCAAAAGTGACTATCTGAATCATTAGGTATCTAAATACCTTTAGAAGTCTGTTACTCTGTGCTATTGAGTGGAATTCACCGTTTCAGACCAGGAAGAAATTAATATGATAGAATCAAACCCAACGTGAACAAAAGTCAATAGCAGCCTATTATTATACTACAAATGTAAATGTCAGATATACATTACATAATACAGAGATCCTCCCCTTTAATAAATTTAACTACATGCCTCATTCCATAAGAATGTAACCACCACATATTATGCTATAACATCTGTTTGTGAACTTTGTCCGGCCAATGAGGAAAGTGCCTTTTAATTTAATTGTGTCTTCACCACTCAAGTTCTACTCATTTCTCTCTTCATCCATGGTATGGTGTGTAATCTCCTACAATAAGTGTGTTTTTTCTGTTATGTTCTTTCCACATATTGGATACAGTAACATCTAAGTCACCTCTTCAAAATACGGTATTTATGCATTAGTGATTTAAACAATCTGTATTCTTTGTTCTTATCTACAACTAAAAATGAAGCTCTAGAAATAAATAGTTATGCGATATGTATAAATTTCAAGAATAAATAGAGCTGTTTTCAAGGAACTTCTCCTTGAAAGGAGTATTATTTTCATACACAAATGAACTAGAAAGGGCTTGGACCAAACCAACAACACAACCTTGGTGTTGCTCGAAATCCAATACCCAGCTCCAAATTTTATGAATTCTCTTTTTTTTTTTTTTTGAAGGGCCAAATCAAAAGCTTGAATCCAAAAATTCCCCAAGCTTAGAGTGTTTGAAACACAGATCTGAATTTTGCATCTTGATGACAAATCTGCTTGACACACAAGATATATGACCACACAGTATATAAAGGGGCATCTCCTTATTTTGTTTAATTTTTGTTTAACCAAATAATTTGAAAGAATAATCTGATCTTGTAATTCATATGACCAACAGCATATTTATCAAGTTTGCATAGCACATGATTGAAGATTACTCAGATTGCAAATTCTGTCTTTTCAATTTATGTGTATATGGTGTCAAATACCAGGGGGTCCTGACTGGGTCTCATAAGCACAATTGAAATTAAAGCTGTGTCCCTCCCCACCCCCACTTCCCAAAAATGCAGAAAACTTTTAACCAATCTACAATATGTGGGGGGGGGGAAAGGATTAATTTCATATAGTATACATTCATACCACAATCTATCTATCTTATCTAAGGTTGTAGTTTTAAACATTGAATATGAATGTCTGATTAATGTAACTTTTAATCATAGTCATTTATATTAAAATGGATCTCCCTGGGACTCTTTCTTCTATCTCATTTAACATTTTGGCCTTGCTTGTTAATTAAATGACAATTTGTTATAGTCAGTAATCACATCATCCAACAATGCCTGGCAAAAGAGATCAAAATAAAAGGGTTGAAATTTGTATTAAATTTAACACAAATAATTTTTTCTGAGGTTTTGTTATATTAAGTAGAGGATCAAATTAATCAGGGACTAAATTAAATGGATACTATGGTAAAAAATTTCAGCTGGAAAAATCCTAAAGTGTTTTACACATTTTTTACACAGGGATGCCTTTCCCCACTACTGAAAGTGAAGAATAACTTTTCCACTTGAAACTGCAGGGTAGGTAAAATGTATCTATCTAATATATCTGTTTATGTGATTAAAAAGCAGTATCCAAACACATAATCATTCAATTCTGAGCTAATACCACCATTCCAGGAATGATGCAAGCCCTCATTGTCTGTTTATCTAAGCATTTATACTGTGTTTGTCAGCATGGAATGAGTCTTACCAATTATTTTACTCAAATGGTCTAAACAGGGTTGTCAACCTCCAGGATTGACCTGGATTCTCCAGGAATTAAAGATTAATCTTTAATTAAAGATGTCATGTGATGAAACCTCCAGGAATACATCCAGCCAAAATTGGCAACCATAGGTCTAAAAAGAAGTTAACTCTTTGGAAGCCTCCTCTCTTCTGCCTGATGTATCCTCATCATCATTATAGAAAGATATGGCAAAGAGATTGATCATGTATTATAGGTCTGAGCCTATACCCACTGAAGTCAATGGGAGTCTTTATATTAATTTCACTAGACATTAGATCAAGCCTAAAGGTGATAAAATTACTGTTGTGTCTTTTACTCTTTACTCAACATTAATAATATGAAGAAAACACATAATCACAGTGGGGTCCCAAATAGGAATGTGGAAGCTGCCATATTGGGTCAAATTATTGTAGCAGTTGAACTGATTTTGTGTGTCTATGATCTTCAAGCAGGCTTAATTAAAGACCTGGGTCTTAATTGGTCTGGGTTTAAGTTCACATTCCTTGTTTATCATGGAGTATTCCACAATGTTTACAGAAATGGTGCAGGTGTTTCATTAACATTAATTCATTCCCACTCTTTCAAAATAAAGTATAAAGCCAATGTACCAAAATCCTATGAATGCACAATAGCATCTTCTCAAAATAATTGCAATAAAATTAAAACTACTTTGTCACAGTATGGAAAGCTGATGGACAGTTTCTTCATGAATGTTCTTTTCATCAAGCCATTGAACGTGGCTTTGAATCTTGCTTATTATTTCTCCAAGTTAAAGCAGTTAAATAAGAAGCAAATCTCTTAAACATATGGCAGGTCTGATTATCATATGAAAAAGCCTGGCATACCTAAGATTTGGAGAATATGTTGTTCTAAATAAACCTGAAAAGTAAAGCCGGTTTTAAAGCCCCCAATGGAAAGAAATACAACTTCCCCAGGACCGCTATCAAAAAAACCCACCTTACAACTCATGTAAACATTTTTGCTTTCATGTTTATTAAGAACAATGATGGAACTTTGGTCTCTGTAATCAACGTCTTACTTTGGTAAGCTCTGAATTCTAACAGTCATATATATCTGCTGATCAAAAAAATAAACAAAATAAAATGGATGATACTGTTCCATCTATCCATGTATGGAGCCAAAATCTCAACAGTACCTACTTCTGTATATATGCATCTGTCTATCTGTTCTGTACATACTTACAGACTCACTATTAGGGATACATTCTCTTATTTCTTGTGATATTTGTTGCACAATAAAACCTATGGACCACCAGAATCACAGATGGTCCTTACAAATTATCAAGATTTGTGCCTTTCTTACTCTATCAAGATTTCAAAATTTAGGATCTCATTAAAAATACATCTCTGTTCATCCTTAGGAGCTTACTTGTAAGATAAAATGATGAAAATAATAAAAAATACATTAATTTATAAGTAATACTAGAACTGAAAGTATTATTCAAAATCAACAATTCATTCACCAGTCTGAACTCTTTTTTTGCCCCCGGATCATGAACTATCTTCAAACACATGAATATTTTCTCAGACGTATTCATTTTTTTGTCATTGTTCATAAATTATTTGTTTGAAATTTACAGACCACACACAAAATGAATGTGTGTGATTGGTCACATGACTCATATGATTTTGTTTCTGCTCCCTGATATTGACTGCACCTTTAGAAAAAGGAGAATAATGAATGGCAATTAGCAATTAACCAGTAACAAGTATTGATGTAATAAAAGCATATGCTTGCACACAGATATCTTTGTTCAACACATGAATGTAATGTACACGTTAAAATATTGCCATGAACGGAATATCCCATCCAAATGCTCGTTTGAAAAAGAAATAAATCACCAAGAATACAGTCCAACTGAATCACAAGGCAGCGTTTACAACTGTATTTGTGGATAGATTCTTCCATTATTTGATGAAGGACACACAACATGCAAGATAGGAAGGGCTTTGAGCATATTATTCTTAAAAAGTAGACCAGCTGATATGTCTGGGCAGAAATATGTCAACCTAATGAGTCACATGTGGTTATTATTGTACTAAGCACAAACATACAGTGAAATCTTGGCCCCTTGAAGTCTATGGGAGCTGTGTCACTTGTCACAGTTCAAGGCTAGCTGCACATTTAACCCCCTTCAAATCTCTACAGCTGAAGGAGGTGATAGGCCTCTTACTTTCACTTGCCCTGGGATACAATCCTGCAACTGTCCCATTCCTCAATTGAGCTACTGACCCTTGTATGTCAAACATGATTGCCCAGCAGGCCCTACTGGTTCAGTTATATACAGGTTGACTCTACCCAAACAGCTTTTTCAAAATAAAGTATCGATTATTGTCTAAACAGTAGGAACAGAGCATAACAAGAGCAAAGCGTTTTTCACACAACAAACAGTTTGCACCTATATCTGACTAACCTAAAGTTTAGATAGACCTAGTTTATCAAAGGCACATACACCTCTGGGAATTGGGTTTCAGCCTCCTTCCCAACAGTCTCTGCCTCTCTTAGGCTATGTCTACACTGCACAATTAATTCAATCTATGTTAGGTCGATTTTCAGCCACTGCAATAATTACTGTGGTTTTTCATGTCCACACTGCGCCTCCTTCTGTCTGTGGTGCATGTCCTCACCAGGAGCACTTTCACCTACTTAAGAGAGGCAGTATAGAGGGGCATAATAGCCCAGGTTCCCAGCTCAGTGTCCAGCTGGGAGCATGTTGGCTATCAGCTCCTTGCTCCCCCTGGAGCTTCCAGCTGGGGTCCAGTTGCCACCCAGAATCTCAACCCATCACGGAGCTCCCAGCTGGATCGGGATGTGGCCAGGCTCCAGAAGAGAGCTCCATGTGGAGCGAGGAGCTGACGGCCTGGCCAGAAGCCCAGCTCTAGCCGGGAGTTTTGTGCAGAGCCCACAGCCCAGGCTCTCAGCACTGGGCAGCGAGGCTCCAGCTGTCAGCATTGCTGGGGCACACAGCTGAAACACCCCCCTCCTCAATTTCAAAACAGGGACACTGCCGTCAGCAAAACTGATATTCTTGTCAATTTCACAGCAGTGGCTGTCAGCTACCCAGACACCCAACAGGCATTACAAGTAATGCAGTGTCTATAGCATTGCCCAAACTAAGTCAACCTAAACTTTACGCCTCTCATCATGATAGGTTGGTGTAGTGGGCAAGTTACAGAGCCAGGAGGAACACTGTATTATGTACACTTACTTAATTATGTTGAGGTACGCTGCCTTACACCGACTTAATTTTGTAGTGTAGACATACCCTTACTCTCTCCTCCTTTCATGGAATATATTCCTTTACAAAAACCACAGAGTCCTTTGGTTTCTCCTCTGTTCCCTGTATCTGGTCAAACTGGTTTGGCTGGCTGGCGGAATGGGTGGTGATGAGGGAAATAGACCCCAAAGCAGTTGGTTTTCTGCATTGTCCTTTAAATTTTGGTAAATGGTACAATCTGAAACTTATTGTCTCCCTTCCTGTCTTTGTGCAAGTCGGCTCTCACTGGAATTAAACCCTGTAATCATATGAGAAAGAACACAATAAAAATCAGGCAAATAGATCATACAATATTAATAAAATATTATGAGCATTCCCACAACCTTCATGCCATTAATTACAATGGATCCAAGATTTTACCCTTAGACTGAATATGGTTAATCAAACATTAGGATACCATCCTCGTGCTAAAATATGTTTGATATTTCAAAAGCTAAATCCAGACTTTAGAGAGGAGGTTGAAAATGCTGGTTACTTCCCCACAGCCAGATTCTGCACCCCAGAATCCTATCTCATGTTCTGTGAGTTTATCTAATGATGTAGTCTGCAGCAAACTACACATTTTTCTAAGGTGATCATTCCCATTACAAAGAATATCTGAGTCATCATTGTGAAGATCAGTCTGTAATGAGGCTCATTCCTTTTATGTCTCCAAGTTTTTATACCATGCTCGTCACTGTCATGCCTGACCACTTCATGGCCACTGCAAGGAAAATTCCTGCACCAGCAAAGAGATTGAACACATAATGTAATTGGTCTTTTCTATCTCTGACTTTTGTAATTATAGTGAAATTATGTAGTTATTTTTATTGTGAAAAGTTAAGCAATAAATAATAGTCCACATTCTGATTTCAGTCACAGCTGAAAATCAGAAGTTACTCCATTGAATTCAATAGAATAGCACCAGTGTAAAAGCAGTGGGAGATCAGAAGGTTTTGAGGTTAATGTCTAAAACGTCCAGGACAGCGGCCTTCACAGCCCGATAGTCCCGTGCCTCATTGTCCAAGAGGGCCCGATAGGCAGCCTGGGGAGTTCCAGTTAGGTAAGGGGCCAAGAGAGTGGCCCACTGGTCTGGGTCCTATCCTGCAGCAGAGGCCATGAATTCAAAGGTAGTCAGAAAGGCCTCTGGGTCGTCCTCAGGCCCCAGCTTTGTTAGACGGAGCAGTAGCAGTGTCAAGACCATGGGCTGGTCGCTAGTGTCAGCAGGGCCTGGCAGTAAGGCCATCAATTGCTGTATATATTGCCGCTACAGCTCCTGCTGCTGGGCCCCCCAGCTTGTGGAATAGCTGTTACTATTGTGTCCCCAGCGCTTGTCGCAGCTATGTTGCTGTAGCTGGGCCACCTGCTGCTGCTGTTGGTGGTCAGTCCACCACTTCATGAATTTATTGAGAGCCATGTCTTCCCTTCAGCACCAGACTTGAATCACTGGTGTGCTGTCCTAGTGGGCAGCATCCTTTTTCGTCAAGGGGTGATCAGGCCAGCGGGGGTGTCGCAGCTCTTCTTCAGACTTAGGCTCTGAGGAAGACCACAGCATCATGCTACAGAGGGTAAGATAGGGGTTTTCTCGCATCTCAAGCCTGTGCCTCGTGCCCCCAATGGGTGGGCAGGCCAAAGAGTCCATAGCTCCCGGGTGGGGTGGAGCTGGCAAGAGGTCCATAGCCCTGGCCCTTAGTCTGGTAGTCTCTGGCCCCAGGCAGTATGAAGAAAACACTTGGTGTCCTCTGCAGCTGTGGGCCCAGAGGAGACAAGAACTCCAAGGATGGCTGGGAAAGGGGAGAGGGGAATGCAGGCCCACACAACTCCACTGCATCCCCGCCCAATGGGTTCTGCCACTGGGTCAACAGGTCCCAATGCACGCTCAGCCAGACCTACGTCAGCTGCCCCTTGGTTACTTCCTCCTTCTGTCAACCTGGGTACCTGGAGCAAGAGGTCATCCTCAGTTTCCCCAGGGTAGGTGGCTAGAGGAAGTCCCACCAGTCCCTCACCATCAGCCATGGGCAAGTCCGGGAATTCCTCGGGGCAGTCAATGGATGGCAGCTCCTCCAGGTCACAGGGCCTCGGTGGGTCCTACAGCACACAGGGCTCAGGCAGCTCCAGCGGGTCCCAAGCGATGGGCAGCTCCTCTAGGTCATGGCTGGCCTCGGGGGGGCCTTTCCCAGTCTCTAGGGCCCTGGCAGGCCCTTAAGAATCTGGCCAGAGGAGGGCTCACGCTGCCCTGCCATAAGGTCTAGGTTGGGTTTAGGCTGCAGTCCAGGGAAGGAGCATCCTTCTCCAGCAGCAGTTTCCCCCTGACTGAGCTGTTAGGTCAGTCTTTTATACTCCCCCTTCCTGTGTTGGCCCTGTCCCTCTGCTCCAGGGATCTGAGGCCTGCAGTTCCCAGGTCCATCCAGCAGGGGTCTCACCACCCTTTCTTACATGCAGTCTCTGAGGAAGGCCACACCTCCGCACTACAACGCTGAATGCTGAGGTAGCGGTGATATCAATATAAGGAAGAGTCTCGAGTTTTAATGGTGACTACAGTATTTATTATGTTTCTTTTATTCTGGATTTTTTTTAACTGTCCTTACATTATACTCACAACCAATTTAAATACAGTCAGAGAGACTAATCTCTATTCGCTATACTTGTCTATTTAATTTAGGCAACAATGTACTGTTCTCAACATTTCAACTGTACCAGGCTTTTCCAAAAATACATTACAGAAATGTCAAAGAGTTGTAGAACTTAAATGCTCCATTTAAAGTCCTTGCTTTTAGCCCTTGCCACTCCAGCTAAAAAGCAATCTTTCTTCCTCATGGATGATCTTTAAGTTATTCAAAGTGAATGTTTACTGGGGACACAGGTGTTTTGATTTTTTTAATCTTTCTGGGGGCTTTTAAACAGCACTGCAGAATTGCTGCTGTGCAGTCATTTTTCTTGTGCCACCAATTATCCAATTTCGGAATGGTCAGTTATGCCATTTTCTTGTGTTATTCTGCAGTGTGCATTGTACAAACAACATGATTTTTTTAATGAGATACAAAATGAAGGTCCTGAACATAAGAATATTAACCGCAGTTTAGAACAGGATGTAGAGAAGAAAACAGCATATAAGAGAACAGAAGGAGGAATTCGGGTAGGCAGATTGGGTGGGATCCACAAAGAGATTTGGTCATTACAATGCTGAGCATCATGGCACCTAAATTGTAGACACCTAGAAAATCACAGGAAAACACTGTGGTTGACAAAGTCGAGTTAGGTGCCTAATGCCTCTCCTGTATGATAAATGGGGAGTGTTTGACACCTAAACATATGAGCTACAAAACCAGCATGCTGGGCAAGGAACTGCAAAAGCCAGCTAATGTGAGATGCTGACCAGATAGGGTTCTCCTAAGCCCCGCCCCTCTTTCAGACATAGGCACTTATGTCTGGGCTTCAGGGGGCACTTAGCTCTCCTAGTGACCTCTGAATGGGAACCCATCTCTTGGAGTCAGGTGGCTAAGCCATCAAAGTGTTTTCTTGGGAAAATGAGTAAGGCACTTGCCTTGCTCTACAGAAAACTAGGAAGGGGAGGAGGAGGTGGCGGCAGCAGGGCAAGGGGTAGAGCACTTATCAGGGATGTGGTGGTCCCAGCAAGGGAGGAAGGATTGGGACTGGGGTCTGCAATATTTTCAGGAAAGTGCTCTAACCATGGAGCTATGGGATATTCTAATGTGGGGCTCCTTCAGTCTCTCGTGATGAAGCTGTTTCATTGTGGGTAACAATAGAAAGAATCATTAGAGCAGGGGGAACTGGACTCTGGGTTTCCCTCCCACACAAATGCCTTAATCACAGTGCTACAGTGTCATTCCCATTTCACTCTCTCTGCCCCAATGACTGTTCCATTGTGGATAAAAACTGAAATAGCCATTCGGCCAGAGATGAATGTCCATGAACATTAATTTGCCATTGCACATGGCCATCATGTTCCTTGTGTATGTTTGATGTTGTCTTATATAGGCATGCAGGTCCATTCCATGGTTTTCTGAAAGTGATGCATGTTCTATCGACCCCTCCCAGCACACATGGGAAGGTCACAAATGACTAAAGTTGGCCTTGTGACTGGGGAAGTAAATGTACTCAGGTACATGTTTGATTATGGACTCCAGAAAATGGTCCAGGAGCTTGGAGGCTGTAGAATGGCTGCTGATTATTATGCAGTGACCTGCTGAGTGGATCCAGAATCTTCTATGGCCAGGGAAGTGTTGACCTGTGAGGCAGTGGATGGTGCCTGGCTCCCGTGCATGGTGATGGACAGGTCATCCTGCAACATCTCACAAAGATGGTGAACTGCGTCCAGCTCCAGTTTGTAGCACTGGATATATGCAGAGTAGTATGTTCTTGAGGTTCATCATGGACAGCAGCTGGGGCTGAGGTTCAGATGTCTTCAACTACTGCTCCAGTTCTCCTCTTCCTTCTCCTCCTGCTGTTGTTGCCACAGCAGTGTTGCAGCATGAATATGCTACTACTTATCATGCTTGGCTCTGTGGCCTCCTCTCTCCTTTCCCAGTAGCTGCTTCTCTTCCCTCCACCCTCTTCCACCCATAGTGTCCCTTCCTGCTCCCTACCCCTTCTTCTCCTTCCCCAGAATGCCATCCCTGCCTCCTTGTCCTAATTATCAGTGCTTCCCCTTCCCTGCCCTATCTAGCTACCCCAGTCTGCCCCTGACCTCTAACCTGTGCATCTCTAGCTGCCCGGCTAGCTATCCCCCTGTTGTGCTAACCCACTCCTCATCCCTGTGAGTTACCCTACCACCTAGTTCTACCCAACTACTGTGTCCCTGAATAGATCTCCTGGCTTCTTTCTAGCCCACTCTTAACGTCTGGCTCACACTTGCTCTACACTCCTCTGTGCATCATATGAGTATTTTATGCATGGAGTGTGCATATCAGTGATTCACATCCTACCCAGTGTGCTACAAGGGCTGGTGATAGGCCTATGGTTGCACAGAGTAGGATAGTAATGCTCCACCATCTGAGACTTAGGTGCCTAGGGAACTCTGATGGCAAAAAATTAGGCATCTCCAGACTTAGGTGGCAGCCGAGCAGGACTTTTGTAGGTTGGAATAGTTAGGTGCCTAAGTAACTTCCTGGATTCCACTCAATGTAATTACCCTTGTTGGCATATAGGCAGGGTACAGATTTTGCAGCATATGTAATCCAAATGATAGTGAGCCATATTCCTCATTCGTTTTACTCTGGATTTAGGCTGGCCTAGGTCCAGTGAAATCAGCAAAGCTATATCTAGTTTACACAAGTTCATACAACAGTAGAATTTCACTCAGAATTTCCAACAGCTTTCTAGTATTTTAGACTGTCCAGTCAATAGTGATTTAAAGGAAAGAGGGTCTCCTATAGACTCACCAGTACTTGGGCTTTCTGGGAATTTTCCTATCCTATTAATTAGCTTGTGAAAACTAACAAGATCACACCTGAGGAATGGCTGATACAGTCTGACAGAGCTGACGGAAAGAAATGGCACCTTTTGTGTTACTTTCAGATGAAAAATTAATAGAGTTTTCTACCATTCTTCAACGTAACAACCTGTTCCTTGCCTGTGACAATTCATCAGTGGTGACTGAGCTTCTGCTTTCATTCCAGCATCCACTTGTTTAACAATTAAACAATCTAAATCCATGACAGAAACATGCTTGTGAGAGTCTAGAGAAGATTGCTCTGTCACTTTGACACTTTGTCAATGGCAAAGTCTATACAGCTGCAAATCAGTGGCAGGGAGGGCATCACATTTAGCTATAAAGCCTACTTGATATGGAAAGAGAATTTCATGGTCCCTTAAGCAGGAAGCCCAATGAACCTGAACCAGATTTTTTAAAGTAATTTCAAAGGCAGATGGGAGTACTGAGATGGGTTTATAATTATTTGGGTCAATCGTATCACCTGGTTTTGAAAACATAGATTGCCTTTGGCATAGAGCTAAATGGCAGGAAATGCTTTTATAGGTGGGAACATGACAAACAAATGTAATTCAGGAGTTACAGTGCTGTTGAAACGCAGCAGTGCTGAAACTTTTAAACAAACGAAATATAGCAGTAATTGCTCTGAAGTTCTTCTGCTTTTGGTTATTGTTTTGGTTGCCCATTTATTTTGTTGATGAGCTTCATTCCCAATTTTCTTCTGACAAATAACTTCACTAGCTGTCATTTCAAAAAGAGCTGCCATTTGGACACAGAACCTTTCTGGTATTAAAAAAAAAAAAGTTTACCTCTTATAGAAATATAGAAAACTGAATTTCTCTGATTGTAGCATTGTCTGATTGCTCTTTAACATCTTGAGAGAATGGGGCCTGAGATGGCATTTATTTATTTATTTATTTGCATCCCAATATTTTCCTAGCTTTTTGTCATCTTTGTGAACTATAAAATATTTTGCATAAATACCTTATTTTCTGACTTTAGGAATATAGAGGGGAAAGAGAGAGAGAGAGAGAGAGATTTTTGCTTTGCTTTTGTTTAAGATAAAACCCTCCTATTTATGCGTGCTTTAAATATTAGTTTGCAAGTTCTGTGGTCATAAGTTTAAGTCTTATAAAGTGTTTCCTGCTGAAATGTCATGCTGGCTAGAATTCAGCAGCAAATAAATATTGCTGTCCTCACTAATTTGAAACAGTATGAGTTTTAAACCTCTAACTGCAGGAGATTTATTAAGATTGCAGTTTTCATCACCCTCCCTTCAGTCCATCAAGATAGGTCAAAGCTGCATAAACCATTTTTTTTTCAGTTTAGCTGCTCTGATTTCCAGTTCTTTAAACTATGTCTTAGAACACAGCAACAGCGTTCGATTCATAATACTGAAAGAAATGTAACATTTATCTTTGTAAACACTTTAATCTTACATCAGTTATTTGTTGGAGGGAAATTATTGAATGTATTATTGAATTGTGGTTATATGAACAGAAAATAGATTCTTGTTAACAGCTATGCTTGTTGCATTACTATTGTGTTTGGGACATATTTAGGAAGAATCTGTGCCTCTGCTATATACATTATAGTTTTGATATACCAGATGTACTGTTTTACCTGTTACTTAACAAAAGCTTCAATAGTTTCCCATCATCTCTACCTTTCATTGATATGCTTACCACCTACATGTTATTCAATGATTTTGTACACTAGAGATCACTTTTCTATGACATGGGAAAGCCCAAATTAATTGTACAATTACTTCAGTGCTATCAATTTTTGGTATTTGCATTGATATTCTCATAAAAGTTCTTCCCTTAGGGCACTGCTCAAGTAGCCATATTGTGCTTGAGAGTGAGATGGGATTCCGCCAATGTCCAAAAGAGGTGCTGATAGCCTGGACTGGATGATTTGGTTCCTCACCGCACATACTTTTTCTCCTCACATACAGCACAGTCACTCAGACTGTGGACAGTGACTGGCATTTAGCCCTATAAAACCATAGTGGTTATAAGTGAAAATAAAATGTTAGATATTATAAAAGAGGTCAGTGGGAGAATTCAGAGAACTTCACTGGAGCCTTTTAGCACAGATGGAGGAACATGAAGCAGATGCCCTGAGATCCTAAAAAGTCAACTTCCATTTTAAAAACATTTTTTTTCAGCCTGATTCAAGCTTTACTCCAAAGACCACGAAGGGAAGAGCTTTTTTAAAAGGACAAAATGGCTCTAAATCATCCATTCACTGCCTCCCAATGCCATTAGCTATATATGCCCTGATTAAATATAGCTTTGGCTAGATTATTGGAGCAATAGGCAAGTTTTAAGTAAACAACTTCCTTTGGCATTTTAATTTGTCTTTGTCTGTGTGTATACAGATGTATGAGACTGAATCTTCAGGACAACAGATATGTGAAATAGGAACCAAATTGTCTACTCCAGGCTACCAACTGTCTTCTGGACCTTGGCTAAACTACCCTCACTGTCAAGCAGAAGACAGCTACTTGAATTCTGCCCTGAGGGAAGAATTTATACCTATATATGAGTTTCACTGTAAATACCAAAAATAGATATCACTGAGGTAATCATATCATATATACATTACTGTAATGTTATTGTATACACTTGTAGAATACCCCGGGTTAGGGGGACATCTACACTGATGGCAGCAAAGTCGCCACCATCAGACTGACCTATCCAGATTGACTAAGTGGTCAGTGAAGACCCGCTCACTCAATCCAGAAGTTGCCAGAAGTCGATGCAGAAAAACCACCCCTCAAAGGTATGTCAGTGAAGACCCACTCAATCAATCCAGAAGTTGACGCTGGTAAACCACCCCTTCAAGTGGTGTAGCACTGCATCTACAGGAACCATCAAAGTGCAGCGAAGACGTTGCACAGAACGGAAGCACAGTAGTAGATGGGAGTTACGCAAGCTACTTTGCATAGCTTGCGTAATACCTGTCAACTGCTACCGAATCACCAGGTAAGTGTGGACCAGGCCTAAGTAAATCTTATTATTCTCTAAAATAGCCTCCTCACAACAGACAACAAAAAATCTATTAACAGTCCAAATGATGACCTCATATATATTTAAGACAAATGTTTTATTAGGTCATTTACTCCCTCTCACTTGCCATATAGAATTGTTTTCTGTAGTATATTTTCATGGAGGGTCCCTAACTTCTTTTAATTTCAGGATATTCTGAATCTCCTACTACTTGCCCAAAGTATGTCTAATGTTGGCTTCTTGTAATATTCCCTTCTTAAATTATTGTTATACATTTTATACAAAAGGACACAATTATTAGAAACTGCCAGTTACACATGCTATCATGAAAATAATTCCAGTCCAGTTCCAATGAAAACAACAGTCTAATATGCAGCCAAGGAGACATAACTTTCTCTCATGCCATCCATTCTGCAATCTGTCTTTAGTGCAATAAAGAATCCTGAAATCCATCTGTTGAACAATAGATAAATCCAATTCATCAGGGCTAAATTCAGCAGCTTGGAAGCAATTTCTCCTAGACACATTTCTTTTAAAAGTCCTACCATACCCAAAAAGGGATTCGGGGGATATTTGTCTGTAGCATGTCCAATAAGATTTTACATATGTTTTTCCAGAACTTCTGCATTGGCTCACAATAGAAAAACATGTTCATACTATTTCCAGCTCCATATTATTCTGCCAGCACTTATCTTGAAGATCTCCAAAGAACACTAAGTATTGTGGCACCATATAAACATTGCATCCAGCTACAATTGGGAGATGCCTAACTGTCATTGGAACTCATATGGTGAAAATATATGTAGTGAAATGTTCTATATGCCTTTCAAAATCTTCCCCCTTATCTATTTACTCTTTAGGAGGACTAGAATAAGTCATCCAATATTATTTTTTGATGATTTCTATCATAAAATTGTTTATCTTACTTTTCCCAGGTAGGTATTTCATTAATATATATTTTTTCTCTGTAGAAAGAAAAATACTTCACTCTTATGTAACATTTTTCATCTGTAGATGTCTAAGGGATAAGCTTTATCCTTCATATTTAATAGATGGGGAAACCAAAGTACAGAAAGCTAAAGTGACTTGCCCAAGGTGACATAGCAATTTAGAGTTGCTATAACTATGTTTGTCACTGGATGTTACCTCAACCACCTTGCAACAGCAATGTAGAGTCAGAAGTGGGACCAGAACCCAGGTCTATCTGATACGCAGCCTACTACCCAATTAACTCAACAGTATGGTCTCTATACAACAACCTGAAGAGGAGGCTGGGTCAGGGTTGCCCCTTTTGGACAGTAGACTGAATGCCACAGATGTAAGTTGTGGAACTAGAATCAGATACAATGACCTACTTGTGTTCATTAGAATAGATTTGTAAGGTTTTCTGATACCAGGGTGAAATGGGCATGCTATAAGAACATTAACAGGGAGAGAAGCTTTGTCATTCTTCACCACACACTGACCACAAGGGAGACGTGTGAGCTAGGGGAGCTGTAGTTGCTGCTATGCCCTTTATTTTATGGTACCCATGGGTGTGTGAGGTGCTTCACAGAAAGCACAAATGAGACAAAGAATTTACAGTCTACATGATAGATCTGACAGGCTGGTGAGGATATAGCATTCACAGGAAACGGAGGAGTGAAGAATGATACAGGTTACAGAGTTATAAATACATGGTGGTTAAAAAATACAAAGAATCGACAAGACCATGTCTGTCTAAAATTAAAGTGTGAAACACTTTTTAAATATTTTTTAGTAGATGCTTTCTTCTTCTTTTGCAAAGCAGCAAATCACCCTTCTTTACTGCACAGTTTGTCACTCTTAAATGTGACAAACTAATCACAGACACTGACCAATAGTTTAGGTTCTGCTCCAGTGGAAAGACTGCCATTGACTTTAATGGGCTTTGGATCAGGACTCTGCAGGACAAAGAGAAAAAAAACAAAAGGATGCAAGCTGCAAAATTTCACATCTTCACTGTCAAGGAGTTCTATTCACTTAATCTGAGGATAAGGAGTCTTGATGAAATAGAGGAGACTAAAAGTCAATGCAGAATTTCAAAGATGACAAAAATGTGGAGATTGTTCAAACAGAATTCCCATCGTACAACCTTGGCTTGCTTTTCACTAACTGAACGGTTTTAAAATAAAATTAATGATATGTCATTTTGCTTTTTAACAGATACTTAATAAAGCACAACCTTGGATGTTCAAAATCCAGCTTTTGATGCGCATTTAGGATTTTCTGAACTCTCATTATCCAAGCTGGTATTGTCTGTTAAAAGTCTTGATAAACATTTTCCTTTAGCATTTCTTTTTCCAGTCCCAGGTGTATTCAGGTGTGAGCAAAAATGATAGAGAAATAAAGAACTTTTCTAAAAGGAAAATATTTAACTGAAATATTTAGCGCTTTGTGACTATCACAATGTGTAGGGTCCTTCTTCTTTTTTGGGAACTATGTTTTACCTTTTTGTCTCAGCCTGACAGAAGGAAACTCAAATCATGTGAGACAGAAGGCCAGACCATTTACACTGGTGTAAATCCAGAGCAAAGTGCAGTAACCACAGACTTACATCAATGGGACTGAAATCAGAATGTGACCTATTGAATCTGGAGATAGCTGTCAGGCTGAGCTGGGCTGCTTGTCTACATATTGCCTGATACCAGCCAGATTAAAATGCCAGGTTCTCTCTGAAACAAAAGTTCTGTGTATACCACAGAACCACTGGAAGCTAGGATATAAACCCAAGTGATTCAGTAAATGGTGCATGTGAAAATCAACTACTTTTTTGTTGTTGCCTCATAGGGGATGCCACTATATCAAAACCAGTTCATTTTGCATTTTACATGCATTTTCAGGTTATGTCTTGCTTTATTCATATCTGATTATTTGCTAGAATGTAACTAATTCACTCTTGTTATGCATCTCCTAGGTTTTGCATCTATAAAAATGTATTGTAGATACTAAAGTAGAGCTGGGAAACCAAATCTCACCTCCACAGCTTCTGTTTTTAAGACATTGAATCACCTATTTAGTCAGTTTTGTCAGCTGAATTTTCATCTAACTCAACTAGGTTTGTTCTTTTATCCTCTAGCCAACTGGGTGTTTTATATCCAGACAGCTACTGTCATCCTGCTGCTCTCTGCTAGCTTTTGTGAACTGTGTATTGCTTCATTCTCTTTCTTAGCTAGCATTTGCACGTACCTTCAATATTCCTAGTCCTGTGGAGAGCCACAGCAGACATCACAAGCAATACATCTTCTAGTCTTTCTCACCGCTGTGTCAAGACAAGCGTTTACTTGCACATTGGTTTGGCTTTTCATAATCTCAGCACTGCCTAAATACTGAATCTGATACAGGCAATTCTATAGTCATCAAATGCTCAGTCTTACAATATCACAGCTTGATAAAGGGGACCATTTCCTCTGAGAAGATGCACTTTCTCCCAATTTTAACAGAGAATTTGCCCTCTGTACCATTTAGCAATGTACAGATTGCCACAGAGGAACAGAACAATGGTCCTTCTAGCATGGTATCCTGTCTCCAACAGCAGCCAATATTGGATGCTTCAGAGGAAGGCATAAAGCCCCCACAATGCACCTAAGTGGGCAACATAATACTATGGGTGAAATGTCTTTCAGAGCCCAGATGGTGATCAGCTTATGCTTTGAAAGAATGAAGACTGATAACGCTTGTAATTCTATTCTAGTTATGGCACCTGCCATTGTTGTTCATGAACTTATAAATGTCTAGGTTTACTTGTAAAATATTTCTAAGATATTGGTCCGAATAATATCCCCCATCAGTGAGTTTCAGAGATTACTTACTGCATAATTATAACACGAAGAACAGTAGGACAACAAAAGATGAAATGTGAGAAAAAAATGTAGATGCCAGTGTGTAAAGAGCTTTCAAGTGTGTTTCCTTTAAAATTATGTGTAAGTAAACGTGTGTGTGTGTGTTAGAGAGAGAGAGAGACTATATATATGGATAATACTCATGCGTCCACGGTATCCATGAAGACTGAAAGGTCCAGGTCTTGGGTTGCGCTCCAGCCACTTTGCAATGTTCCACTAGGACAAAGTGACCTTGAGCCAGTGGCTCTATCCATGAGGAATCTCTCTGTGTAGATGACTGTTGGGTATCTCCACTACCTACGTAGAAGATGTGGCCTGGAGAAAACGTGTGGCAGAGTTCACACACTTATTCTCAGCTTTTGAAATGGCTACTTATAGATGCTGGCACAAGCCTTGAGGCATCTTTAAATTGCACAAGGGAAGTGGCCCTGTGTAAAGAAACCTTATGATCAGGGGAATGCAAAGCACTCTTTTGTATCCCCTTTTCTAGGTGAGGCAAATGCTCCTGAGCTGCAGCTGAGGTTCTAGAACTGGTCAGAAATTTTCCATTGGTATGATTATAGGATAGAAAACAGTTTCTACAAAATTTCTGTGAGAAATTTTTGATTTTGCTGAATATTTTTAATATTTTACCAGGAAAATCAGAATGAAAAATTCCATTTTGTGCCAGTTCAACCCAGAATCAGAATATTTCAGTTTTTTAACTGATCCAGAATATTTTGTTTTGAATCAGTTCAACAAAACATTAAACTGAATTTTCCTATCATGATGTATGCCCTATAAGAATTGTAGCGGTAGCCCCATTCTCTCCTATGAACTGGGATCCCTGGCCGATTACATTTCCCATAACATAATGTGTGTATTTCACTCTGAATGAGCTATGTGGTGCATCACAGGAGTCCTGTGACCGTGGATTAATTTAATATGGGAGAGTGAGGGCATCTGGAACCTATAACTCCCATAAGGCAATTTGCCATGATAATGAAATGGAGTTTATTTTTGGAAGTATTCAGCATGAAGAGTTTCAGGTCAGTTCAGTTAACTGAAATGAAACATTTTGTTTTCAGGAATGTCATAATATTTTATTTCAATTGAATGTGTTGATTCAAAATATTTCAACATTTCCAAATGAATTTTTTCAGACTTTCCATTCTACAAAAATGTTGAAATTTTAATTTTTCTATCCCTTCTTGAAATGAAAAATAGTTTCATATGGAACAAAATTCCAAATTTCACACTGCTCTGTTCACAAATGTTATTAAAGCTAAATCAATTGTTTTCCTTTAAACAGGATGGGCCGGTTTTATTTAGAGAGAGAGAGTGAATGAGAGGTGAAAGGTCCACATGAACATTCCTAACTTGCAAATAGTGAAACGCCCCACATGTTCTTCAATAGACATGTTATGACTGCATTTTATTATCTTTTTTTCTCCTTTTATATATTTTAAGTAATCTGACTGCTCAGACTGATTCATCTGACAGATGCTGAACTCCCAAAGAGAATGCTGTGAAGTATTCAGCCAAGCTAGAGAATTCCCAGTCAAACCTCAAAGCATGAACTACATAGTTACAGACAATTATTATGCCATGTCCCCCACCAAAAAAAAAAAAAAAGAATTTGATGGTGCTTTTTGCTGTAAATGCCTCTTCACTGTGCTATTCAATCAAAACAATCTCTGCTGTCCCTGGTAACCTTAATGTGCTATTACACAGTGTGCACAGAAACTGTGTCTAATCAATGGTTTGATCTCAGGAGTGAAAGACCCTGAACTCCTGGATTCATCTCCTGGCCATACAGCTATAATATAATATAATACAGCTAACTACAAATAATCAGAGTATGCAATGGGAATAATATTCATTAAAAATTATTTTAATGATTTGTTTATGAACCAGTCATTATTTTTCTGAATGCAACCTTAACCATAAACATTTGCTAGATGAACAATTTCAGCCTATGGTTTGTTTCTGAATTGCCATTCATTATTCATGAAATGTAATTGATCACCTAAATCACATGGTCTTTTTTCTGCTTCCTGATGTAAACTTTTTCAGGAGGACAATTATGAATGGGGAAGAGAAAATTACTGATACTTGTGTGCATTCACAAATATTTCTTTCAATATCTCAGATTTCTTTCAGTCAGACTTCAGGTCTTGATATGTAGAGATGGCGCTGTTTGCTCTAAATGGATGGATTCAGATGAACTATATCAGAAAGCAAGAAGCACCTAGAGGGAAGACTGGAATGTGGCCCAAAAATCACTTTGAATCCAATTGCTAGCCATGCAGATCCTTCTTAAAGGAATACACCACTACAGATAAAGAAACAGAGAACCTTCTCCACTCCTGCCACTTCCACAACAGTCAGAGTCAATAGAGCTATTCCACACACTGAAATGGCAAAATAATCCAAACATTTGACCTAAGCACAGATGTGAAGAGCTCTCTTTCTGCTTTGCAATAAAAATCAACTAAATATGTAAGGAACTTGCATATTTCTCCCTTCTCCCTCGCCCAGTGGAATCTGGTCCCTTGCACAGAAATGTTTGAAGGGGTGAGGGATTGGAAGATGTAAGCAGAGATTTTGGGTCTCTATGTGCTGAGAGACTCGACCCTTCCATCTCTTCATGTTCTAGCAGCACTGGGTAGTTGTGCATCCTTTGTCCATTATATCCTTTTCTTCTCAATGACCCTGTAGGCCAAATTGATCCCAACCATCCTTTAAAATGTTATCTGCATGTTTTGTGCATGCAAGCATAAAGTCTACCAGCAATATTTCAGAAGCCCATGCTGAAACAGGACGGATATATGGTCATGCATATTCATTCACAATGTCTAAATAATTACCTCTTTACAGTGACACGTGAACCTCAGATTCTGAAGATTTGGTTCCTATAAATGTTTGACAGTCGAGAAGCTGAGTCAAATTTACCCAAATTTTTTTGATCTGGAAATCTTCTGATGACAGAGTTTCTCATTAAATATTTACAGTACTTCATGATTTTAGCCTGATTGCAAATATCACAAGAAACTACAAGGAAGTTTATTCTATTTCCTTATTTTTTCATCTACTACCAGCTGAAAGCAAAAAACACAAGCAAATGAGACCTTGTACCCCAAACTTAATAACCAAATATTTTGAAACCTCACAAAAGACTGAAATGAGATTTAAAGATGGAAGATTCTGACTGGGCCATACTGTATCTGAAGCTGTCCACCCATTTCTATTTATTATGTAGTAAATAAGAGGGCTGAAATTCTTGCCTTATTGAAGTCAATGGTAAAACTTTCATTGACTCGAATAGGCCCTGGATTGCACTCTTGGTATTCTTTTTATTCATGCACAAAGCTCCAAGTACAACGGTGCAGAGGACAGACATTCCATTTCATGAAGTATTTCCAGACAACAAAAATTTATTTTTCTTCCAATTTGAAACAAAATCTGAAAATTTCAAAATTCTCCATGAAAGAAAATACTCTCTCTCTCCCAAAATTAATTTGAGGTTAATTAAAATGTTTTGTTTCAATAAATTTGTTTTGTTTTGATTTTGACTTTATTTCATAATATATCAAAAAATAAAAACATTTCATTCTGAAAATGCTGAAAGAACATTTTTTTCCCTCCTTTTTCTACAAAACAAAATTTCAGAGAATTTTGCTCAGTGTTTCAATTTTGATGGAACTGCATTTTCTGAGGGAAAATGGTTCATTCAGAGTTTTCCCAACCAGGTAGTTAGGATAAATATCTGGGATAAATGAGTTTTAGCATTACTGTGTGATTTAAGAACGACAGCCAGCCTTAGGGATCAGAGTTTACTGTTTCTTGTTCAGTATCATCTGTTTCCCACATGGGAAGATACTTTTGTCCTAAATACAGTGGCTTTGTTTCTTGAAATCCGCAGACTACTTAATTTACATGCTATATGTTGTAGGTTTTGAATCATGCTGGAACTTTCCAGAAATAATCCAGTAGTAGGTAAGATACTGCAGTTGACTGGAACTCTGTTATTTCAAATCTCAGCTAATGAAACCCTAACTAACTGCATTTTGACTTTTCATTAAACAGCATTCTTTGATTTCTCTGTTTGTCCAGAGCTTTATATTTCCCAAGTTTTCAGCTGTCACAGAAAACTCTGAGGGATTTTTAGTCTTATTTTGGATTAAACCAGGAAGGGCAGTTGAGAGAACAAAAAAAGAAAAAGAAAAAAGGAAAGGGAAAGATATATATTTATTTTTCAAAACTCAAAAGCAAATCAAATTAAATTCCTTTTAAAAGTCTGGCTATTAAATCCACCACTGACCTTTCAGAAGCTGCTGAGTCCTAGATACCAGATAAGTGTTTGATTCACATGGACTGTGCCTAGATCCGGATTTAGGTGCAGGTGACCCAGACGACCACCTGCAATGCTGGGCTTTGGGGCCGCAAGGCTCAGGGTGTTGCTTTTGTTGTTAGTGGCAAAAGGGAAAATAAATTGAAGTAAAATGTTTCAGGTATTCCATCTGTAGATTCATTTTTCACTAGCCTCCTGGAATGTTCTGGAGCTTTATAAAATCTCATGAAACCTTCCAGACTTTCTGGAAAAATTTAACAAATGAAAGGATGGGGTTCTGAAAACACTCCACGCCCGGGGCCCTGACTGTACCTGAAATGTAACTGCTTGTTAACAGATTACAAAACAGAGACTTTCTAATAGGGAAAAGAGCTTTGGCTACTGCAGCCCTGAAAAGGGTAGTTTATTTCCCTCCACCTCTAGCCCCCAGTAGTCTCCTTCTGATGGTTTAGCTCCACTGTTCAGCATGTTGGTGGGGCAGAGACTAGGATTTGCCTCCTGTTTCCTTTCTCCTTTCATTGCCCTCATGTGTGGTGGAGGATGTGAGGGTGTGGAGAAGCACCTTGACCATGTCCCCTATTCTCTCCCTCTAAACTCCTAAACCCCAGTGCCAGGAGCCTGAATGTGATGATGGAGTCTTGCTCCCCTGTATGGTCATGTCAGGGCCAGTCACATTCTCCTTAGGGACAAGACTCCAGTGGTGGGAATACTAAAACAACATTTCCCACATAATTTATATTCAGGGTTTTGTTTTCCTGTGTGTTTGTAGTGTTGCCTCTTTATTAGAGCACTATACTTAAGGGTCCATCAGGGCAAACCATAATTTATGGAGGCATATATCACATGGCTGTTTTAGATCACATAAGGCTGAAATTTGTTTCTCAAGTTGCTAAGCCAGATGTAATTTCTCTTACATTCATTAAAAAAGAAGTGAGTGAATTTAGATTTCCTAAAAGGTTCTGCCTTGACAATCCCAATGACTAAAATCCCCTCTCCAAAGAGCAGGTATAGCACAAACCACTAGCTTCTTTTATCTTTCCTCCTGCTCATGTGCATCAGTCTTGACCTAGAGACACCACCTTTAGGGTGAAAAGGTATTATGATAGCTCTGCCAATCCAGTCAATGGCCTCACTGGTGAAAATTGCACTTAAGGCTGGTCTACACTTTGGATTTTTGTCAGCTTTTGTAGACGAAACAATGGAGGTGTACACACTGACATGCTCCTGCCACTGATGTAACTCCCCTGCTATGGCAACATAATAAATTCACCTCAACGAGAAGTGTCGAGCTTATGTTGGTGTAGTTAGGGTGACAGTGTTTGTGGAGACACTGTGTTCCTTACATCGACTGTTGGCTGTCATTCTTGTCAATTTCACGGCTCCAGCACCGGCAACTAGACCTCAGTTGCCTCCCTGCTCCTCTGGAGAGCTGATCAGTTGGGAGTGGGGCAAAACCCCAAGTGGCTTATCCGGGCTCCCATGGGGAATGGGGAGGGGAGAAGCCCCCAGTGGTTCTCCCTGATTCCCAGCAGGAAACAGGAGGGCAGAAGCCCTGGTTGGCCCCCCCCAGCTCCAGGTGGAGAATGGGAAGTCAGAGGTGTGGGGGGCAGGAGCTGGTGAGGCAGCCAGGATCCCAGCAGAGAGCTGCACCTCTTAGGTCGGTGGACGTGCTGCTGGTAATGACACACACCACTGACCCAAGAAGGGTAATGTGAACATCAGCCACAGCAGTAATTAATGCAATGGCTGTAAGATGACCTAACATAAATCTACTTATTTTTGTAATGAATACAAGGCCTTAGAACTGATTGAGATCACAGATTAATTCCACACAGATTTCAGAATGAACATTTTCCTTTCAAAATAGAATTTCTCTCAAGATTTCAGTTGCTCTTTGCCTTTAATTGGGCCATAAATACCTTGAAAACAACCAGGATTTCTTGCTACATTCCAGTATTTATTACTTATCATTTTATTTGTATTACGGTAGCACTTATCAGCTCCCCAACTGAAACTGAGGGCCATTGTATTAGGTGATGTACATGCATATCGTAAAAGACTATCCCTGCCCTGAATAGCTTGCAGTTTAAATAGAAAAGCGAGACAAGGATGGGAGAAAGGAAGTATTACTACTCTTATGTTCCCAACTGGAACTGAGGTATAGATAGATCATGTCACTTGCACAAGATTACATGCAAAGTCTAAGGCAGTGCTGGACATTGAACCAAGTTCTCTCCTGACTTTGGGTCTGATGCCTGATCACAAGACAATCAGCACTTCTGCCGCCTGTGTCAGCTGGAACCTGGGAACATAGATGCAAAAGTGAAAATACATATTTTTAAAAAGGTATGCACACATTTATAACCCTCCAACAATAAAATAAAAAGGAAGTCAGCCTCAGTGGATTTAGTTTAATTTGAAATAGTTCTATCATTCAGGCTTTGAACAGAGAATAACATATGACTGTGAAAACGAAATGAGATTTGTCTAACCAGAAGGGATGATATTGGACCAATTTCTGGATAAAACAGGTGGAGCAGGTTTGGATTTGATTTAACTTTATCAGCAGGGTAGAGTGAAATTATTTCACGTTAGATCTTGGTATTTGCATACCTCTAACGACGTTGTTGTGCTTTGTTTGTTTCTTTTCCCCTCTACTTTAGTAATTAAAGATCATTATCTTGTGGACTGGACATACTTTTAGCAGGAGCTTTAGGAAACACATTCCCAACCTGGAATATCCAGGAACTATTCATAGTCATTGCTTTGACATTTCATACCAAAGAAGCTGAAAGGTGACATTACTCTTACGTCTTTTCTTCTGCAGCGTGGATTTTGAGAAGATCTCTGACAAGACTCTCATAAATCCCACATTGAGTTTAAACTCCTGGGGTGAAATTCTGGCCACACTGGAGCTAATGGTAGTTTTGCCATTGACTTCAGTGGAGCAAGGATTTCACCCCTGGGGCAGACGCAATATCCTCCTCTTTTTCTAGGTACACACTTACTGCCCAGGAAATAATAAACAATGATCATGAAGAAGCCATCGGTGCACCTCTTGTGCTACATGGCTAACTCCTTTTCCCCTTCAGCCCACAGGGATGCAGCAGATTGCCAAACAGAAGCCAGCAGAAGAGGCATGTGTTGTTAAACTGGAATTGGGCAGCAAGAGTGTGAGAACATACTGTGAGCCTGAAGGCTTAATAGATATTATTTTTAGACTGGCTTTCCTGTTGCCTGAATGTATCACCAGATAGTGCCTCTTTGGATCTTTCAAGAGGAGCAAACTTCACATGCACAAACTGCAGCAGGGAGCAGCAGAGGAATTCCTTGCAACAACAAACTGTTTTGTTTGTGTTATTTATTTGGTTTGGCTTACAGAGAGAATGCAAAATGCTGTCACTCTTCTTCATGAATCAAAATGGATTCTGCTAGTCTGTCTATCCATTGGCTCAGCCAGTCAAGAAACCCAAACCAAGAACCAATTTATCTGACCACTGAGAACCAACCAACATCATTCAAGTTTTTTAAAAAGTAACCGGAAAAATAGTCATATAATATTCACAATTACTCTACTAAGATAAAGAATCAACAAAAAACATCCGCATGATGTTTAATCAAAGGATTTGGAATGCTCATAAGATTACTTTTAATTTTGTAGATCTTTATAACTGAATCTAACAACAAGCTCATTTTGGTGACTAAAATGGTTATAAATATTTCAGCTAATTCTAACATTTGTAATAGGTTCTTGATTGGACAGAAGCCACCCATGAAGTCTTTTTTCTTTGCTTCATGGTCCTCGGTTGTGAGTAAATCTTTTGTAGTGTATTAGACTGAGGTAGTTTGTAGCCATTGCTCTTGTATCCATGACTGGATTCATGTTCTTTGACTTCAGTTGTCAGTCTTATTAATGTATACTGCTAGGAAAGCCTTACTGTTCTATTAGATCCTCCAGTGAAGGACTGAAGTTGGATTTATCCAAGGCTAATAGCCTTTTAGCTATACAAATATATATGAGACTGCATTAAAAAAATGACATTAAAACAACATTATTTTGCAAACACAAGCACTCAAAGCTTAGGAAATGCCATAAACAAGGTTACCCCTGCAGCTTTAATTCATGCCCCCAGTGCACAAGCTGCCCCAAATCACCTCAAATGTGATCTGCGAGGTCCACTTCTGTCAGAAAATGGGTAATTTGGACTTCTTGCTCATTAACTTTCCAGCTAAGCTTTCCTGGGATTGGGGATTGTTAATACTGGAGCTCTTCAACTAATGATAAAAACCCAGATATTTACAAGTAAACAGCATAACTTTGATTTGTCTCACAAGTTCAGAATTCGAGCTGGACAATTCTTTTTATTTTAATTTTATATTTTTTAACAAAAATCTTTATTGTTGTAAAGGGGACTTCATTCAATAATAATTTCTTCAATGAAAAATATGTTGACTTTATCAAAATATTATATTTTTTCCATAGAAAATGTTGGGACTTTTTAATTGATTCCTAATAGAATTTTTATCCAAGAAATCAGTAAAAAAAAATCAATTAAAATACATTAGAAATTTCAAACGAATAATCAAAAAGGGTCTGTTTCAAACTCCTTAAAATGAAAATAAGTCCAAAATATAATATGTATATATAATGCATAAAATTCTGCTTTGATGGAATTTTCACTCAAACTAAGCATCGCAAATCAAAGCCAGTGGTTTTGTGGTGAACGTTCTAGTAGTTGGCAAACAGAAGAAAATATTTTGATTCTCTACTCTCTCACCCACTTGGGCATGTGACATTGAAACAGAAAAAGTGAACAAAGATAACAAATAAAATTTATTGAAACAGATAACTTGTAAACTTGCAAACAGAAAGACATGCTAATGAACAGTGAAAGCAGATTGGAGTCAAATCTTATGGTATTTCAAAGTCTCTTTTGCTTAGGTCTCTGAAGACAGGCATAAAACCTGACAAATTTGACTGTAACAATTTGATAAGTTGAAAACAAATATGAAAGAGGTTAACAGCTGTAAAGAAATAGTGAGGAAGGAAAGTTAGACCACCTCAAAGTTTTGAATTAATGGAAATTGAATTTGACCTGTTACAGCATTACAATGGGAACAGGAGAAGGAAAGAGATTTTGAAGAAAGAAAATATTAGAGCCACATAACTGCTGCTTCTGATTTCAATAAGACAATCACTTACGTTCTTTTTTTTTTCTCCTATCTATTTTATGGAAATAATAAGAAAGAAGGACAACTTAGTTTCTTCATTTCTGCCATGTAAGGACCTGAATTTAAGTCTCACACTTTCCACCTGTCAGTTGTGGTGCCTTAAATTAGCACATTAAGATTCTGTATTCAGAATAAAAAAAGCTCTATTCAACATATCCAGCGCAACTGGAAGTCTAGTTGAAAATCACTACCCAAAGAGTTGGTTGTGGCTCACTGGAGCTATGTGAGAACTTTCCAGTGACACCACAGCTATTTGTGAAATGAGTGCAGCTTCAGGATATTGTAAATATGGCTATTATCGGTTCCTTGAACTGAAGGTGGTTAGACCAGTTCTGTTTCCTCCCACTACTCATTTGAAGGAAATTGAAACTTAGACAAATACAGCCCCCAGTAACACTCGTTCTCTTTCTCCACCCCAACAAAGATTGGAGGTGAACAAGAGACAGTGAATAATGGATGAGGAAATATAAAGTCAACAACAGTAAATAAAAATGTGGTGAAGAAGGGAAAGAAAGGAAGAAGTGCAGAAGAAACACACACACAGTAAGCTACTTTTAAACACAAATAATTGACTAAAATGTTGAATGCCAGTAAGAACATGTATGTGATGTTAGAGTGTGGATGTGTGCACTAAGTCTAAAAGTGTTTATCCAGTATGTGATTTACTTCTCTGATGCCAGAGGAGTTAATTGCCTTTCATGACACAGTACTAAAATCTCCCCTCCAAGGCAAAATGTTATCCCTGGAGTTTAAAGTTACCTGTGAAGAACAACTTACTGGGTTTTTTTGCATTTGAAATGCAACACGTGGCAGATATATTCAGAATATTATCCTCCATGTGAGTGGAGATACACTCCTCCCACATTCCTGAACCAAGAGCTAGATGTTCCCCTTATAATCTACCATTCTGAAGGCTTGTCAGAAGACATTGTCCAAGCCATGTTGCATCTGCTACCTCAGACCTGTAAACAGTCATCAGATTCTGACAGTTCAGAGCAGAATCAGCAACATCGAATTGTAAGGTGGGCAATGAAAGAGATCTGTTTTGCTTAAACAATAAACATTTTTGATGGGAGGGGAGAGGGTGATGAGAGACTGCACATACTGAATAAAAATTGCCAGAGGCCTGTGGTTTTAAACTATTTGAAAAATACTGGCCTGTAGATTCACAAAATATCTTCTTGAACTATATACGGAAAACCTGGGAGGGATGATTCATAGCTCTTTAATTTGGCTAGCTCAAAGTGCTGGTACGGAATATAGATAAAATCTTTCCAAAACAATAAAGCATATATTAAGAGTTCTGCACAGGTGGGATGCTTGGTCTTGGTGGTGATAGTTTTGCAGGAGGGAAAGACTTCATTTTGCTGATAACTCACTGAACTTCTGAGCCACAGAGAGAGCCATGTATATAGTCCTACTTGACAGGGGAGAAGGGTGCTGTGAGACAGGGCTGATAGATATATATGTGAGTTTTATATTGCATCCTTGCACCCTGACATACAACTGCCGTCAAGGTGCAGAGCAAGTGGGAGCTGGAGTTTCACTTAACAGTGAGGTTTCTCGGGGTCTTGATTGTAGAAACCTCTGCACTAAGTAGTGACAAACTAAGTGTGCAAATTCTCCTCAGGGGCCTGATTTTCAATTACATTACAGCCACCTTATACTGCAATGGTAATGCATGGGAGCCTTAACAACAGTGTAAATGTTATTTACTGCTGTGATTAGCATAGTTCAAACTACATACTTATTGGTAACTCTGTCTTTGCATTATCTTGAGCATTAATTTAATATACAAAAATGACTTCCTCATTTTTCAGATGTGCTATTTTCTGCATGTTTAACTCTTTATAATTAACATGAGGAAGCATAAAGTACCCTGAGGACTATATTATTTTTTTCTATCCTTGTTACTGAAATATAGACATCTATAACTTCTGAAAGCTTTATTCTCCTTTATTTCGTGTCAAATTACTTAATATGCATTTAATGTAACCACTATATTATTGGTTTAATAACTGTCAGCTCATGCAGAAGCACAATGAGAAATATTAAGCATCTTACATCCTGGTGTACTTGTCTTTCATTCAGAGATTGCAGTATATTTTTCCCTCAATGTCTGAGCACATCTCAACAGCTTCAGAATCCATGATCAATTCAATTAAACGTCCAAAAGTTTGGAAGCTTACCTGACCTAGTCTAAGCATTCATTTGGCTGGCAGACATAGACACATCAGGCTAGATCTTGACTTTAGACATAGCTCTGAGCAAAGGGTGGTGCGTAAAGTGGAACAGTTGCAGGAGGCATTGTGCCTCAGAGATATCTCTTTGTATGACCATTCCTTTCCTGCCTCCTTTTGCTCCCAGGAGATAGTAATTTACTGTAGGCCTATGTGAAGGATTTGGAGCTACTCTGCAAAAATTTATTAATCTGGTTGCTGGGATGTTTACTGAATGAATATATTGGCTTAGCTGAATTACAGGCCTAGGGAAAAACAAGCAGGAAGAGAAAGAATGGCTCAAGATAAGCAGCCTCCTCCCCGAGCAAACACTGAAGAGCTGTTAAGGACAATACCTGAATGATTAGCTTTGATGAGGGCACATGAACACTGAAGATTCCAAGGATTTCAGTTGGGTTTAAATAGTGACCCTCTCAACAGGGGAGCTGTAGTTTTTGCAGTTTGGAGAGTGGATCACAGGACTCTGTTGAGGGGGTTCCTGAAAAGTGAAGCCTGACTAGATTACCTTCAAGGGATGGTAAGACTTTAGGTAAGATAAATGTGTGCATAGACTGTTGTTTTAAACCCTTTTTCTCTAAAGGCTTTGTTCCTAGTGAAAAATAAGCAATACTTTGTTTTCAGTAGGCTGTCTGGTTACTAGGTACCACTTCTCTCTGACTCCTGAATGGAGGAAATGCAGGTCCCTGAACTCAATCAGACCCACAGAAGGAGAACCGTTGATACACAGGGTACTGTAACCGAGGTCCTGGCCTAAGAGTGGGAGAACTGTAGAATTCTGCTTCTGGATAGATAAAGACTTGGACTGCAGGAGGTGTACCTTCAGAACAGAAAGGAGACAGAGGTGTAGGTAGCTTTCTAACCAGGCCAGGTTATACTAGTGGGAAATTATTACCCTGTCCACAGACTGCACAGGTTTAGATATACTGGCCAGTCATTTGTGCCAGGGAAGAAAAAGGGAAATGTAGTCAAGACTCTGCCCATTTCCCATCCATCTGCTTCTGGAAAGAAGGAAGTAGACATGTAGCCCCACTAATTCCAGTCTGCCTGGACTCAAGTCTAGGAAGCTAACTTAAGGTTGTAAATAAGGACGCTTACCTCTTCTTGCTCCCATGCTTGTGTAATCCAAGTCACAACTTAGCCAAAGAAACTAAGCTACAACGTGGATAAGGGTGCTGTGGTTAGGGCACTAGTCTGGTGGTTGTGACCCAGGTTCAATACCTGCTACAAGATTTTAGCAAGTCACTAAGGGACTTAGGTGTTGCAAAGCTGAGTATCACAACACCTAACTTTTAGGCTCCAAAAAATCACTGGAATGCCACTCTGATCCACAAAGCCTGAATTAGGTGTGTAGGCTCCCTCTACAATGAATGGGAAGAGAAAGGCACCTAAGAATGTGATCCACAAAAACCAGCACTCTAGGCAGGGAGCTGCCTAAGCTAAGCAGTGGATGACACCAATCACGGGGTGTATGCTAAGCCCCCTCCTGTCTCAAGGATAGGCACCTAAATTCAAGTGGCAGGGAGGCTTCTAACTCTGCTTAGCATTCTATGAATATGAAACTGATTCCTGGAAGGCAGGCCTCTTAGGCACCTAAAGCATTTCTTGTGAGAATGAGTAAGGACTTGCCTCTCACCACACAAAACAGCCCCAGGAGGAGGAGATGCTGGTGGTGGTGCCACTCATAACTTTGAGCCCAATGATCCAATACTCACTTGGGATATCCAGGGTCTATTCCCCCCATCTGCCTGAGCAGGAAGAAAGGATTTGAACAGAGGTCTTCTGCATCTCAGAAGCATGCTTTAACCACTGAGTTATGGGATATTCTCATGTGGGGCTTGTGGGGCTGTATGATTGAATATGACCATTTATACAATTGATATTGTCATTGTTATGCTACTGCAACAAATTTTGTATGAAGTAGGTCATGTAAGGTGTCAATGGAAAAGTTATGATTTGCTAAATCAGATTATCCTTTTTAAGTCCATGTATCATCACTGTATCTGAAGTTGTGAACATTGGCTATGTTTCTGTATCGCAAATGTTTTTGTTTCTGGGGTAGCAGAAACTACAAAGTAGTTTACATTCATTCTCTCCAGCCCATTGTGAATGGATTATTCAACCCTGAAGGCCCATTCAGGATACTTCACTCTAACAATGAGCCGTAGAAGAAACACATCACACCAGTAAGCCTTCCTGTGGATGACTCAGAAAGTATATGAGTAACGGTGGCCCTACTGAGTTATCAAACCATGTAAGGACATGTGATATACTCATATGACCCTGGTCTCCATCTTGAGCCAGTAACTTTCCATGCACCTGGGCTGTGAGCTTTATTTGAGACACTAAATTTCCAGGCATATGGCAGAGTATATAAAAGACCCTTGAGATATCTCCATGTTGCCTCTTTCCTGCCCTGATTCTGTGGACTGTGGATTTACAATTAAAAGGATTTACAATATTGACCTATTGGACCTTCCAATCTTTTGGAAGTTGCCAGAGAGACTTTACAAGCCAACCGTCTATACCATCACTGCTACAAATCTGATATAAGGACTTTGCAATCATTTGTATGTATATGATCTATTAACCACTATTAACTCTTATTCTTTCTTTTATTATTAAACCTTAATTTATAGTTCCTAAAGGATTGGAATTAGCATGATTATTAGATAAGATCTAAGCTCTGTATTGACCTGGCTAAGTGGATGATCTCTTGAGATCGGAAGGACCTTTTAATTACTTAAATTGATTTTCAGTAAATACTCATCATAGAGCCCAGGGTCTTGATGGTGAATAAGGACTGGAAAGCCCAAGGAAACTGCATTTTTAACTTCCAGTTAACCAATGTGGTGAAAAAAGTTTACTTTTCTTACTGACTTGATATAATCTAAGGATAGAATAGCCACCAGTTGTCCTGAGTCTGGCATTCTCAGCTGTGACCCACTGAGGCACCGTGACAGGGCTCCCTCTCTTCTGTTGAAGATGCTCTACTGTGAACAAACAATGAAAGAGTGATTGGAGCAGGGGGACTGACCCAGGGTCTCTCTCGCTGGCCCAATGACTATTTTAGCATTTATCCACAGTGGAACAATCATGGAGCTAGAGAGAGAGACGGACTATGAGTACTGTAGATAGAAAGAGCTACTCCTAGACAATCAAATGTAGCCATCACAAATTGGTTGGCTACTTTCTAATACCCTGTCTAGTCTAGTGTTCTATTTATGAATTAGATGGACTTATATTGGTTACATAAACAGCTGCATTACAGGTGGAGCTGCTTAGGGTGATTTGGCTTATGTACACAATATTTTCCAGGAGATAAACGTGGTAGACAAGACAGGAGCTGAAATGTGATCATTTTGGCTCAGTCTCTCTCCTGTTTATGTTTCCGCTTGCCTTGGAGGTGTAACTACACCTTTTCCTCATCCTCGTTTTGCATACCCTTGTTGAGACCTACACCAAAGACTGCTGGCCAACAATAATAATCCATTAGAGCTTTTTGTGGTTCCTGTCTGTTAGAGATGTATAAAATCCTGAGTATTCTTGTAGGCTGCTAGCTAAAAATAAGCCATTTTAAGGACTAATTTTTCAGGGAGCCAGGGGTGTGCACAAGGGGGGCAAGCAGAGGCCCACCCCCCAATAATCAGCACAGAACTCCTTCGGCCCTGGGGCTGCATCAGGAAGAGCGAGCTCCTATGCCTGACAGCTTCTCCAGCCCTGGGGCAGGGGTACCAGTTAGGGAGGGTATGGGATGCACCTGCCCCCCTCCTGGGTTTCATAGTGGAGGTGCTGAGCTCTTAGGCCTGGTCTACACTTACCTTTGCGATTTGGCGGCAGTCAATGGGAGATACACAAGTAAATCACTTGCGTATCTCCCGTCGACTTTGCAGCGTCTCCTCTGCGCGGCGTCCATACTGCATTGCGTCGAAGGGAACAGTGCTCCCTTCGACGCAGCGCTATGCCACTTACCGAGGTGGTTTTCCTGCGTCGCTTCCTGGATCGACTGAGCGCGTCTATACAGAGCACTCAGTTGATCCAAAGCAATCGATGTGGCGGCGGCAAATTTGCCGCCGTCAGTGTAGACCCAGCCTTTGTTGCAGTGCTGGGCAGCCAGATCTCCTCCTCCAGGAGCTGGCATTCTCCGGAGCTCATTCACTCCACCCCCTTCTCTGCCTCCACCAGTCAGCAGCTCAGATGATAGGGAGCGACAATCCTCCTTACCAACAGTAACAGGGCAGTAAGCAGAGCCTTTGGGGGTGGGGCAGGGAAGGTAGGGGTCAGTTCAGGGGGTAGCACACGGTCCCTGATGGTGGTGGGAGCACAAGGTAGCCCCTGGTGGCAATGGGTAGGCGGGGAACACAGTGGGGAGCCCAGTGGTTCTGTGGCAGGGAGAGCAAGCTCCCCTGGTGCTGGGGCGATGGTGGGAGCACAGAATGTGCCCTTCCAAAAATGGTCAAATTTTTATTTCTGCGTACACCCCTGCAGGGAGCTGAACATCTAGTGCAAAATGCTGTGAAACTTCATTTCCCAATGACTTCACTGGGAGCAGAGGACATTCTACACCCTACAGGGGTTAGGCTGAGGGCTGATCCAGAGCTCACTGAAGCCAATGGATAGTGGACCAGGCCCCAAGTTTTCAAACATGTTTTACTTAATGTCCAAATATCACAAAAAATAAATGTCATTTGAGACATCCAACCTAGTAGCCTAGATGTGAAAATAGAACTTTCTTCGAACATTTGTATTCTCAAAATTATTTTTTTCCTACTTGAAAAATATGTGTACTATCAGACTAAGTGTTCTCAGACTAGAAAAGGCTGCATTTTTTCATTTAACATAAAATGTTAACTACATAACAAAAGGTGCTTGATTTTTTTTTAAATGACCTCTCCTCAACTAGAGGTCTATGGAAAATGAAGCGTTACCTGGCTTAATAGGTTTCAATCTCCCGCACTGCCTGCTTGAGTGATATTTTGGAGTCTATTAAAAGGGACTCGAGATTGCACAGCAGGAAGACACAAAAGAAGAGCACTGAAGATTTTCTAACAGCTCTGTTTTCTAGATTACAAAATGAGAAATGTTACTTGTTATTTGCCTTGGTTATGCTGTTATATTGATGTAACATTTGTCCCATTTCTGACATGGAAATTATGCAAATTATGTGTGTTTCCAGTTAAGCAGCAAAAATAAATAAATGAGTAAAAGAGATAAGACAGAAAAGAGAAATCAAACATAAAAGAGGCACAGATAACTATTCTACAGTTTTCAGCAAGCTGCATGATTCTGCAAGGCACTGAAATCTTTGGTGACAGCAAAATTTCCTTATTTTCAAAGAGTCACTCCTTGTTATCTAAACAGTTAAGCTTGAAAATCCCTTATTATTTTGTCTTGTTAGTCTGGCATTTATATGCTTTTAAAAAGAATAAAAGTCAATCAATTTTAAAAAAAGATTAGCATACTTTTAGGTGTAAAAGGATGCCTGCAAGACATAAACTATAACATTTGATTGGTGTTCGTTTTAGCTTAGTTGGAATGCACATATATCTGTTTCATTACAGTCATTATTGATATCTGATGATATAGGGCATGATTTCTGGATGTATGTATAACCATACACTAGCTACTGGGAGAGGCAGCCTTTTTCTCTGTCAGTTTGCCTCTAGGAATGCAAAAACTGAGACTATTAACCTAATGATAAAGTAAATATTTTTAAAGTGACTTATGCATGTTACCTGAATGTCAGAAAGGTTCATAGGTCTTTAAATAGCATAATACCATTCTTTCAAAAGTTGATTAAAATATATATATTTTTAATTAAATCTAAGGATTCCATTCTTTCTTTCAATGCATGCTGAGTGTTCACATATGCTCAGTAAGAGGGGTTTATTTCACAATTCTATAAGAAATATTGTACAGAGTCAATATCCGGACATGCATGCAATCCTATATATTTAGAGGAGGATGCAAAGACATTTCCATTTCCATGACAGAGTAACAAAGTCATCCAGAAAAAGTGTTGTAACAAACTTAAGTTATAGATATTCCCTTCTTGGAAGTAAGCAAAGAAATTAATATGGAAGATAAAGGTACTTATTAAAGCAGAATTGGCAGTCTGATATTATTTGCTGGGGATTATTTCTGCAAGATAACACTACTGGTAAAAGTACTTTTTCACTTATTTAATCCTTTCCATCTGAAGTTGTTTATGAACATTACTTAAGCCTCATCCTAGTATGTCAGTAAGTGTTATACCACTCAATAAACTAAGAGGAAAAAGGTTAAATTAATTTTCCTAAGAGCACACAAGGATGTCAGTTCTTTTCCAGTGGCCCAGCTGGGTGAGGTATTCAGAAGTTCTGTCTCAGTCTTCTCTGCTGCCCATAAGATACTTTCCTTCCCTTTTCAGAAATGCATTCTTGTCTCTTCCAACATATCTGCACTGTAGTCATCTGAACATTCATCAACAGACTATTGGAACTGGCCTACACACAGTTTTTATACTAGTGTAATTAGTAGTGTGATTTTTTTTAACAACATAGTCATACTGTCCACCTGCTAGTGGGGACACACTAATGCCAGTATAAAGGTGCCTTATTCCAGTGTAGCTTATTCCCATTCTATACTAGCATAAGCACATTTATACTGGTTTAACTGCAAACAGTAGGTAGTTTGCTCCTCTTTAACTTTACTGGTATATTTAAATTGGCATAACTTTTGTATCTAGGCAAGCCCACCATCATTTAAGGAAAAGTTACAAAATACAAACAGTGAAAAAAGATGGTTAATTCTAACATGCTAAGAAAACACCTGTAAATCATTTTTGCGAGACTACAGAAGTCCTATTTCTTATTTAGAATTAAATGCTAATAGTGGTCATTAAAATCAAGTGGTTCGTTTGTTTTAATTTTTCCCAAAAGCAAATAACCATGCAGCAAACCCTAGAAAAAGGAAAGTATAGTCCCAATGCCTGCTTCTTAACTATATTTTTAGCAGCAGTCAGTTAATATAGAGCAAATTCTGTCCAAGTAGAAAAAGGGCAAAATAATAGAAACAAACAACAAACATATTACAAACAGGAACCAAAGCAATGTAGGCAAATGTTCAATGACATATCTGTTATAACACTAAAAAGTGAAGTGAAAGGAGACTGGAATCATATTCTGGTTCCAGGAGCAATACAAGCATTGGAAACAGGCTTGTCTAAATTGGACTACAGTGATGACTATCGACTCAAGAAAGACAAAAAGTAAGATTGGGATTTATCATATTGTTCTTCATTGATTTTTCATATTTATATAAACAATATATATACAATATAAGATTTGCAGATTCTGGACTTGAGTGATTTTTCAAATGCTCATAAGCTGGTGAAGTACAAACCAATATTCTCTGGAACAAGGCCACTCCCTGCTCTTCACTAAGGACTGTATAAATGCCCAAATGCATTTTTCAGACTCAATCTGTTTTAGCTACATACTTTTATTGTTTGTCTTAAAAGGACCGAAACCAAGAAAGAATCTGGTCCACCACCTTTGTGTAGAATCCAAATATGGAAAATATTAGTTCAAATGAGGAATTGTTTATGACAATCAAACAAGAATGATTTAATTTTGTGTGGCTAGCCTAGACAGGGATCATATTGCCTTCTCACTCTCCTTTCTGTAGCCCTGCATGTAAAGGCCAGATAAAGGCTCTCTCCTCAACTGCTTCCCAGTCCCCATGCAACTTGGTTAGGATGCCCTCAGCCTTACCTCCCCTTCTCATCATCTGTCAGATTACATAAGTAGGTGTTTTCCTTCACTCACTGAGGAAACACTGTTAAGAACAGGTTCTGTCATTTAAAAACATTATAATATGTCAGTTATGGTGGAGCATGTAACAAACCCCGGGTATTATACATTCTGGCCACTTGTCAAGGACTTTGAGTCACATAATGGCAGGTTTCAAAGCTGAGAGGAATGATTGGAAATCGTTGTATCTTTAGCTATCCTGGTCAAAGCCACTCCTACTATAATAATTGCAACTCTTGTAGTCTTGCCTTTGATTTAACAAACTGAGCCCCTACTAAGAGACTGTATAGTCTCTCTCTCATTCTCTCTCTCTCTCTGTCTCTCTCTCTCTTCCTGATATAACGACTGCCTGTGAAGCTTTCTGTCCTTCATGGATAGAAATTGTGTGGGAAACAGCTACTTGTGGTACTGCTTCTACTGAATGGAAGAACCTGACAGCTGTAGACAAGCGGTTGGATCTATACCGCTTTTCATGAAATTGCATGGTATCATTTTATGTTTCTTATTCATGAGTGAGAGATTACTCATTTTAATAAAGTATTTTGATACCCAACATCCTAACAGAGTTAAGGGCTACAAAGGGCTACAAATTCCTAACTTGAATGAGATTTTTCAAACATAAAATGAAGCCAATTCACCAAAATAGAATCCTATAAATTAAAGGGGACATTTTGCAATCATGCTATATGTGTAATTTAACTTTGGATTGCAGAGGTTATATAGTTTTCTTTTGTCTCCTGTGGGTGACAATGTGGAATTGCAAATATTTTTACAAATGCGCATGTTTCTGTATAAGGATGTGATTCAATGAAAATAACAGATATTTAGGCTTACATTATTTCAAGTTACAATGGTCATTATTATTATTGTTGATATTATTTATAACATTTTAAATTATCCCATTCATGCGCATAAGACCTTCGTATACCAGTGTAAACCTCATCAAAATCACTGATTGTGTTAAAGTTAATAAAATGTATTTGTTCATGTGCTATTCCGTATGTAGGGATATGCATTTGTCTGAACTTTTTAATCTAACATAACTTTAAAGAAAAGAAACTCCTTCTTGAAACTACTTCTTTCAGAGTCTCCCAACACAGGAAACATAATACAGACATTGGGCCAGAGTCACTGGTATGTCCTATAAACAGCTCAACAAAATATTCTAAGTGTGTTTAATCTGATGACCAAATTAACCTCTGATTTCATTGCTTCTGAAGTCTTTCTTCATTGTTGATGGTCTGGAGGCTTAACATGCTGCACATGTCTGTGGCAGCTACAAACACTGTCCCCAGGGAAGGTCATCCTACAGTGTTCAACATAAAAGGATGGCAAGACTATGGGAAACTATATATTTATATCCATGTTGGATTGGATCAATCATGGGAGAACAGCTCTTGCTATAGAGGCAGGCAAGGAAAGTCTGCAAAATTGGGAAGCTTTAAGGTATCCCAAATATTTTGCTGTTTTCAGCAGAACTACATTTTTATTTGAAACAAAAATATACTTAATTTTCTGATGGAAATGAGACTTTAAAATATGAACTGATATTGATGTCTTTTTGATCCTCAAGAGGAACGCTGAGCCTACATACCAAGAGAGGAGTGAAATTTACCCCACTCATCTTAACGGACTTGTAAGCTGGTGGTATGGTCTGGCTGGGGTGTCGCTACCCTTCCTCAGGCCCAGACTCTGAGGAAGGCCACAGCGCCTTCCTTTAAGGGAATAAACAGTGCCCATTCACAAGTACCAGCAGGGCGGGCTTCCTTCCCAGTCTGTAGCCCTCCGTGCCTCTCGCAGGGCAGGGCTGATATGGGGTCTGTAGCCCAAGACTTCCAACAGGGGCTAGCAAGCGATCTGGTGCCTCAGGCAGGGCAGGGCAGGCAAGCAGTTTGGAGTCCCTGGCTCGCAAGTTGGGCAGGGCTGATCGGGCAGTCAACAGCCCCCGGCCTTCTCACAGGCAGGACTAGTAAAATAGTCTGGAGCCCCCAGCCTTGCAGGCAGGTGGGGCAGGCAGAGCTTGGGATCCTCTGCCTCCAAGCTCAGAGCGCAGCACTCACTCCCAGGGTGGTTAGGGAAAGGGGTAGGGGGACATGGGCCCACCCCACTCCACTGCATTCCAGCCCAGGGCCCTATCAGTGGCAAAGTAGTTTGCCACTGAGTCAGTGGGGCTCCAGCCACAACACACTGATGGGGTTTTAGCCCCTGACTCAGCCACTTGCTAGTCAGCAGTCCCTGGGCCATTTCCTCCCCCCTGTCCCCAGGTACCTGTTGGTAGTAGTCTCCTTCTGGGTCGCTGGGGTAGAACGCAAGTTCCTCACCATCGACTGGCGGCAGGTCTGGAAACTCCTCGGCATCATCAGCAGAAGGCAGCTCCTCCAGGTCGCAGGGGTTCCTCCGGTCCTTAGGGTTCAGTCATTTCCAGGGGGTCCCTGACATCAGGCTGCTCCTCCAGGTCAGGGCCAGCCTCGAGGGGTATTTCCCACCCAGGAAATAGCTTGTTCCAGCTATTAGGGCCTGGCGGCCACAACCAATCACTAGAGCTGGGCAGCCCCGTCCAGTCGCTAGGGCCCAGCGGTCCTATCCAGTCACTTGGGCCCGGTGGAGTGGTCACTCCAAACAGCCACTGAGTCTGAATCAGGCCTAGGCTGCAGCCTCCAGGAAGACACTTCTGCCTCTGGTGGCAGCTTCAGCCCTACTGAAGGCCCTAGGCTGGCCTTTTATAGTTCTCTTTCCTACCTTGGTACCGCCCCTCTGTTGCCGGGCAGTTTGGTCTGTAGGTCCCTGTTCTGCCCAGCAGGGTCATCATGACCCTTCTTTAGGCCCAGGCTCCAAGGAAGGCCACAGCGCCTTGCTACAGGGCTATTAACACCCCTGGTTGGCCAGTCTCTATTCCACCTTGACCTCTCAGCCCACTGGGGACATCAGTTGTGGCTCCTTCATGGAGCTGTGAGCATGGGCCTGTACTTGGCTCAGTTCACCCCTCTCCCTGACACCTGCACCTTCTGCAGCGTGAGGGAGGCACTTGTGCATGTGTACCTGGAGTGCGCCAGGCTGCAATCCCTGTTCTGGCTCCTCCAGAACCTCCTGCTGAGGTTCTGACTGCACTTCTCCCTGCACCCCATCTCCCCGCATCTATCGCACCCCATCCGTGGCCCCACAAAGTCACGGGATTTCCTCATCAACCTCCTCCTAGCCCTGGCCAAAGCAGCCATCTACAAGGCCAAGGAGAGGAAGTTGCCTGGGGGGGGCCCTCTGCAACTGTATGGTCTACTTCCATTCCTCCGTCCATTCACGCATCCGGGCAGAGTTCCTCTGGGCAGCATCCGCTGGCTCCCTTGACACCTTCCAGGAGCAGGGGTACTGTGCATGGTTCTCTGTATGGTGTCCCATTCTGGTTCCCTTCGTTTAAACCTGTGACTGCCACGCCTGCTCCTTTTTTCATTAGTTGGCCCACGTACTTAGTTGTTTCTTGGGTCCAGTGACTCCCCCCTTGAGGGGGGGGCCTTTAGCAGTGGGTTAAATCCACCCACTTCCTGCATTACAAATAGTATAGGGCTGTTAACTTTAAAGCCTAATTATAGTCACGTAAATGTCAACACTGACATCTTTTTCACTGCTGATCATTGTACTGGATGAATGAAGATAACTTGCTTATTCATAAGGCTGGGTGTACACCATCAGTTCTAACATGTCATTTGCTTGAAAGGATGTGCTACAGGAATAAGAGCCCATCAAGGCTGTAACGTCATTACATGACCCATTAACAACATGGAGAGATGCCGTCAACACTACATATTTTAACCATGATGTAACTGGTTCTGAGGGAAATCATGCTGTAACTGGGCCCCCTGATTCAGTTTTGATTTTTGCAGTGTCAATGGGATCATAAGCTACAAGTTCCGAATACGCACATGGGCGTAAAATTAAAGTTCATTCTTTTGATTTAATGAAGATGGTCGCTACTGCCTTTGAAATGAAGGGTTTATGTTTATAGGGAGATCTGAGAAATGGTAAGTAGTGATGGAACCCCATTTCAGCAAACATTTAAAACTAGACTGAACAATACTGTGCAGAATATACTACAGAAAACAATCATGTGCTCTTGGGGGAATGGATAAAATGACCTAAAATGTTTTTGTCCACCTGCAAGTCTGTGATAAAAGTTTGGAGCTCTTATGAGTAGACCAAGACCCACAATATGTGCTATTGTGTAGCAAAAAGTGCAATTCCTTGGAAACAGAACTGAAAGATTGAGGTCAAAGTGACTTAAATGATTAGATGATTATGCTGGACTAAATTTGAATGCTGGAGGCCTTTTTAATTATTTTTCATGCTACATTAATGGAGGATTAAATGTTGTCACTGGTGCTTGTCTTGTAAATTATAAGTTGGTCTCAATGAACCCGTGCTAGATTTTAATTTGTTGAGCTTGTAAAATATTTATGAAAGAGGAGAGAGTGGAGCTAACAAGTTGGTGACATTTTTGAAAGCATCAGAACACTTTTACAGAGGGATATGACATCATCACTAAGGAAGGGTGACATGTTTTGAATTAAGTCTCTGAAAGCCGGAAAGAAACCCAAACTTGAAATTTCCAAGTGACAGCTTTAGAAATACAGGGCCAAATATTTCTTATGCTGTGCCACCTGGAGCCAAGAAACACAGGGACACAACAAAGGCACTTTTCATGCTATCTCTACTGATCCAGAATAAGAACCTTTCAGATTAATATGCCATCCAAAATACTGTAAATATAGCATGTTAAAAGCATGCCATATATTTGGCTAAATTCACCTATCCACCAGCTGAACTGAATTTCTTTTATGCTTATCTGTACTTGTTTTGTACTTTTTATAGCCTCAATTAATTTGTTAAATTTATTGAACTCATAAAACTGAAAGCAAATCTATGTTAAAGTATAAGACACACACTAAAAATGGGGAAACATCTGAAATGTATTAAAAAGTGCAGTGTAAGCCCAAATGTGACAGCTGTGACGGATCACTGCTGATGCTTGTGCAGTAGAACTTTGAACAGCTCAAGCAATTGGGAATGACCCCAGCATGGCTGTATTTAAGAAAACAAATCAAAAACCATTCTCCCTTGCCCTCCAATTACTTAGATGGCCAGAGCAGAGAGTCATGAAGATTTGGCAGAGAGAAGGAGTTATACAGAAGCTGGAATACACCAAAACATTCAGACTCTATTCCAGTGGTAATATTTTCCTAAATTAATAGCTTTCCAAATGAAAATGAACTCTTTGTTCAAGTACAACAGCAGACAAGCTGACTGAAAATGTGAATGTTTAAAGTACTGACTGATTGAGGTTCAACTGGCTTGCATAGCCAAGTGCTGATTATTTTTTCACCCTTTTCCTCTCACTTGATATTTCTTTCACATGCATTATGGTAAGATGTTATAGGCTCTGATTCAAGGATGCTGACAAAGTAGTTATATATAAATATCCTTTTAAAGTTTTAAACACTACCATTAAATTAAATATATATTTCAAGTATATTCAACTATTGTAATGTACATTTAAAACATACTTGAATGTATTTTGTTGTATGTGGTATTAATTCAAACCTGAAAGTGTACTGACTGAACTACATTGTCGTAACAGATCAGCTAAGTGTGCCCCTGGCACATTTAAATCAAAGCTCATGGTTGCACATTTTCCAAACTTAACCCTTTTCTAATTTCCATAGAAGTATTCACTTAAGACGCATTATCAGCATGAAGTACAAATACATTATGATGCATAAATGGGGAGGAAAGGAATATTGAGCTTCTGGGCTTTTTTTCTGTAATGTAAGAAGAAATTATAAGACACTAAAGGCATCCGTGTTTGTAATGTAAAATGACATTTTAGTACACTTTATCAAAACATTGTTTTCTATAAATCAATGTTGTATTTCTCTTGACATATTTTATTACTCTAACTGTATATATATCTTTTTACTTACCTCTTCCCTACTCAATTTAATTAGTTGCTGCAGTATTTATGGTGCAGCGTTATCAATCCAATACTGGTAATTGCTTAATCTATAAAATAATATGACATGTTTTCTGAGCAGTAAAATTAATTGATGTAAAATGAATACATCTGCATGTGAGTGATCTGGAATGCACTGTCAGCAGGCTATCCCTACTTTGTTTCTCTACCGCTGCTGCATATATTCAAATATACTGATTTGTTATTCCTTATGGAAATCCGTACTTCTGAAAAATAACAACACATCAGACTGAAGAGAAACCTTGTTCTCTTTTGAGTGATATATTTCATCCAAATGATGAATTGTTTATTGAAACATCACTGGGGTGATCTGAGACAAAAAATATATGTAAATAAATAGGTGGTTAATTCAGTGATATTTTCGACTATACCGTTTTCCTAATGTAAAATTTCACATTTATTTTTAAAATTGTATAAACTTATTATTACTGACAGCATTTCCTTCCCTGCTGGAGGACTATTGGCTTGTGTATGCATGCATACATATGCACACACACAACTATCTATTGATCTGTGACATTATCCAGTTTGGACTGATGAACAGTTTTGTGCCCTCAGTTCTTCAACCTGGGGTGCCTTTTACACTGCTTTGCTGTGAGAGCTACAACTCCTGGTCTGCTCACAAACAGCCTCCAGCATGTAAATTACTCCCAGTTATACTGCAAGAGTGCTAGAGCAAGCCACCCTTGAATTAAACTGCAAAGCAACACAAGCAATTTCTCAGTCCTCGACATTCCCCACAAAAGTGCATCTTGGACTGTCCAGCAATCCCCTGGACAATATAAGGTCATATAAAGTCCATCATTTTATTAATAGAAAATGATATGTACAAATCCTGTTAGCCCAAGTGGAGCTTCCCAAACACTTTGATCCAAACACATTAGTCTCAATAAAGTGATAAAACAAGTTTATTAACTGCAGAAAGAAATTTTAAGTGATTACATGTGATGAAGCATAAGAGTCAGAATTGTTTACAAGCAAATAAAAGTAAATCTAAGTCTAACTTAACAAAAAAGTAAATCTAAGTCTAACTTAACAAGCTAGAGTGAATTCAAAACAAAGTTCTCTCTCTCCTCACATTTTGCAGTAATCTTCCTGGCTGAATCTTTCAGTCAGGATCCCTCCCACAGTCCAAAACTGTTTCCTTTGTTCTTCAGGTTTTGTTGATCCCATGGGTACAAAGAAACGAGGAATTAATTGAGATGTCTCCTCTCTCTGTTTATAAAATTTTCTTTTCTTTGAGAATCATCTCCCGGTGAAGTTCAAAAGACATGAAGTCTCTGTGATAGGGAACCTGCAGCTGTTTCTTTGTCAAGATGTAGATTTTCACCCACATCCTCTTTCCTGCCAAAGAATGGCCACTTAACCAGGTAACAGTCCATTTGATTTTGCTGACACATGGATGAGGTGTTGGCTAACTTTTTGTCTCTGGGGAACTGGTTTGTGACTCTCCTATACTCTCAGAACATGTCTGTAGTAATACCATAGAATCATAGAAGATAATGGACCTCAGAAGGTCATTTAGTCTAACCCCCTGTTCAAAGCAGGACCAACCCCAAATAAATCATCCCAGCCTGGGCTTTGTCAAGATGCACCTTAGAAACCTCTAAGGATGGAGATTCCACCACCTCCCTAGTTAACCCATTCCAGTGCTTCACCACCATCCTAGTGAAAAAGATTTTCCTAATATCCAAACTAGATCTCTCCCTCTGCAATTTGAGACCATTGTTCCTTGTTCTGTCACCTGCCATCACTGAGGACAGCCTAGCTCCATACTCCTTTGAAACCCCCCTTCAGGTAGTTCAGGATTCTGCACTTTGTCCTTGTTGAACTATATCAGATTTATTTTGTCCCAATCCTCCACTTTGTTACTCTATATCCTATCCCTACCCTCCAGCATACCTATCATTCCCCCCAGATTAGTGTCATCTGCAAATTTGTCGAGAGTGCAATCCACTCCAGATCATTAATGAAGATGCTGAACAAAATTAGCCCCATGACCAAACCCTGGGGCATGCTACTTGTTACTGGCTACCAGCTAGACATTGAGCTTTTGACCACTACCCGTTGAGTGCGATGATGTAGCCAGCCTTCTATTCACCTTATAGTGAATTCATCCAACCAACCCATATTTCTTTAACTTGCTGGCAAGAATACTGTGGGGTGCTGTAGGAAAAGCTTTGCTAAAGTCAAGCTATATCACGTCCCAACATCCACAAAGCTAGTCATCTTATTATAGAAGGCAATCAGGTTGGTTTGGCATGACTTGCCATTGGTGAATCCATGCTAACTGGTTCTGATCACCTTCCTCTTTTCCAAGTGCCTCAAAATGGATTCCTTGATCACGCAATAGGATCCTATAACTTTACATACAATATTGCCACACATATTTTACCAGGATAATAATGTTCAGTAAATTATGGGTTTTCAAATGATACTTCACAAGGTATATTTTGTACGAAATTTATCATAGTCTTGCAATAGCAACGATCATAGGGGTACAGGCTGTCATACCTTCTAATCTATCTATCTCGTCTGTTAAGATACCTTTATCCGTTGACATTCAGAAATCATGATTATTTGCTTAATATAAATACCTAGATAAATATTCATCTTTAGAAGACCCAGCATGTGCAGGGTCCCCACATAGGGGGAGGAAAGTGTACACTTTACTGGGTCCCGGAAGCTGGGGGCCCAATCCAAGCTGCAACCCTCATCACCATGAGGAAAAAAATTAGACTAAATTGTAGATCATGCCTTTGGATATTTATAGAAACTTATTTCCCTCTATCTATGTATCCATTATCCAGATCTTGTGAGCTTTGCTGGAGCCAATCAGAAGCAGTATTAGAGCAGTCACAAGCAACATTCTGAACAGTGAGTAGAGAGTGTGTGCTTGTGCAGTTAAACTAGAACTTGTAGTTTGAGACTGAGAGACAGAGAGATTTGTGCTCCTTTCTGTGACATGGTCTATCACATCAAGATCAAAAACTACCAGTCCCAGAGTTCCTTGTGCATAGGCAGGAGAGAGGTACAGCTGGTGCGAGGGGCAAAGCACTATAAGACAGTGGGAGCCAGTGCTGCTGCTTCTTCTGGTAGGATTTGCAGGCCCAAAATATATGTGAGTAAGTGTCTAATTCGCTCACAGTCACACATACACCCCATACTGCCAAGTCTAGTGGTGGCTATAAATACCAATCAGGCAGCCAGAAATGTAAGGAGGTAAAAGAAAGGGAACTAAAAGAAGGTAAAAAGCACCAATCTATCCTCCAGTTTTTCAAATCAGACAAGGCCTTTCTGCAGTCAGGCAATATATTAATTAGGGAAAAAGATAAACAATATCAAGATGAAAATGATTTCAATATAGAGACTGTGTCTGTGGCACTGGCAATTGATGACAAAGAAAAGCTGCCAGAACATGCATCATGTGACTCCAGTCTAATGCTTGAAGATTGTCAGGTAGTATCACCATTAACACCACAACATGCAGAAGGTTTACAAGAAGCAGCAGAGAGTAGTGCTATACTATCTGATTCTTGTTTTTTCAAAGATCCAGGCTTATGACCTGAAAAGCCACAAAGCTTGTAGCCTGAAAGGAATGGTTAAGCCACCTAGGTATCTTGTCTATTGACTGTGAATTTGCAAGAGAAATTGATTTTGGAGGGGATAATTTATGATTTGCAATGAAAAAGGCCAGGAAAAAAGCTTTAAAGTTAATTGGCCTAATTATAAAATATTTGCAGTGACATTGGTCCATCGGGATAAAAAAATCAAGACACTGACAGAATATAATACCTTTATAATGACCAAAAAGTTACAAAATAGTCAGCAAACTTGTAAGACTTTCAGGCTGGGTATGTTAAACAAAAATAGAAAAGGGGTGGGGGGAGGCATTTTTCAGAAATGTAGAATATGTAACAGTAATTTCAGAATTCAAACTTTTTTCATGGCTCATGAGATTGTATGTATGGGATGAGGGATTGTGGTATGTGTGTGGGAGGGGACCCTTGTTACAAATTTGTACTGGGCCCGGAAAAGTTATGCTGGGGCCCTGAGCATGGGTGGTTCCAGACAAATGGTAATAATTAATAGAGGATAATTGCCATTAATAAGTTAGATTCTGCACTGGTGTAAATCAGAACATCTCCCTTGGCTTCAGTGGAACTATGCCAGTTTTCATTAGCTGAGAATCTGGCACAAAAATATTAAAAATAATGAATGAAATAACGTAAAATGTAGTGAAACTTTTATTTAATTTAAATTGATTTGCACATTTTAGTGATGACTAGATCTATAATGTCATCTTTTTTAATAATCTTGTTCTTTTCTGAATGAGTTTATTTAGCACTTGGTATGTTTATTAATGACCTATTATTAGTCAATCAATGTTTTTTTTCATCTTATTAACACATATGAGCAAACAATTATTTAGGCCCGTACCTGTCCCAAAGTAATTTATTGCTGAATGTTTTTTTCCTATTACTACAAAGTTTAAAAAGAAACATGTCAAGGCAGTGGTGTTCTGGAGACACAATTAGAAGACCACATCATTTCTGCTTGAAACTGAATTAACAGTTTTGATAAGAAAGCAAACACCTTTCACATTAGGCATTGATTTGACTGTGATCTGCCAACTATTTTGGTTGTTTTTGTAATCTGAGAAATATAGTAGTGAGAATCCAATTGCCTTTGCTGACAGTTTTCAATTGTGTTCAAGATTTTAATATGGGTATGAATATTACTTTGTATACAGGTCATGAGTTCATCATTTGAAATCCAACTTTTTGGTCTCATTGGATTTGTGCCTGCAAATGTGTTGAGTGTGGTGTAGTAGCAAGAGCAAACGGACTGGAACCAGGACTCTTGGGCTTTATTACTTTGCATTGGCTGAGTTACTTTGTAACCCTGGGTGAATCACTGAAGCTTTCTGTTCCAGAGTGTATATCAATACTGCAGTTAAGCATCCACAGTTGGCCCATGTCAGCTGATTCGGGCTCAAGGGTCTCAGGCTATGGGGTTGTTTAACTGTGGTGTAGATTTTCAGGCTCAGGGACCCTGCGAGGGAGGATGATCCCAAAGCATGGGCTGAAGCCCGAGTCTGAACATCTGCACTACAGTTAAACAGTCCCTTAGCCTGAGCCCCGCCTGAATGTCAGCTGACCTGGACTAGTGGTAGGTGTTTAATTGCAGTGTAGATATACCCTTAGAGTGAGAGCAGGATAGGCACCTGTCATAGATTGGCTTCCCATGAGCTGGAGGCCATGGTCTAAACCAGCCCTGATTACAAGATAAGCCCCACCTGAGAGAAATCAGGTGATTCCAATACAAAAAGTAGCAGGCAGCTGTGAGGAGGGTGTGATTTACAGTGTAGTTGAGACCACTAGAGTCAGGAATCTAGAGAAGCTCAGGAGACTATTGAGCACAGTCAGGGGAAAATGATCCAGATGAGACAATATCTCAAGGAGGAGGGCGGGCGCGGGCCTGTGCCTGTGCCTGTGCCTGTGCCTGTATTAAGGCAGGGTGGAAATCTGGAACTTTGTTAATAAAGAAACCAGACTCCAAGAATGTCTATGAGTGTATGAGAGACTGTGGGGAGGCTTGTTTAAGGACCCCTAAAGAAGGGAGAAACAGAGGTAGGGCCTCTAGCTAGGAGAGGGTTCTTGGGTGGTGGCCAACCCTGTTAGAGTACCCCTTTGACTGGAGGGAGTTTAGAGACATTTTAACATGAAAAGAGGCATAGAAAAACTGCCATCTGAAGAGAGATTGAAACTATTAGGATTGTTTATTTCAGTGAGGAGTAATATAAGAGGGGACATGATAAAAGCATGAAACAATTAATGGGACTGAGAATTTGGATTGGGAAATTCTGTTCTCCCTGTCTTGTAGGAAAAAACAAGGAGACAGTCAATTGAATTGAAAGATGGCAAATTCAAAACTGATAAGAAGAAATGCTTTTTTCACACTCCACATAATTAGATGGTGGAACACACTGTCACATTATGTCATTTGAGTCAAGAACTTAGCAACATTTAAAGAGAATTTAACCATTTTTGTAGATAACAAGACTATCCAAAGTTATAATAGTTAATGCTAAAAAATAGTTTTAGAAGAGAGCTAAAATGTCTCATTTCAGGTCTTTAACCAGTATCTAAGAGGGGTTAAGATGAGACTTTAATTGAGAGCACAATATTTCTTATCTGCCTACTGTGGGTTTTCTTTCCTTTACATATAGTTGTGGTCAGACACTGGTTACTGGACTAGATGGCCCAGTGGTCTGATTCCCTAGGGAAACTCATATGTTCCTGTGATTCTGCCCAGATTCAGGTAGGAAAGGGCCTTTCAAAAATTGGTCTCCTCAGAATACACAACCACAGATCCAGTTTTGTGGAGGGAGGAGACAGCTTTATCAGTTCTGCATCAATCCCGCTATAATATGACTCAAATTTCTGAGCTCAACTACTGCCCCTTTGCACCCCACCAACTGTACAAAATGTGCCTAAATAACATGTTAATAAATAACATGTTAGGATATATAAAATATCAGTGATAAAATAATTCAGGGAATATTATGATAATATACAAATCAATGGTAACCCATCCTGTCCTGGAATACTGTGTTCCATTCTCGTTCTTCTATGTAAAATATACCTATATCCCTGATAAATAGAAAGGGAAAAAACAGGTGATTGAATGATTAGTGACTTGGGGCTTGGTTACATGAACATTTGGTCCTCGGCAAGCTGCACTAGACTGCCATGTGCTAACTGTCTCTGTGGCATCTGCTGATATACATTAACTGTTTCTTAGGGTGCTTTGATGTACTCCCCTTTCAAAGTGGGGTCACTCAAAGCGCATGAACAAACTTTTAATGCACATCAAGAGGGTCCACCTGGACAATTAGTGTAAGGTAGGCTATTGTGAGTAAATTCATACCCACCTTGTCAAGTGTTCATGTAAACCAGCCCTTGGAAGGATTTCCATCTGAAGTAAGACTGAAATGTTTGGAACTATTTTTCTAGAGAGGAGACTAAATATACAGAGAGATATAAAATGATGTATGATATAGAAAAGGGTAGTCAGTCGCTCCGATTCACTTTTTTCTCTTGATACAAGAGCAAAGGGACAGTCAATGATAATTAAAGGCAACACATTTAAAACATAGAAAAAGAAATTGTTTTGCACAGGATGTAAGTCATCTGTGGAACTCATTCAACAAATGACTGTGGATGCCAAGACCTCTAGAGAATTCAGGGAAGGATAATGAGAATACCACAGTTATCTGGGCACAGGTGAGGATGTCAGGGGAGAAGGGTTGTTATGTGAAGGGAAAACTGAGAAGATATTGTACTATAACTGTACAAATCTGTACTTTTGGCAAGTACAGATTACTTGCTTCTTTGTTGTCCCTGTATATTTGTCTTTTGTTTTAAAATATAACCTCCTGTATGCTGGAGAATCAACCCTGACTGGGGCTTTTAGGCTATTGGATCAAAAAAAGTAAGAAGAAGATCTGAATAGTATAATATTTATATTATTATATAGTGTTGTTAGCTCTCGTGTGCAGATCAAATTCCAGAGATGATTTCATTTCAGAGGAAGATACAAAAAACCACCATATGTATTAGGGATACAATGCTCTTGCTTCAGGACATAAGGTAATCATTAATTGACGTGAGCAGGAAGAAACTCCCCATATGGGCAGGTTAGTCCATAACTATGAATTATGGGGGGCTCTCCACCTTTCTCTGAAGCATTATTTACTACACTAAATAGATAACTGGCTATGAAAGATGGGGATCTTATCAGCAACCCCTGAAATGGGTCTGTCCCTGTGGTAGAGCAGAAGAGCTTTCTAAAAACACGCATTGAACTCTACACAACAGGAAATGAAGAAGACTACTGTGGTGCCACTGAAACCACAGGAACATGTCAGCAACACACCAGCCACACTCTCACTTCCAGCAGTCTTGGTTACTACCTGCAGAGTGACACTCCTCACACTCTCAGTCATGAATTTTCCCCAGAAACATGTTCTACACTATCCAACTGTCTCCTGGGCAATTCAGATATTAGTTGACCATTGCCCCTGCAAGGGGCTGATATGCAACAGTTTGCTTCTTTAGCTGAAGTTACCAAACAATTCAGTTTAAACACAACACTGGATTAGTTTTGATTAAAAAAAAGTTTATTTAATTACAAAGAGAGAGATTTTAAGTGAATAACAAGTACAAGGTATTACAGTAAGAAATGGTTACGAGAGAAATAAAGATAAAATACTTTCTATTATTTAAATTAGAAGATTAGGGAGGCTATAAAAATAAAAAACTCATTAATAATGGGTGATTTCTACTATCCTCACATGACTGGGTACATGTCCTTTCAGGATGGGATGTAGAAATAAAGTTTCTTGACACCTTTAACAACAGTTTCTTGGAGCAGCTAATCCTGGAACCCACAAGAGGAGAGGCAATTCTTGATTTAGTTCTAAATGGAACATAGGATCTGGTGCAAGAGGTGAATATAGATGAACTTAGTAATAGTGACCATAACATCATAAAATTTAAAATCCCTGTAGGGGGAAAAACACCAAAGCAACCCACCATGGTAGCATTTAATTTCAGAAGGAGGACTACACAAAAATGAGGAAATTAGTTAAACAGACATTAATAGGTATGGTGCTAAAAGTGAAATTTCTGCAAGATGCCTGGAGACTTTTTAAAGACACCATAAAGAGGCTCAATTTAAATGTATACCCCAAAATAAAAAACATAGTAAGAGAACCAAACAAGTGCCACCTTGGGTAAAAAACAAAGTAAAAGAAGCAGTTACAGGCAAAAAGGCTTCCTTTAAAAAGTGGAAGTTAAATCCTACTGAGAAAAACAGAGAGGAGCATAAACTCTGGCAAGTGAAGTGTAAAAATATAATTAGGAAGCCAAAAAAGAGTTTGAAGAACAGCTAACCAAAGACACAACAGTAACAGCAATTTTTTTTAAAGTATATCAGCAGCAGGAAGCCTTTTAAACAGGCCACTGGACAATCAATACATTAAAGGGGCACTCAAGGAAGATAAGGCTATTGTGGAGAAAATAAATGAATTCTTTGCATTGATCTTCATGGCTGAGGATGTCAGGGAGATTCCCAAACCTGAGCCATTCTTTTTAGGTGACAAATCTAAGGAACTGTTCCACTTTGAGGTGTCATTAAAGGAGATTTTGGAATAAATTGATAAATTAAACAGTAATAAATCAGAAAGACCAGATGGTATTCATCCAAGAGTTCTGAAGGAACTCAGATGTGAAATTGAAGAACTATTAGCTGTGGTATGTAACCTAAAATTCAAATCAGCCTCTGTACCAGATGACTGGAGAATAGCTAATGTGATGCCAATTTTCCAAAAAAGGCTGCAGAGATGAAACTGACAATTATGGGCTGGTAAGCCTAACTTCAGTACCAGGCAAATTCATTGAAACTATAGTAAAGAACAGAATTATCAGAGACATACATGAACATGATTTGTTGGGGGAAGAGTCAACATGTTTTTTGTAAAGGGTGATCGTATCTCACCAGACTACTAGAATTCTTTGAGGGGTTCAACAAGCATATGGACAGGGGTGATCCTGTGGATATACTATACTTAGATTTTCAGAAAGCCTTTGACAAGGTCCCTCATAAAAGACTCTTAAATAAAGTAAGCTGTCATGGGGTAAGAGGGAAGGTCCTCTCCTGGATCAGTAACTAGTTAAAAGTCAGGAAACAAAAGGAAACCGTCTGTTTTCAGAGTGGAGAGAGGTAAATAGTGTTGTCCCCCAGGGAACTAAATTGGAACTAGTACCATTCAATATATTCCTAAATGATCTGGAAAAAGGGGTAAACAGTGAGGTGGCAAAATTTGCAGATGATACAAAACTATTCAAGATAGTTAAGTCCAAAGCAGACTGTGAAGAGTTACAAAGGGATTTCACAAATCTGGGTGATTGAATTTCATCTACCATTTTGTTGCCCATCGTTGATAAATGCAAAGTAATGTTCATGGGAAAACAAAATTCCAACTATACATATAAAATGATGGGGTCTAAATTAACTGTTACCATTCAGGAAATGATCTTGGAATCATTGTGGATAGTTCTCTGAAAACATTCACTCAATGTGCAGCGGCACATCAAAAAAGCTAACAGAATGTTGGGAATCATTACAAAAGGGATAGATAATAAGATAGAAAATATATTGTCTTTGTAAATCCATGGCACACCATCGTCTTGAATACTCTATGCATATCTGGTTACCTTATCTGACAAAAAGATAGATTAGAATAGGAAAAGGTACGGAGAAGGGCAACAAAAATGATCGGGGGTTTGAATCAGCTTCCGTATGGGGAGATATTAATAATACTGGGACTTTTCAACTTGGAAAAAAGATGACTAAGGGGGGGATATGATAGAGGTCTATAAAATTATTACTGGTGTGGAGAAAGTTAATAAGGAAGTGTTATTTACTCCTTCTCCTAACACAAGAACTAAGGGTCATCAAATGGAATTAATCGGCAGCAGATTAAAAATATACAAAAGGAATTATTTCTTCACACAATACACAGTCAACCAGTGGAACTCTCTGCCAGACGATGTTGTAAAGGCCAAGAATATAATAGGGTCCAAAAAAGATCTAGATAAATTCATGGAGGATAGGTCCATTAATGGCTATTAGCCAGGATAGGTGGGGATGCAAAAGTGTGCTCTGAAAAAGTGGTTCTCAACCTGTTGACCATTGTGCACCGCATATGTAGCTTTCTATGTGTTATGTGGGCTACATCCACACAATATGTAATATATACTAAATGTCCGTCACTTAACATCACAGTAAGTCATTTAAAACCTAGCCCAAAAGTAGCCCAATCTATTTTGAAATAAAGGGTTTTTTTCTGTTCACACATTGGTTTATATTGTCATGCTGGCTGGGTTGGGGGGAGAGGGAGCATTTATTGTATTGTTTAACATCAGTATATCAAAAATCATAGTGATTCATATGAGATATGCCATGTCAGGTACTGTTAGAAAGGCTTTAATGTGCTAAGTAAGATGATAATGTTTATGTTCACGTGTCATATGTGTAATGGAAGTTATGGACATGTTTGATATATCAGTATTTCAAATTGTGCTGTCTGGGTAACGCCTCAGACAGGATGGCTGCAGAACAATAACCTGCTTAATGGCCCATTAAGACATTCCCAGGTGCAAGGGACCAAGGGGGAGTAGCCAGAGATATACCTAATGAGTCACCAGGTCTGACCCATGTGACTCTGGAACATCCTAGCACACCCTACTGCAGGGCTGGCAAACTTTTGTTGAGGCCCATGGCTCCTGCGCACGCTGTTGTGAGACCTTGAGATTCGGCAGCAGAGCAGGACTCGCGGCAGAGAGTAAAATACTGCGAGATCTCGCGTCAGCGCATGGGAACACGAGATCTCGCGGTGTTACTCTCCATCATGAGTCTTACTCTGCCACTGAATTTCAGTTTGCCATGGGACTTCGCAGCGGAGAGTAAAGGCTGATACTCTCTGCTATGAGTCCCACTTTCCTGCTCCGGGATATAATGGTGGAGGGTAACAGTGAGCCACTCACCTTTAAAAATAATTTTAAAATAAATAAAAAATAAGACTCCCTGGGTGCACACCCTAATAAAATGTGCTGCGCATGCCTACACTCTGGACTCAATTTTGATTCTGTAAAATTCCACAAGCAGCGTGGCAAAGGCCAAAGGATATATAAGGCAGAGGCCTGGGAATCCATTTTGTCTTCAGTCACCAGTACTCAGATCTGTTCAGCTTTCAGCAACCTGTCTAGCCATGGTCAATCCATCTGCATCTGAACTGAAGCTGTGAAACAAAGGACTGAAACCCATCCAGGTACTGGATGTATACCAGAGGGACTATACAAGCCTGCAAAGTCCACAATTCTTCTAGAAACCTGATGTATATGGACTTTCAAATCATTTGTATGTATCTGTTTGCTTTAATCCTTTAACATTTCTCTTATTGTTTGTTCCTTTTTTTTTATAATAAACCTTTAGTTTTAGTTACTAAAGGATTGGCTGGCAGCGTGGTATTTTGGGTAAGATCCAAATTTATATTGATCTGGTACTGTGGCTGATCCTTTCGACTCCGAGAGAACCTTTTTAGTAAAGAGCATAGAGTTTAAATAACTGGTCTCTTTACTGGACCTAGTGGCTGATTGGGAGCCAGAGACTGAAATGCAGTAAAGGGGGCTGTGTGTATTTGTATAGTGGCTTCTTGATAACCAGAAGCACTGGTTCTGGGGAATCAGAAGCACTGTTTGTGGCTCGTTGGGAAGTCTGACTTCAGTGTACGCACCAGTTCTGGGAGAATCTGCTCTCCCTTTACAGCCTGCCCTGACCTTGGCATTTTCAGATGGCTGCCCTAGGCATGGATGGGTCACATATACAAGTGTGGCTGAGTGCGTGTACATGTAGGTGAAAATTTTGTGAAACAGATGGAAAGTGTGTGTGTCTGAGAGAAAGCCAGTGTTTGTGAGTCATGAGAGCCAGACACTGTCAATGTCCATGATATATAATACTTAGGGAGGGGTGAACCACTGGGGTGCTCTCCAGGCCAGAGGGGGTCACTACAGTGGAAGGCATTACAGAGATTGCATGGGAGAGGAAGGGTGAAAAGGAGAGGGCTCTTCTCCATCCTGCCTGCTGTGGCTGCCCAAGTGGGCACAGGTCCCTCAATGCCTGCTCCCAGATAGTCAAGGGCAGGAGGACCCACCCACTGAGCCACGGGGGATCCTAGCTGGGAAGACGCCCACAGGACAAATTTCCACCCCACACCAGCTCTCCCTCCAGACATGGGACTTACAGGGCAGCCTCCTGCTCTGGCTGCGAGCTCCAGTTCAGACATGGCTAGCCAGGGATGGGCAGGCAGGCACTGAATGCTGCAGACAGCCCAGGGCATGCTGCAGCATGGAGCATGTTCCTCTCTCTCAGAGGTACCACATAGCAGTGGCTAGTGGGGGGAGGGCACGTGGCACCCTATTTCTGCAGAAGGATGTGGCATGAATGCCCAGAACAGAGGAGGCAGCACCCACCTGGTGGTTGCACTTTCTGTCATCCCCTTCCCCCACCTCTTTCCCCACTAAAAGTTAAGAAACTAGACTTGGTTCAAGACAAAATCCTTACCATGTGCTCCCAGCAACACTACCAATCAAATTTTCATGTCAGGATAACTCCCAAAGTCAAAGGACTGGTTCCTTTGTCTTCTTAGATCAAAGAGAGAGATAGGCAGAGAAAGAAGGAAACATCCTGGATGTTTTTGCCTCTCAGTTTTATAGTCCAGTCACCCTTTGAAATGCATTTTCCTGAGAGTTACCCCTAGATAAAGTTTCTTCCTGCGGTGAGGACAGAGACATGGAGTCTTGCAGTGAAAGAAGGTCCATGTTGTTGCTTGCTAAAATGCAGATCAATCTGTTCCTGACCCCCCCCTTTGTTAACAAAGGATGACCACTTGAGAGATGATTGCCAGTCAACTTTCATGACACCTGTCTGGAGGCATTAGCTTATTCTTTGTCTTTGAGGAACATGTTTACTCCCTCCCCAGACTTGTCCCTCCATGTATAGGAATCCTGAATGTTGGAAAGAGGTATTTTGGGCTCCGTTAGTTAATGAACTGCTTAAAAAAATACTTCACAAGCGGGTAGCTGATAGTCTATTTCTATATGACTCTAGTAGATCATATGTAGAGCACTTCATTCAGTTCTGGCCACCTTAGAGAGTTACAAACAAACTGGATGGAATTTAGAGAATAGCAACAAAAATGACTAAGCAGACTGAGGAACTGATCTGTGAGGAAAGATAAAAAAGAACTAATGCAGTATTTTTAAATATAGTAAGTATTTGTTAATTTAAAAAAAAATTCAAATAAAATCCATAAACACACAAACGGAAGGAATTTTTATAAAAAGGATATTAGAGTTTGTTTTGATAAAACACATTCTATTCTCCTAAGTGGCATTTTTTAAATAGATCCCTGCTATCTCTAAATACATTTTTATATAAAGAAAAGCAACACTGCAGAAGCACTTTTGACAATCAAACTTAGAAGACAGTGCTGTATTGGTTACCAATGCCTCCTATTTGAAAGTTTATCTTTGCAGCCAACAGGGTGCAAGGTTTTTTTAAACAAAAATTTAGGTTCTGGAGCATTAAGACCCCAATTCAGCCTGCATAATTGGCTCCATGACCCCAATTAAGCATCTGCCTAACTTTAATCATGTGAATAATTGCACTGAATTGAATATTAGGAGAATCTTCCTTAATGGTGATGTCTATTAGGTTGTGAGTAATCATCCAGGAGAAGTGGTGGAAACTTCATCACTTGGAACATTGAAAAAATGAGAACCATGAAGGCTAACCTCTAGAGTCACACAAAGGGGCTCTGCATGGGTGCAAGAAGCTGCTTATACAGTTTTGTGCCATATTGGGACATTACAGACCACAGTGGTAGGTATCATTGAAACATCCAAGACCATATGGATGGGTACACTAAACAGACAATGGACTAGATTATACTGTACTGAATGTATGTACAGACATCATGGCCATCAGCAAGGTAGGAACTCAGGATCTTTAGCTCCAAAAACACAAACCTCTGTCCATACAGCTGAAGAAGAATCTCTTTGACTTGTCAATAGTATTGTGGGTTACAAATGCTAATCCTTAGGTAACTAATTACCTGATTTCTAGAAATCATCCAGTATTTAGATTAATAATAACATTGGCAGCCGTAATGAGAGCCCCATTATGCTAGGCACTGTGCAAACATACAAGAAGAGACAGTCCTTGCTCAGAAGAATTTATAGTCTATGGACCCCGTTTTGCAATGTGTTGCACATGCACAGATCACATGCCTATCTGGAGCTCTACTGACTTCCAGGGAATTTCATGGTGCATGCACGGTTCAGTTATTATGTGATACATTGTGGGATGACGGCCTAAGTTGACAAGACAGAAAAATGGTTGGAGGAAAAGTAGCAAATTTGGATTCACAAAATTATGCTCACAGGTAACAACAATAAGCGCAAAATTCTAGGCAGTTTTCTGAAAGTCTTGTCATTCCAGGTCAATCCCCCCCACATGTGAATACAGGACTGGACCCCTATCATTTACAATACACACTACTAAGTCTTTTCTGTCTGCAACTTCTCATGTCTTCCGACTTCCAAAATTCTATGATACAAAATACCCCCAAAACAAACAGCTGTTCTGGTCTGCTTCTGTTTGTGACTTTGTGCTATCCTCTTTAGACAGATTTTGTTGCCAGGGGAAAATAGAATCCACATTACCACTTTTCACTAGACTTGCAACAGCCATCTCCCCAAACAAGTTTAATAGAATTAGAGTGCGTTGAGTGCTCCCCTTATTGCAAATACCTATTTAGATGAAAGTGCTGCTATCTTGCTAAAGGTGTCACTTGAAGGAGGTCAGAGCTACAGGGACTGTTTCACGGTCGATGACAAGAAAATCAATACAGTAAAAAAATAAATAGAACTACAAAGCCATTAGATACATTGTTTCCTTTCTCCCAGTCTCATGCAATTTTTAAATGCATTCTGCTAATGCTCCTCCATAAGTAAAATGTTTGTACTTGGGTTGCTACAGTACACCTTAACCTCAATTCTTTGCATGTCATAAATTTCCAGCTCAATCATTCCTCATTTACGAAGCTCTGTTTGCATTCAATAGCTAATTGACAACATGTGAGAACCAGAAAGGACACAAAGTATGAGACCATAAAAAAGAAACGGCCCTCCCCATGTGGAGAAAAGAGTTTTAAGCATTCATGTACTTGCTACCGTTTCCTTTCAGTGAGTTGAATCACATATGTATTTCTATATCATATATGTACTTCTTCCAATGTTGCACAGAAAAAACGAGAGAGAAGATGAATCACTGAAACTCACTCTAAAATAGAAAGTCAGTTCACTCAAAGATAGCTGTGAATAATAACAATCCACCATTGTCCTCTCCCCATGACTTAGCTCCTGGGTGCTTTCTCATCTGTTCTAAAAAATGAGATTACTTGAAATATTTCAGAAAATTGCTGAAGGGTTGAAAAATGCTAATCCTAACAATAAACTCCAAGGGTCAATCACTCCATTTCAATAAGAAATAAATACTTCAACCAGTGCTGATAGTGCTGGAGAAGAATAAAGGTAGATCCTGCTCACCTGAAGCTACCCAGAGCTGTAGTTAAGATACAATCAAACTAATGGAAAATCCTGACAATTCTTCTGTTGACTTTTACCCTTTCTCTAAGCACCAAAAACTCCCACTGAAGTCAGCAACAATGATGGGTATCAACAATTCTTAGGATCCATTCCCTAACACAGAAATTCTACTTATTGGGAAGGGAGACCTTGGGGGGTCAGTAAGTTTGGCCACCTGTGACATACAGATTAACCCAGGGCCCAGTCCAGTGAAATAATAAGCACCTCCTGAAGGTTTGGAATGCCTTCAACTCTTCTGGAATAAGAGCCAGCTGAGGACAGTCAGTAAGCATCTCATAGTAAGGGGAGGGTGGGAGGAGGCAAACCTTCTGAGATTTTACTATGCCTACCATATAAGTATGGTTGGAAGGAGCCAACAATACCTGCATAAGGTATAACATCTCCACTGGATTTTGCAACAGACATGAAAAGGGTTGATATGCCTTGGCCCATATGGATTCACTGGGCCAATTCTCATCTGGTGTAAATTTGAATGGCAATTTTCTGATTTATATCATCTGACGATCTAGTCCACTCCCTTGGAATCTGCAGTGCTGCTCCACTCCCTTGCTTTCTAACTCCATTCTTCATTGGTGTGATAGGGGATCAAGGGCACAGCTACATGTGGGCAGCCATAAACTGGGCCACCACAATCTGTTACAACTATCCTATGAATGTTCTCTCATACTACATATTGCAAAAGAAATAGGTTACTTAGAAATCATGGAACTATGGTTTGTAGATTTGATCTAAACCTTAAATTGCCCCAGAGCTCCATTAAAAAATGTCCTCATCCCATCTTTAATTAGAACCAGTCTTGTGCCTTTGATTTTTTTATGGTTGTTACAGCTCTAACATTATCTGTTTCACAGAGAAGATGTTTCATAAGCTCTTGATAACTCGCTGTGTCAAGGCCATCCACAGCTAGTGAACCTTATTATAATCTTTTGAAATGTTTGTATTTTCATGAAAAAATGTTTGCACAATTACTTATTGATACTTGAGAACATTTAATAAGTTATGAAACATTGTAAATTTTCCACCATGAAAGTCATCATTTAATCTGTTCTGCAGAGAGAAGAGAATTGAAAATTACCTTCATGACATTAAAGCCTCAGTGGTGTCTTTATTTGGTTTCTAGGAGGAAGCAGTGTATAGGTGTTGTCCTGGAGCCTTCTGAAATTAATCTACTGTATTCTTACTACCAAGGAGAAAGCATAATTTTGTTAAGAAATAATCATATTAATCTTTTCACTTTCATATCTTACATACAGATAGTGAAGTTGAATTTCAAGTAAATAAATAAGTAAAATAATTATATATACTTAATTCTAGCCAGTGCTTAGCATCAAACCAAAAAAATTTATTTGATGTAATAAGTATTATTAACTAACTTGTTTTATTTAAGTGTATTTAGCATTGGTAGGAGGTGATAGACTGAAAGATTTGGAGACTACAGTCTTCCCTTTATCCACCAAAAGGTACAAAAAATGTCAGTGTGGACTTCTCAGTGCATCTCACCAGTATGCCTCCACTGTGAGCAGGGGAAATGCCTTCTAAAAATGAGAAGGGTCTGACTTACGTGGTCCACTGAATCTTTTCCATGTGAGGTGGGGCATCATAGTGATAACTGAAGTATAAATGCCTATATAGATGATGAGGAGATTGCTGAAAAGGGTCCTAGTTTTGATGTTACATGTGTTTGGGGTTGAGCTGTGGTTTGGATTTTGTTGTTGTTGTGGAGCTAAGAACTGGTCTACAACCAGCAGCTCATTTTCCATAGACCATTTAATAGCTAACACTTCGCCAATCACTACCAGATTCACATTCATTTGAAGAGGTAACCTAGAGATAAAAATCTCATTATTTTACTTTTATTAATGTAAAGGGCCATTCCCCTCCACATTTGCCATTTACTGTTAAAACTGACTTATCAAAATTACTTTAGACTGATAAAGCCAAATTAAAATTTAATGATAAAGAGGTAAGACTTCGAATTTGATTTCAAATGAGAAAGATCAACAACCAAAACAACAACGGCAGCAACAACTATAATAATTGAAAGAATTTTGCACATTTCACATGTTGAATAGGGAAGTAGAAAGAATGACCAATGATGAGAAATTACAGGTGATCATTGTGTGGAAAGAATGCATTTTCTTTAGAAAATGTTAGTAATTTCTCTTTAGTTAGAGGAGAGATTTTTGTTTTTTCCAATATAGTAAACAGATGAAAGCACAAACAGTTTTTATTTTCAACAATACCATTGGAGTCTAAAGTTAAACCCAGTAGGTGGGAAGATCCTACAGGGATTTCAAAAGAAACTATTTATTTGTGAGCTGAAAATATATTTTTTAAAGCCAATTTTTTCTAACTGTATCCTCCTCAGGGTACCATCTTTGGAGCCAAGTTACATGCTTTAGAGAGGATATTTACAATTAACTTCGATGTCTTTAGGTGCCCACCTGAGAAGTTTCCAAGTGTGATAACAAGAAAGTGCAGCATACTTCTCTGTAGAAACAGACTAAGCATGCTTTCTTCCTGAGGAATAGTTAAAATCTTACACAGGGTAAAATCATAAAACCTTAAAAAATTGCCTGTAACCCATGCCTGCTTTGTGTGGTGCTTTGTCCCTCTCTAGTGGCATCTAGCCCAACTAGAGATTGATGAGTCTGCTACAGCCTTACCTAATAGCCACATGGCTTTTAGCTCATGCAGTAAAGGCTCAAACACTAAGCTTCAACCTTGCCCACCGATGACCAGAGTCTGTTCGTGTTACAAGTGGAGGCTTGTCTGGGACCTGAGTGCTGAGCAGATGGATCACACCAGACTGGCTCAAATTGTAAGAGGAACTCAATATCAGAAACCAATTCTACTTCATCTATGGTTAAGGGGATGACAGGAAAGTTTCCCAAGTTTCTCCCAGCTGAAAAGAGGCAATAGAGGATAAAGAAAGGCAGGCTGCCAGAAGGGATCCCCACCATATGAGCCAGCCAGCACCACATCCCTACAAACAGCCAGTGTACTGATGGTGAGCACCAGAGACGAACTTGCCCAGCAAGTGCAGGACCTGACAGAACAGAAAGCTGGTTTTCATAGTACCATTGACCGAGCTAAGACTTTGAACTTCTGGCTGTGTTGAGGGAGAAACCAGCATTTAGAGCCACCATGCCACCTGAGTGAAGAGGGAAAGGACAATTTTCTGCTATTGGTGTGGACAGGATGGACACAGTGTTGCCAAGTGTCATAATGAAGAAAATCCCTCCTTAGTGTATGGAATGCTGAGGACAAATTGGGAGGGGTTGAGAAACTGCCACAGGGGCTTGGGAAGGGGGTCTCACAGGCCAACAGGATTTGAAGGCTCCCCTGGAAAAAATGGTCCAGCTGGGATCTCACCTGGGCTGATAGGACCTCTAGCAGTGGTCATGGTGAAAATCGAAGGGACTGAATTTAAATGACACTGGATCTCAAGTGACTATTATATTTCAGTTATTCTACCAACAGCTGCTTAGGCACCTGCCTATGGAACCACTGACAGGGGTTGGCCTGTGTGGCCTCAGCATGGATGAATATCCCTACAAAGGGTATGTCATAGTGTACCTGGAATTTCCAGAGGAGTTGCCAGGATAAGAGAAGAGGTGAACACTGCTGCCTTAATGTGCCCCAACCCTAAAGGAATCTCTGATGTGTCTGTGCTAATAGGAATCAACTCCAGTCTCTTCAAGGTACTCGCTGATTTCTGCAGACAATGAGATGGGGATCAATACCTAAACACCCATATGCTTTGTGCTGAAACCTATGGAAAACTGAGGGCACTAAGAAAGATGTGTCTGAGCTACCAGTGGGAGCATTGAAGCACACAAGCACAGCCTCCTTCGTGGTGCCCGCAATGATGGAAAAGGAGGTGATTGTCATGAGTACCTGCTTAAAAGGCAGTTAAGAGATGTTAGCAAAGGTAGAGCAGCTGGCTGATGGAGGGGTCCCTGAAGGAGTGCTAGTCCCCAGTGGAATCATAGCCGTACTTGCTGAAGCCCAGGAAAGGTGATTACTGATTACTGTTGGCTAATGAAACAAGCTGTGATGTTGTGAAGCAAGGGCAGAAGATAGCGGATCTCTTTGAGCCCAAAAGCACTGAGAGACCACAGTATGAAACTGAAGTTCCGTCAATAGATCCTGCAAATAGATTTGCTGTTGTCTGTGGAGTGGAAGGATCACCTGAGGAAGAAATGTTGTGAAATATCCACGATACTCTCACTGCATGAGTGGGATGTATAAAAGGAGTGGAACACACTATCAGACTACAAGACCCACGACCATTCAGGGAAATATCTAGGAAGATTGCTATTTCAGAGATGGAAGACACGTAACATCATCTTCAGGAGCTGATTGCGACTGGCATCATTATAAAGTCCTGCAGCCTGTACACCTCACCCATTTTGGTGGTCCGTAAAAATAATGGGAAAATCTGGATGTGTATCAACTACTGCACCCTAAACAGCTGCACTGTAGTTGACCAGTACAGATGCCTTGGATTGTTTTCTGGGGAGCCAGTGGTTCTCAGAATTAGATCTCTGAAGTAGATACTACCAGATCCCTCTGGGAGCAGAAGATAAGGAAAAGACAGTCTTCGTCTGACCATTAGGGTTTATATCAATTTGAACGCATACCTCAAGGGATTTCTGGAGCACCTTCCACATTTCAATGTCTTATGGAGAAAGTTATGGGAGACATGAACCTGCTACAAGTCTTAGTTTATTTGGATGACCTGATTGTATTTGAAAGAGCCTTGGAGGAATCATAGAATCATAGAAGATAAAGGTTGGGAGAGCCTCAGGAGGTCATCTAGTCGAATCCGCTGTTCAAAATATGACCAATCCCAAGTAAATCATCCCAGCCAGGGCTTTGTCAAGCTGGGCCTTAAAACCTCTAAGGATGGAGATTCCACCACCTCCCTAGGTAACCCATTCCAGTGCTTCACCACCCTCCAAGTGAAAAACTTTTTCCTAATATCCAACTTAGATCTCCCCCACTGCAATTTGAGACCATAGATCCTAGTTCTATCATCTGCTGCCACTGAGAACAGCCCTGCAACCTCCTTTCAGGTAGTTAAAGGTTGCTATCAAATCCCCCCTCATTCTTTTTTGCAGATTAAACAAGTCTAATTCCCTTAGCCTTTCCTTATAAGTCATGTGCTTCAGTCCCCTAATCATTTTTTTTTTGCCCTCCTCTGGACTCTGTCAAATTTCTCCACATCCTTTCTGTAGTGGGGGCCCAAAACTGGACACAATACTCTAAATGTGGCCTCACTAGTGCTGAATATATGGGAATAGCCACTGTCCTCAATCTGCTGGCTATGCAGGAACATGAAGAAAGACTTTTTAAAGTCTGATAAGGTACTTACTCTGAATTGGAGACAAAGTGTCTAAGCCAACATTCCTTGCAGCAGGAGTCATGGACCCTTCTCCCCTCACACCCCTGTCCCTGCCAGGCATTCTCCAACTGTTTCTGCAGTATAAAGGGGAGCAAGCCAGTTCATTTATGGCAGGGTGCTGATCAAGAAGAATGCATGCTGGAGGCTCCAGACAGGGAATTAGAAGGACCCATGGATTCTCCATGCAAGCCAGGCCCCCAGGCCACTGCACCTGTCAATGGGAGTGGAGGCCCCAGAGACACTTTAATGTAGACTTCACAAAAAGGGGTAGGAAGGGACTCTGGGGGAGTGTTACCCAATGGCCTGTGAAAATGCAGTGTCTTTCAGCTAGATACCTGCTGTCCCAGGCCACCCTGCCCTGAATCTAAGGACCGTGACTGACTCTGGCTGATAGGCCACAAAGCCCTGAATCTAAGGGCTGCTACAGGCTACAGGCACTTTGCTGCCCTACCCAGAGGCTGTGAACAACCAGCGAGGCCTGGCTGCAGGGCCATGAGACTCCCTACGGGAAATGGATCGCACAAGCCCAGCAACATAATGCTTGACTGGTTGGAGGCCTATGAACTAAAGCTTATAATTGATAAACACCAGTTCTGCAGAACATCAGTGAAGTACCTGGGTCACATTGTGTCCCAAGAGAGTGAATACTGATCTGAATAAAATAGAAGCACTTACTACATGGCTTCACCCGAGTAATTACAGACTTTCAGACTTTTCTTGGATTTAGTAGTTACTATCACAGGTTTGTGAAAAAATATGCTGCCATTGTAAAGCTGCTGAATGATCTCACCAGGGGATATCCATCCAGCAAGAACACATCTAAGACCAAGAACAGGGGGAGGTCCCCAAGGCTTCCAGATAAGAGACACTATTGCTCTTCAGATCCCTTTGGACCATAATGGGATGGGAGGTGTGAAGGGCTTTTTGAGAAATCTTTAATTGTCTAAGTCATGCTCCAGTCCATCTTTGCTGATCCAAGTAAGCCATTTATCCTACATAGAGATGTCAGTTTTGAGCGTTTAGGAGCGGTCCTATACCAGGAAGTTGAAAACAAATGTAAAACTTTGGCCTTTGCCAGCTGAGGACTGTCTGATGGTGAGACTTGTACCTCATCCACAAGCTGGAGATCTTGGATTTGCAGCGGGCCATCACTGAGAAGTTTCTGAGAAGTACTGACTACTTGTATGGTGCCCAGTTTCAAGTGTGGACAGGCAACAACGCTACAGGGCAGAGATGGGTGGCCACTTGCCTAGCTATGAATTCAGCATTCAGTACCCATCAGGGGGAGTAATGTAGATGTGGATATGCTGTCTCAGAGTCCACCAGCACTGGATGTTACTGTGATTCCTATGAATGGACTGAAAGCTATTTGTAGTGGGAGTTATCAAGATTCAGAGAGACCTACAAAAGTATTCATGGTTGTGTCACACAAACTCTGGGCCTGCCTCCTGAAAGTGTGCCACCAGCCTCAGTGAAATATATTGTATTGGACCAATCTCTTTTGCTCATGCTCAGTGCGGCCGACTGGCAAAAGCCCAACTGGTGCAATTATTCCATCTACCCCTGAGGGCAAACTGCTCTTGAGCGAATGGAGCAAACTAACTCTGATATGGGGAGTGATGCACAGAATCACTGCAAATCCTTTACAAAATCAATTAACACAATTAGTGTTACCAAGAGAGTTCAGCACCCTGGCCATGAGGGCCCTACATGATGACTTTGGACATTTGGGGATGGAGAGAACCCTGGAACTTAGTCGTAATAGGTTTTATTTGCCCCTGCTGGCTCAGGACATTCACAAAAAATGTGAGACATGCACGTGGTGTGTTCAAAGGAAAACTCTGCCCACTAGAGCAGCATATCCGAAGAATATCACAAGCAGGAAACCTTTGGATCTAGCATGCATTGATTTCTTGTCTCTAGAAATGGACAGGAGGAATGTAGTAAATATTTTAGTCATGACTGATCATTTTACACAGTATGCACAGGCATATCCCATGCGTGACCAGAAGGCCACCACTGAGTTTTGTGGGAGAAATATTTTTCAGTGTATGGATTCCTGGCTCAGATACAGTCTGACCAGGGATGGGACTTTAAGAGTCCCCTTTTGAAGGAGGTGCTGAGTATGGCAGGAATTAAGAAGTCCAGGACAGCACTTTATCACCAGCCAGAGTGATTTAATTGAACTCTGTTGGATATGCTGGGGACTTTATGTCCAGAGCAGAAAGCAACCTGGAGACAGCATGTTGCATTTTTGGTGCATACCTACAATGCCACGAAGAATGATGTTGCAGGAGTTGCACCATATCTCTTGATGTTTGGGTGAGAACCAAGATTATCCATAGACCTCTGTTTCGGCATATTAAAGGATCAAGATAGCTATGAGGCACGTCAGCTGTATATTTCACGACTAAGAGAAAAGCCATGGGATGCCTATCGCTTAGCTACAGCTGCTGCCTGCAAGAACTCAGGTAGTAACAAGCACTGGAATGAATCTAAGATGCAGTTGCAAGAGCTCCAGCCAGGGGATAGAATTCTGCTCCAAATTGTGGGTGTTCCTGGCAAACACAAAATAGCTAATTGATGAAAGGCAATACCTTACCTCATGATGAAAAAGCTAGGCAATCGGTTGATCTACAAGACTAAACCTGGGCCAAGGCAAATAAAAAAAGTTCAGAGAAACCTCTTACTACCTGTGGGAATTGGTAGGCATGCCTTATGGAATGGACCATGACATGGGGCCTGGATATAAAAGGGATGCTGGACCAAATCCACCACTCAACACATGCAGTGAACCACCTCTTAGCACATCTGAGAGAAAGTCTCAAGAGGAGAACACTACCGTGGAGTACCCTAGGATGGAGACCAGATTCCATCTTCTATCAGTTGAACCTGATGAGAGCTTCACTTCTTCAGCTCTAAGCCCCATGGCAGAAACATGTAGGGCTGTTGCTGGTACACCCATGTCAACAACAAGACCAGCCTTGGATGCTGACCTTGTCCCCCCAATATCATCAGATCTCCTGGAAGAAAAACAGGCCAGTGATTACCCATCGAAGCTGTTGGGGAGTGGGGAAGGTGGAAGGTGTCCCTGGTGCCCTGAACCACCTAGTACAAAGACAGGAAATGCAGGGGCCTCACGGGACCCCTCACCATCCCTAGCCCAAGAAGAAGTCCCCCCTGCTCCTATCAGATCCACTTACAATAGGCACGACTGGGTCATAAGGCACATTAACCATAAGGCACATAACCAGGTTAACTTATGACGCACCTGGAGTGATTAGTGAAGAAGCAATACACTTAGCTCACAGGCTTGTAGAAGCAAAAGTAGGTTTCCTCAGACCCTTTGGGGAGAACTCATGTAGTTGGTATAATCCAGAATATGATTTGCTGGAACAACAAATTCTCAGCTGGAAAAGGGAAAATAGAGACCAATCTATGAAAAGGGAAACAAGGACAACCCGAGCAATTATAGACCAGTAAACTTATCTTCAGTATCCGGAAAGATAATGGAACAAATAATTAAGCAATCAATTTACAAACACCTAGAAGATAATAAGGTGATATATAACAGTCAGCATGGATTTGCCAAAAACAAACTGTGTCAAACTAACTTGATAGTTTTCTTTGAGAGGGTAACAAGCCTTGTGGATGTGGGTGTAGTGTACCTTGACTTTAGTAAGGCTTTTGATACTGTCTTGCATAACTTTCTCATAAACAAACTAGAGAAATACAACCTAGATGGAGCTAATATGAGGTGGGTGCATAACTGGTTGGAAAACCATTCCTGGAGACTAGTTATCAATGATTCAGAGTCACATTGGAAGGGCATAGTGAGGGGTCCTGCAGGGATCAGTTCTGGGTTCTGTTCTGTTCAATATCTTCGTCAATGATTTCAATAATGGCACAGAAAGTACACTTATAAAGTTTGAGGATGATACCAAGCTGGGAGGGAGTACAAGTGCTTTGGATGATAGGATTAAAATTCAAATGGGAAATGAGTCACTAGGAAAGAATACTGAAGAAACGGATCTGGGGGTCATAGTGGATCACAAGCTAAATATGAGTCAACAGTGTCACACCATTGCAAAAAAAAAGCAAACATCATTCTAGGATGTATTAGTACCAGCGTTTGGATCCAGCTATTATGGATAATTTATAACTAACTTTATTTTATAACTAACGTTAATGTTTGAGCAGTTTCTGAGGGTTTGGTGGAGCAGACATCTACCTCCCCCCTTCCCTCCACTCTCTGTTTCTGTCCCTCCCACACACACACATACATACATACATACATTCCTTCCTACAAACATCCACACACACATCAAGAAAGGGTTAAAGAACTTCTGTGGTCACAATCAGCCTCAACCTGTGTCTTATCAGGCATGGGGACAGGCCTAAAAAGGAGGTAGTTAGGTCAGGTGTGGTAGTGTACTGAAACAAAGAGAGCTAGCATTCAGCTCAGTGTGGTAGTGGGTTCTGGTTTGTTTCTTTTGTTGGAGGTCCCAGAATTAAGTCTTGGTCTTTAGCTGTGCAGGAGAGTGGGAGCTGTGACTTCCTCTGGAGTCTGAAAGGCCTGGCATCTTGTAGAACTATTTTTGTTATTGAACTGTTTCATGTCCTTTACACCCTTCCCCCTGGAAGAGGGTGAACTTGCTAGGTCGAGGTACAGACTGCTGTTGTCTACAGAATGTGTGAGGTAAGTGAGATACCTGCCTTCATCTTATGTGGGTGGCCTTGTGGCATAACTTTTGAAAGAGGGCTATAAATGAGATGACATATTTTGGTATAAAAATCTAGAATTAAGGAGCACACTTGAAAATCTGGATGATGATGATTTATTATTATTATTTTTATTTTATTATTTTATTTTGGTGTCTAATTTTAGGCACCTAAGTTTTGAAAATGTTGACTACTTAGTCAGGGCCAGCCCTAGTCCCAATGGTACACCAGGAAAGAAACATCTTTGATGCCTCCCACCCCCCTCTCAACCCTATCTGTTAAATTTTTGAATACTTGGTTTTTTTATTGCATTTGCAGTCCATTTCATGACATACACTCCTCAAGGCTTACAACACAAGAACACTTTCACACTTTCACAACAAAACAATGCTCACAACATCGCAGCTGGGCTCTCACTTTACTTCAGTTCATTCTTATATCTCACTGACTGATGGGTGACGCCCCGCTCCTTCTATACCCACGAGGGCATGGCTAGCAACATTCTAGGAGGTTTGAGGAAAATGTAGTTCTCAGAGTCTGGAAGGTTCCACAAGATTCTGCAAAGGTCCAGAACATTTGAGGAGATTAGTGAAAAAAGAAGCCATGTATGGAATCCCTGAAACATTTTACTTCAAAGGTTCTATTTTTACCTTTCGTCACTAACAATAAAAACAACAACATGAGCTTGGCACCCCCTAAGCCTGGCACCCCGGTGGTCACCTGCCCCTAAATCTGGCCCTGTAGTTAGTTTTAGGGCTAGATTATGATAAACTTTCATGTGGGTGTGTTGACAGGAGTAGAGTGTAATAAACTACTGCATTATTTAGCCCATGCAGTTTATTATAATAGCAATCTCTAAACTCTAGGGACTGCTCCCTTGGGTGTACTCCTGGCTCCACACTAGCCCACAGGTGCCCCACTGGGAAATACCAGACTGATTCAAATGCAGTCTTTGTGTGTTCCAGGCCACTTGAGCAGAGATTGTGAGTACACTGTGGCAACACTCTATAGTCCCTGCTTACACCTCCTCAGGCTAGTTGCGCAATGTTACAATTTGGTCCCAAATTCCTGGCTGCTCTGATGTTGTAACTATGTCAATTTTTCCTGCACTGCCATTTCAGAATGGGGCTTAGTGGTATAGTGAGTTAATATAATACCCAAGTCTCAGGAGGTGAAAGGCTATGGGACACAAGCAGAAATAAGTTTAGTGATATCAGCCTATGATGACCATGTCTTTCCACCTGATGAAACTGTCAGTCATTGTGACAGAATTCAGAGCTGCTGTTTACAGTCTGCTTAAAGAAGCATGGTATTGGAATAAAAAGCATACTGCAGGGTGGGTTCCAGAAGCATTGGCAAGGCTATGTGATCTTGTATTACAGCTAACTGCACTATGTTTACCTTAATCACTGACATCTGTACTACGATTGAAAGGCATTTTTAGTCCACAGTCTCCACTGAAGTAGAATCTGTGGCGAGGCAACCTAGGAGAGTGTGCTCTCACTGGACTAGGAGTTAGGAGACCTGAGTCCTATTTAGAGCTTGGCAACTGGCTGGTGTATGACCTTGGAGATCTCACCTATTTCTCTGTACCTCTGTTTTTTCCCTTTGTCTTCTGTCTGTTTAGACTGCAAGACTGTCTCTTACTATGTGTTTGTGTGCCCAGTGCTCTGGTCTCAGTTAATGCCTTCAGAGGCTATTAGAATCCAAGTAATAAATAAGAGGAAAAATCTGAATGTCCTTAAACCACCTATATCAGCTCTTTATTCAGTCTCAGCTAAACATTAGTAAGCAAATATCCACCCAAATATTATTTACAGCAGCATCCAGGAGTGTGACATAAACATGACTTTAGCTTAAACTGTCCACCATATAGATAGTAAAAACAGGCCCCTGCTCCCATCCTCTATAACAGTGGTTCTCAACCTTTCTAATGCCGTGACCCCGCAATACAGTTCCTCATATTGCGGTGACCCCAAACCAAAAAATAATTTTGGTGGCTACTTCAAAACTGTAATTTTGCTACAGTTATGATTCGGACATAACTGTAATTTTGCTACAGTTATGATTCGGACATAAGACTACATCTTATAGTGGTCTCTTATAGTATAAGACCGATGTAGTTCACACTGTGTAAATGTATGGTGCTTTGTGTAAGTGTAAGCTGCTTTGTGTACTGTATAATGATTACACACAAAGCACCTTACACTTACACAGTATTGTGTGTATGGTGTGTGTACTGTTTTTACATTATTAACCTTTTTTACACCAGCAGGCTGTCTCACAGGCTCTCTTGGCTCTCCGCCTCTTGGCTCTCCGCCTCCTAGGCTTCTGTCCTCCGGCGCTTGCTGCGTCCGCCCACTGATGATGTCAGCAAGCGCCGGACACACGTAATGCGCTGCTATGGACTGTGGAGCGTTCCCCCCGCTTCCCCCGCCCCTTAGGCCCCGGACGGATGATGCAATCACGTCTGCGCATGCGCGCAGGCATTCAGTTTGGAACGCGCATCCATAACGGTGTGCGTTCCAGCTGAATAGCGCTGCTACAGATGGTAGCGCGACTTCTCAGCGACTAAAGCCATCGGAAATATGTATTTTCCGATGGCTTTAGGCGACCCCTGTGTTTTGGTCGTTCGACCCCCGCCGGGGTCGCGACCCACAGGTTGAGAACCGCTGCTCTATAATGATAACTTAGTGATGGCTCGTGGTCTCACAAGTGCTGGGCCAGAACAAATGTGAAAGTCAGTGAATGCTGGCTGTGACTTGACCCTGTAGGGGAGTAAGTTCCACAGGTTGGACTGTCCATTAAAACATGCTGCTTTCTATCCTAAAGAGGGCACATATCTATTGTCCAGCTTTCCACAGGTCAGGAGGACCCTCAGCTCTACTGAAGTGCAATGAGGCTTGCCATTGCTCACCACATGTAAAAAGGAGGCTGGAAAGGATTGCTAATAAATGGGCTTTGTCTGAATTCTGCCATTGTAGTGGTGCACAGGAGAGATGCAGGCTCTAAGTGTAAATCTGAACTGCAATCCGAGAGGTGAATTCACCATGGGTAGACGTACCAAAGCCAGCACAGATAAAAATAGCATTCTAGCTGTGGCAGCGTAGGCTAACAATGCAAGCACGTACTTGGGATATATCTAAGCTAGGCAGACTTGTGCCAGTGGGGCTTGGGATACTGTGCTAAAAATAGCAGTGCAGATATTTGGGCCTCCACTGGTGGAGGCTGGCGCTAGCCACCTGAGCTTAGACCAACTTGACCCCCTGGATCCAACCTCAGGTGGCTAGCCTGAGCCACCACCAGCATCCCAGTGTCCATGCTACTATCTTTAGAATGCTAGCTGAAGCCCCACTAACGTAAGTCTGTCTTCTTGGTCTGGTATGCTTGCTCCCAGCTGCAATGTAGATAGATCTTCATGGTCCCTGATGTGCTGTACAGCTACTATCTTATCTAAAATGCTATTTTTATCTGTGTTAGCACGGGTAAAGCAAAGCGGAGGTATGTCTACCTGTGCCACAATCCGAGCTGTAACTGCAGTGTAGATATACCCTAAGGCAGCCATCTCACAAACAACATGGGGATGAAAATTGTATATTAGAAAGAAAACTTAGGCCTTACCTGGAAATTCAGCGGCAGTCAATGGGAGTTATGCAAGCTATGCAGAGTAGCTTGTGTAACTCCCGTCTACTTCATAACTTCCCTTTAGCACTCAATCTCCACTGCACTGCATCGACAGGAAATGTGTTCCTGTCAACACAGCACTATGCCTTTTGAGGAAGTCGTTTAATTGAATCGACTTCTGGATTGATTGAGTGGGTCTTCACTTCCGCTCAAGTCTTCACTTCCGGATAGATCGATCCAATGGCGGTGAATTTATAGAATCATAGAATATTAGGGTTGGAAGGGACCTCAGGAGGTCATCTAGTCCAACCTCCTGCTCAAAGCAGGACTATCCTCAGCTAAATCATCCCGGCAAGGGTTTTGTCAAGCCTCAGCTTCACCACTCTCCTAGTGAAAAACTTTTTCCTAATGTCCAACCTAGACCTCCCCCTCTGCAACTTGAGACCATTGCTCCTTGTTCTGTCATCTACCACTACTGAAAACAGCCTAGCTCAATCCTCCCTGGAACCCCCTTTCAGGTAGTTAAAGGCTGCTATCAAATCCCCCCCTCATTCTTCTCTTCTGCAGACTAAACAGGTCTAGTTCTTTCAGCCTCTCCTCATAAGTCTTGTGCTCCAGCCCCCTGATCATTTTTGTTTCCTCTGCTGGACTCTCTCCAACTTGTCCACATCCTTTTTGTACTGGGGGGCCCAACACTGGACACAATACTCCAAATGCGGCCTCACCAATGCCGAATAGAGGGGAATAATCACCTCCCACGATCTGTTGGCAATACTCTTACTAATGCAGCCCAATATGCTGCTGTCAGTGTGTTCATAGCCTTAGAATTACACAATTCATTGATCATAGATGTAACATACTCATTATGTTACTACTGGATTTCTTAATTGAGAAGTTGAGCCAACAGACTTTATTCTAGCATGAACTTTCTGAGTGGTTGTTCGTGGTAGTCTCTAGTGGAGGACAATGCACCATGAATGCAACCTGGGGCTTTCAAAGGCATGGCTAACTATCAGCAGCATCAGGGAAAGGTTGTAAACTTTTTAACGGATTTAAAAAGCATAGGTAAAATTTCACTTCTTCCAAAGATGAAAGAAGTGAAATGAGGCACCATCAATACTTAGAAATCCCAGAGAAGGGAGAATTTCAAAAATACCTCAAGTTGTCAACCTATCAATCAGGGTGTGAACCTGCTATGAAAACAAAGTGTAATGTGGTATAATTTGTTTTGATGGGTTATGCTTCATACTTTCTAGCATCTCTCATTAATTAATCCTCATAACTGCCCTGTACTATTATACTCATCATTTTACAGATAGGAAGACCAATGCTCTTAGAAGTTCAGTGACTTGCATACTATTACCCAGTAAATCAGAGCTGGAAACAGCATCTAGAAGTTCTGACTCCTGGAACCTGGTTCTAATCATAGACCATGTTCTGCACAGAAGGATAAAGAGTATATTATACTCTACTAACTTCTACTTTAACTTCCTCCAAAACTGACTGACTGAAATGTTGAATGCACCAGATAACTGACTAGACAGGAACACTGCATGCTGCTGACACAAGTGTCTTCAGAGCTGCTTGTCACATGGACGTAGATGAATATATAGTCACATGTTGGTATACAGAGTCTCAGAAACTCCGGGGATATAGCAGTGATATAAAAAGGTACCATGTTCTACCATTTCTGTAGCTAACCCAATAGTATAGTGAAGGGGGTAGGGAGGGAGAGGAAGAACACCTTTATCTTGAGTAGCTTATGGGCTTCTTACAAAGAAAGCAAATTGTTAATGCTTTTAGTTGAGTACAGAGTCAGTGGCAGACGGTGAGTCTTGTCAAGTTATATTTTTGTTTAAAAATAACAGACCTTAGCTGCATAGTGTATGTGTGGTGATAATTAGACTTTTGCAGGGAAGAGGCTTTAAAAAACAACTGTTCTCCTTTCCCTCAAATTAACTGGGTTTTAATAATAGGCTTTCCATTCATTCCACCACAGAAAACAGAGGTGGAAAAGAACTAACGAGACCTCATGTCTGATCCTTGCCAGTGGAAACTTGTTTCCTGCAGATACACAGCTGCTGATTTCTTCTGGCGGATGGGTGTGGAAGGTGAGGTGGGGTTAGGTGCCCCTTACAATGAGGCTTACACCATTTCCCAGAGGAAGGGAAGTGGGGGTTGTCTGTGTCAAAATGGTCACTGAGGAACTCTGTATGTGGCAAAATCAAGGATAGGCTTAGGATAAGAGAGATGATTTCCTCTGCTAATCCAGTTTTATGGAAGCTTATGATCTCTCTCAGGTCCTGAAACACCTAGTTCCTGACTTTTGAAGATGATGAGCACCTACAATTTCAATTTTATTTTATATCGGGTTTTTACATCACACTCCTCACCACAGTATCTGAATGCCTTCTGGTAGTGCATTAAGCAATCCTAAATCTAACCTTGAACTTCCCATCGCACACAGGTCATAATCTTCACTGAAGGTCCACTCCTATGGACCTAGTGTCTCTTCCTTCCCATCCACTGCTGAGTCAGTGGATTCAAATATGTCCTCAGTAAAATTTTTCAAAGGATCACATTCAACCTTCAAAGTCTGCTGGGCTTATTTCCCTAATTATTCAGTGTATTTTGGTGCCTCCAGATACCTTTGAACAACTGGGATTCTATTATGCATGATATGTAAAGTGCTTTGGAATAAAATCATTATATAAATGGAAGATTTAACGATTATGCTACTCAGTAAAAAGCTGGATAATGACCTCAGGATTTATCCCCAAAAGATCAAACAACAAAAAGCAAAACATAGCAAGACAGTTATTTATATTTTGTCTTTGTTCAGATATTCATGCTCACTAATGCAATGATTTGATTATTCTGATCTTATTGATTGCTCTTCAGATGTCCTGCTTCAGTAATTAAAGCATGCTGGCAATCAGCAGGATTTGAAAATGGCTTTACTCAAATTCCCCTGTCTTCATTCCTGTCTCTTGTCTTTAACTTTGCATTCTGTTCTGATTTCAGTATGTCCAAATCAGAGAGAGATCCAGAGTTTTGCTTTTTTGCTTTAGTGCCTTATTTATTATTGTGTTTTGGATTCAAACAAACAAAAATTACTAACATAATCTGACAATGAATGTTTTATAAAGGCCTGATTTATATTAGCTTTGGTCATACTTTGAAGCAATTTTTCCTGACCAAATTATACACCCCTAGTAAGAATAAAAGAAACATCCAAAACTAACTTGTACCCGCAATCAGGGAGGGAGTGTTGCCTACTGGTTTGAAAAGGGGTAAGGACTCTGGTTCCTTTCCTAGCTTTAGCCATTATTCGTTATTTTATTGCCAAATATCAGGGGTAAGACTCTGCTATGTGGCTCTGAGGCCATGTCTATATGTACAGCACTACAGCAGCACAGCTGTATTGGTACAGCTCCACCACTGTAGTGCAGCTGGTGAAGATGCTCTAAGCCAATGGGAGCTCTCCTGTCAGCGTTAAATAAACCACCTCCACGAGTGGCAGAAGCTGTGATGGTGGGAAAAGCTCTCACACCAACATTAGCGCATATATGTGCAGCGCTACATCGGTGGAACTTATGTTGCTGAGGGGGGTGGAATAGTCACACACGGGCTATAGTGTAGATATAGCCTAAGAGGCACAACACAGAATTCCAGGAGCAGGAAGTCCAGGAGCAAAGAAGGCTATGGTAGCTTTAAGTCACTCTGGTGCCTTCGCTGTCTTGGGCTGGGAAGGCACAGCAGCCTGTCTTCAAATGCCCCATGGGCAGCAATGCTGACCAGAATTTCCGTAGCCCTACCCCCAAAACAACCTCCCTGCCCTCAGCCCCATTTCTATCAAGCCCCTTTAACTGGCTTTCAGGAGTCAGCCTTACAGCTGATTTACACAATACCTTTGCCAAGGGCGTTCTCCCCAAAAAAGAAAAAGGATTTTTAGGACCCTTTTATGCTGCTCCAACCCTTTTATCCAACATAAAGTGGTGCCTCATGGCTAAAAGCTAATATTTTATTTACAGGTACAGTTAACTGTATTTTGAGTTTTTTTCAAAATCCCTCCCAGTCTCTTATATCATATATTCAGTGTATACCTGATAAAGAAACTTATTACTCGACTGAATCCTAGAAAACAAATTCTCCTTGAGCCTTTTTAAGATTATAAATATCAGCTATTTAGCCTGGACTCCATTCTGAAGTGATAATCAGGCACTAAAAATTAACTGGATTATCACAGAGATTTTTGGGGTGAGGTGGTTACACTATTTAACATCATATCAGGTGTTTATCAACAGGATTCAGAGTCCAATATATTTTTAACAGTTGGAATTTTTACCTTATTTCATTATATTGAGCCACAGTCCCAGATTCAAGTTTACTAAAGGAATCATCTACTTAAAGGCTTCAAAATCCATGGCAAATAAATGATCCTTTAATGAGGGCCTGACTGTATAAAGGTATCTACCAAAATATGTTTGCCTGATACACAGCTTTGTGAAATAACTAATGCTTGAATGTCCATTGCCTTCGGCATTAGTGGAAGTAGTAATAATAGCTACAGTGTGAGAGAGATGGGGAAAAAGCTACTGCAGTTCAAGAAGAAGCTATAACAAAAATCATGGCATATTTTCTCACTGTATATAACCACAATATGAAATCTGAGAACGTATTTCAAATTTTAGCTGCTTTGCTTAGATTCTCTGAAAGGGCAATTACCATCAGAAAAGAGGCTGTGAAAATTATTCTTGGGAGTTTCTGTATTTATACCTTTTCAGTTACTTCCGGATCAGTTAAACTCAGTTGATATTTCTATTTGTGAGTACCATAATCTCAGTCTGTGATCTGAAAAAATCTGTTTTCTTTTTGCCTCTTACGTCATCACCAACCATAAATATTCTGCACTTGACATCTAGCTGATAATTTTGGTGGCAAAAATACTTAGCACTTAGAACACTTTACATCAAAGTATTGTACAAACATTATCTAATTAATGGTGCATGAGGTAGACTAGACTCCTGCTCATTCTTCCATAGCTGTATTGGACCTGCAGAAACAGCAGCAATAACAACTTAATTGTGCTGGGGAAGTGAGCAGAAAAAGAGGAGATATGTTTGAGTACAAAGGTAACACTTTTGTACAGGGCCAATCTATGGCTGCAAGCATCATGAATGTGTAATCCTAGAAAGTAAAAGTCATTGCATAAGTATAGAATACTGGAGCAAGAAACAGGCATGGGATATGTCCTTTCCTGGACATGATCTTTGCATGGTCCTCTGTTAAATATGTGTTCCTTGCATACTTGGCAATATGCAAGTATTGTTGCATACATTGTTGCACATGGCCCTCTCCAGGTGGGGAAAATAGAGGACAGGTGAAAGAAGACCTTTCTCCCCATCTTGAAAAGGACTCTCACAAGAGAAATCTATAATCTGGATGGAGAATAATCGGGAGCACATGGGTGGAAAGGTTATCCAGCAATGCTGTAGAGGAAATAAGTCTGGAGGATGCAGAGCCAACAAAACTTGCCTAGGGGAACAAAGATTTTCTTTTAAAATGTGTTTCAAGAGCCACTACTTGGCATCCTTTCTTACCTCAAATCTTTGATTACAGTCTGGAAGGATCCACCCTCTTCTATAGGCAGAAATTTCATTTTTCCTTTGGACCCCCTTCCCTATTTTCCTACCATCCTGTTCATTCAGAGTTCTCTGAATTAAAGCTGTATCTCTGTTCTTGGGATTATATGATCAGAATAATGGTAATGTCATAATCCTCTAGCTTCCCATCCCACGCAAATGTTTTTCCTATTATAAATCGGACTTTTTTAAAAATAAAAGGCTTAGTTATTTTATTTAGCAGCAGTATCCCCAAACACTAGGAATACTATTGCGCAGTTTGCCAGTGATTGCCCTCCCTGAAAAGGAATGTAGCCTTTGATGGGAGGACAAAAACAGCAATACTGTATGCATCCTAGTGATCAACTTTTCCTGGACAAGACCGTTTAATAGCAACAACTCTTCTGTATGAAATGATCGATATTTTTTGAAAGAATGGATTATTATATTTTGGGCAAATTAATTGGGCAAATCCAGGCCTCAGGCTAAGTATTAATCTGGTAGTCAATCAGTTTTTGTGCACCTTGGAAAGAGGGGAGTAAGGTAAGTGAATGCTCTTGCCACCTTCTGAACCAAATGCAAGGCAGTTTTTCAGATTGTGGTTTCCTCAATGACTACAGACCACCTGCAGCTCAGGGATTGGCTACATCTTCAGCAAAGGAGGTTTAGTTTAGCTGGGGGGGAAGGAGGGAGGAGAGACAATTAACTATAAGTGTAGTTAAGCACTGGAATAGGCTTCCAAGGGAAGTTGTGAAATCCCCATCCTTGGAGGCTTTCAAGAACAGGTTAGGCAAACACCTGTCAGGGACGGTCTCAATATACATAGTCCTGCTTCAGTGCAGGGGGCTTATCTATATGAGCTCTTGAGGTTCCTTCCAGCCCTACATTTCTTTGGTTTCAGATCCTCTGTTAAGTAGACTCTATTGGCAGATCTCCAGTGGATTTTAATGCTTTCTTCTAGTGATACAATCCCCTAGTCAAAGATTGATAATTGCACTACTACATTATGGGAGTACACTTTACTACTCTTTATTTCCAGTGCACTGAAACCAAAGCGACTGCTCCCCTTGTAAGGTAAGAGGGAATGAGGGGAGTTGAGTCCATCTCTGTATTTCTGTAATATATCACTGATTCTTTGCAGAGCAAGAGGACATGTTGTGCCCTGCCTCCAGGGAGAAAGAGAATCACCACCAGTCTTTCAACCTCTTCCACACTCTCCTCAGGGCTATGTCAGCCCTAACTTCCCCTTGTAGGTTAACAATAGTTGATATCCAGCCCCTGATACAGAAATTCCAGATGCTCTGAGTAACCAGTATCTCCAGCGGTGTGGTGTACCCCAGTTTTACCATCAACTACTGTTCCTGTAAACCACATAGCACATGTGAGCACTTTTAATAAAAGTGGGTTTATTTAAGAAAGAATGAAGACTTAACTAGAAGTGAAAGTGGTGTAAACAACTGGTTATGATACACAAGAAAATCATAAAACACTGACCTGGATATAAACTTATTAATAGTTACCTTTCTTATAAAATAAATTAAGTTTCTGCACATGCAACACTAAGTCTGTTGCACACACAATGTTAAGTCTGTTGCAGAGCTGGCTGGTTTCCTAAGAACCAGTCTCCAAAGGTTCATGAAAGCCCCACTGCTCCTTCAGAGGTTTCCCTGGTGAATGGATGCGGAGTGCCTTTCCCTTCTCTGTTCTACTGAAATGGTCTTTTTGTCTTTATTCACAGCCAGGGTGATCTCCCACCTGCTATAATGTTCCTTGTCATCTCCAAGTGGTTTTGATTGTTTGTCTTCGATGGTTTTCCATTGACTGTTCTGGGATATGGCCAGGGTAGAAGAAAGGCAAGCTGCATGGAAACTTTTTAAAAACACCATAAAAGACACTCAAGTTAAATATATAACCCAAATTTAAAAATATAGTCAGAGGACCAAAAATGTGCCCCCATGATAAAACAAAGTAAAAGAAGTGATTAGAGGTAAAAATGCATCCTTTAAATATTGGTAGTTCAATCCTGAGGAAAATAGAAATGAACATAAATTCTGGCAAGTCAAACGTTAATGTATAATTAGGCAGGCCAAAAAAGAATTTGAAGAGCAACTAGCCGATTAACAGCAAAAAAATTAAGTACATCAAAAGCAAGATGGTCAAGATGCTAAAGGAGCACTAAAGGAAGATAAGGCCATTGAGGAGAAATTAAATGAATTCTTTGCACCAGTCTTTACTTCAGAAAATGTGAGGGAGATTCCCACAGCTGAGCCATACCTTTTAAATGACAAATTTGAGGAACTGTCCCAGATTGAGATGTCAGAGGAAATTTTGGAACAAACTGATAAATTAAATAGTAGTGAGTCACCAGGATACAATGGTATTCACCCAAGAGTTCTGAAGGAATTCAAATATGAAATTGACGTGGTATGTAACCTATCATTTAAATCACCTTCTGTACTAGATGACTGAAGGATAGCTAATGTGACACCAATTTTTTAAAAAGACTCCAGAGGTGAACCCAGAAATTACATAAATCACTCTCACAATCTGGAAATTCTTTCTGACAGTCCGCCTGAATCCTCCATGTCTTCACTAGGGAAGGGTTTTTTTAACAGGATTTTATGTTTTTTGATTAACTGGCTCACCATTCCTGATACTGATATTATACTCACATACCCTTCCTGGATGCGGAACTGCTTAGAATAAAAACCCTTTGCTACTTATTAGTGATGGAGGGTGTAATACAGAATATGCGGTCCTAATCCAAATCTCTGTGGGCTAGAGCCACAAAGTGATTTAGGTGCTGAAGTGCAATACTTCAGCTTCTCAAAATCCCTGCTTAGCTGCCACCTAACCATGGAGGGACCTAAATTCCTAAGGCACCAAAATCTTGATGCCCAGCTCATGCCTAAACCCTAGTAGTATCCCAAAAGTAAGCATTGCCGCACCTGTCTCACCTGAGGAGCCCAATTAAATAGGCATGGTCTGAGCATGTTGATGTTTGGCACAAGGCCCAATCTAGAGCTTAAGGATAACATGGTTGTACTTCCCACCTTGCCCCTGCCCTACTTTAGTTTAGCAGTTAGAGCATTCAGCCAGGATTTAGCCAGGTTCAAAACACCCCTCTGCCTGGTCGGGAGCAAAGACTTGAATCTAGGTGTCCTATGTGACAGCCGTAGTCGTTGGGCTAGGAAATGTGTGTCTTAAGATTTGTTGAAACTGTTTCACTGTAGTCACTAGAATAGGCACTCAAACTTGGGTCTACCACCTCAGGTGCATGCGCTTTGGCCACTGACCTACAGTCATTCTCACTCTCTCTGATCTAATAACTGACGTACTTCTAACAAAGTGGAACAGCTTCAACTGTGGAGATTGAAAAAGACCCAACCCAGAATACCCCATAGCCCAGTGGTTAAGGCACTCATGTTGGAGGCTTAGGTTCAAATCTTTGCTCCATATCATGTGGGGATCTTTGAACCTGCATGTCCCACATCACAAGTGAGTGCTCTAACCACTGAGCTCAAGGTTATAAGTGGCACAATGACCACCTCAGTTTTTTATGAGGAAATGGCTTAGGCACCTAACTCCAGGAGAGGGTTCTCAGATGTGAATCCCCATGAGAGGGAAGTGTATCTCTCTGCCTCAGATTTGCGGGCTGAAGTCCCTCTGAGAGGTAGGGCTTAGGTCACATGCCTCTTCTCAGCAGCTCCTGTTTGCTCAGCAGCTCCTGTTGATGGCTCCATGCTCAGCGTGCTGACTCTTGTAGATCTCATTCTTAGGCACCTAATTGGGGTCACTGGATTCCACTGAGCAGCAGGGCACCTAGATTCTGCATGAGAATGCCTAATGTTTACGTTCCATTTGTGGATCTAGCCCTATTTGGAAGGCAGAAGTGCAATTCAGGGTCTCATGAGACCTTACACATTTGTGCAATAAAACCTGGAATGTAGGTCTCACTATTCTAGCTTTCTGCATACTGAATATTAACAAACCCCTGAAGCTTCTTATGGTGCTACTCAGAAATGTAAGTATTTCATTTTGTTTTATGTATATTGGCTGCTCTGAAATGTTTTAAGGACAGTAATGTTTTGCATTCACTTTGCACAGCTCACTAAATCACTGATATGCTTCAAAACAGCACCAACTGACCTATCATTGGGGAACCATTTCACTGTCAAAATGCTGAGACTCATAGGCTGAAAGAGTCAAATTACTATACATCCAAAGAAATAGACATGGGTATATGACTGACATAATCCAAATGGAATGTGCACTTACAATTTGGAACTCACATTGATTGTTCTTAATTACACAAAAAGTGGGAACTCTCAGACAATCAAAACATAGATCTGCTATCAGATTATTTCTTGATTAAAATGACTGATGTCAAAACAATTTCCTCCATCAGTATCTTTCTCCCCTTCCAGCTCACTCTTCACTTATGCCACCATTATAAACTCAAATCTCTATTAAAATTAATAAATACTCTGTAATTGCTCAGAACCTTTCATCTAAGATTCTTAGTGTTTTTACAGTTATTAATGATTTAAACCTCACAGCCCCATGTGAGGCAGGTAAATGTTATTCCCACCCCGAAAGATGGAAAGACTGAGAAGTCGAGAAGTGAATTGAAACCAAGTCATGTCGGGCCTCTGCTGAGGGGAGCACTTAGGTGAATGCTGTAAATTAAGTTCCATTGAGTTCAGTGGGGTTAAGTGCTATCTGAAAAAGAGAGACTGCTCTGAATCAGGGTCACAGTGAGTTGCTGAGATGAAAAACGTAGGTCCAATGCTCTTCATCCCTTCTATGATTGTCCAACACTCTCTCCCCATAGTTTTCTATTTCCAGTCCCAACTACGGCATATTCAACAACAACACTTTTCCGTTTGAATATGAAAAGGCATAGAAAGGTAGGACTCATCTGCAGAGCATCATATCTTAGACTGTCCCCTGGAAACAGGGCTGGTGTCAGAGTGCACCAGTTCGTGCAGATAAAGACGATCCAAGAGAACCACAGGACTGGCTGATCTCGATTTGCATTAGTCCTGTGAAAAGAGGATTTTGTTCCTCTTAGTAAACACTGGAAAGGTGCTAGATATTCTCATGCACAGTGTAGTAAAGAGAGATGACAAGAAGCAAACCTGGAATACATTAATTGCTAAATTAATTCTAGAAGCAGTCTGACAACTAACAATCAGAAAACTAAAGACAATGAAAATTTGGAGGGGGGATTCATCTACTAGTTGATTCTTCTCTTCTCTTCATGTTTCTACTTTTGCACATGCTTTATCTCATTGCACGGGTGGATGGCTTTGTGTGTGTGTTCTTTCAATACTACAGCACTCTGCTTACTGGGTATGTTTCCACCTAGCACTTTGACCATAGAATAAATTTATCCAGAAGTCATTGGGGACTTGGCAGCGTAAATCCAATAAGAGCAAATTTCACTCTAAAATAGACAGGCACATACTTCAAACTAGCTGTGGAAGGCAGGATGGTCTTCTTACTATTCAATCTCCTTCATTTTAACATGAGAGACTCAATCTTGTTCATAATTTTCATAGACTCCAACGCCAGTAGGAACCACTGTGATCATCTAGTCTGACCTCCTGTGTAACACAGACTATAGAACTTCCCTAAAATAATTCCTAGAGCAGATCTACTAGAAAAACATCCAATCTTGATTTTAAAAATTGCTGATAAATAGTCCATCATGACACTTGGTACATTGTTCCAATCTTCAGTTAATCTAACACTTAAAAATGTACATCTTACTTCCAATCTGACTTTGTCTAGATTCAACTTCCAGTCATTGGATCATGTTATACCTTTCTCTGTTACACTGAAGAATCCATTAAATATTTGTTCCCCATGTAGATACTTACACACTATAATCAAGTGACCCCTTAATCTTCCCTTTATTAAACTAAATAGATTGAGCTACTTGATTCTATCACTATTAGACATGTTTTCTAATCCTTCAATAATTCTCAGGCTTTTCTCTGAACCCTCTCCAATTTATTAACATCCTTTTAGAACTATGGGCTCCAGAACTGGAAACAATATTCCAATAGTGGTTGCACCAGTGCCAAATATGGAAGTAAAATAATTGTTCTACTCCCACTTAAAGTTCCCCTGTTTATGCATCCAGGATTGCATTAGTTCTTTTGACCGCAGTGCCACATTAGGAGCTTATGTTCAACTGATTATCTATCATGACCCCCAAATATTGTTGGTTTGATTCACTGCTTGCAAGAATAGAATCCCTGTTCCTGTAAGGCATGACCTATGTTCTTTGTTGTTAGATGTATACATTTCCATTTAGTTGTAATAAAATGTATATTGTTTGCTTGCGATGTTTACCAAGAGATCCAGATCGCTCAGAATCCGTGACTCCTCATTATTTATCACTCCCCAAATTTGTGTCATCTGGAAACTTTATCAGTGATGACCTGTTTTCTTCCAGATCAGTGATAACATTTTTTTAAGTGTAGGGCTAAGAAACACCCACTAAATGATGTTTCCCTGTTCACAGTTACTACTACCATGCCCTGGACCCCAGCTGCTCATCCTTGCCGAGCTGTGGAGAGACAGAAGTTACGCTTCCCCAGCACAGCTGATTTCAGGAGGAGGTCAGACCCTCCTCCAGGTACCTCTTCTGGCTGCATATAGCTCGTGTCTGGGCACCAGCCCCAGAGCTACCTGAAGGAGGTTCCTGTAGGTTGAGGTTGGTCTGATCTCCCCCGTGTCACTGAGATTCCTGGAAGTGAGTCTTATCCCATCCCCTGAGAGTGGCTGTGCAGAGGAAGAGCAAATCCTGTCCCTCACCAACCCAGCCAGGAGCAGGGCTTAGGGCACCCGGCCTTCAGGCTTCTGCCTCCATGCCTTCTGCCCTGGCTCAGGGAGCCCATTTTACTGGGGGGCCTCCAAATTGGCTGGGGCCCCTGGGCACAGGCCCTGTGGACCCATATGTTAATCCAGCACTGGACAAGACTAGAAGCTAGAAGCCCCCAACTGGGGCATTTCCAGCAGCATGTGAGAGATCAGACTCATCACTTGGAACCTCCTCCAGCTGCAGGAAGCTCCATGGCTGCTGCTTTCAGAGCCCAGCTCTGGAGACAGCACAGAAGTGTGGGTGGCAATCCTGAAACCCCACACAATAGAACCCCCCATATAGCCCCCTTTTGGGTCTGGACCCCCATGGTTATGTGAAATTTCAGATGTAAACATCTGAAAACGTGAAGCTGACTAATTTTCAAATCCTATGGCTGTGAAATTGACCAGAATACACTGTGAATTTGGTAGGGCCCTATTTATATCATCCTAGTATTTTAATTATAATTCTGTGAGCTACCAAGTCAAAGTCTATTATATTAACACTTACCTTTTATCAACTAAATTTATAATTTCATTTTAAAAAATCAGTTTAGTTTGACAGGATCTGTTTTCCGTAAACCCATGTTGATTGGCATTAATTCCTTACCTTCCTTTAATTCTTTATTAATGGTGTCCTGTATCAGTTGCTGCATTAGCTTGTCAGACTGACAGAGCTACAATTACCTGGATCATCCCATATACTCTTTTAAAACAAATTGGTCAAAATTTATTTTCTCCCAGTCTTCTTGAACTTCCCCAGTGCTCCAAGACTTATTGGAAAATCAATATTACTTGTTCAGTGAGTACCTTGGTCAGTTCTGTTAAAACTCCTTAATACAAGTTTCTGGACCTGCTCATTTAAAATGTCCAATTTTAGTTCATATAGCTGTGTATGGATGTGTATGCATATTGGATATCTTCCAAGCAATCTGGCTTTTAAACTATTTAATATCTAGGAGGAATTGTTCTATGGAAAACAAGTTACCACTTAAATTCAGATGTCCATTCAATGTGATTAGAAATGTTGCTTTTCCCCTGGCCACTTGACATAAAATGAATACTGAGTATTCTAAAATTAAGTAGCACTTAGAGATATGAAAAACCTGCACACCCACAAGCAAGGCAGTTCATTTTTCTAAAGAATTGCCTTTATTAGAATGTTTCTGTCAAGGTCAATGTAACATACATAATGTGGGGCATACCATATTCTCAGTTCAACCCCTTCAGAATCCCAGGAAAGATTGCCTTTTCAACAATAGCCTTGTGGTGTTTTTCCACCCACATAATCACAAGGATCACCAGTTGATTTTTTTTAATTGTTTTTTTTTGGCTATCCTATGAAAGGGGAGTGAGTGAGTAGTGAAGGTTTCTCTGTGTACTCTCTCCCCTTGTACACCCCCCAGGAGCAGAGCACAACACGGACCTTAAACTCACTGTTCCTCAATCTTTCATCTGTGAAATGAAGATGATCATACTGATCCACTCACTGGAGTGATGTGAAGATTGAGGGGAAGTGGAGCTTAAAGTATTGACTTTGACCTATAAACCTTGGAACCTACCTATATGAGGGACTGCCTTTTTTCCTGGTCCATTCTGTCACAGATGAAATGATCACTGCTGCTTCAGCTGGAACGCCCTTGGTATAGGAGAGAGAAAGTGCTCTGTGAGGGGCATGATGCTTGAATGCTGCTTGATCTGGAATACTTTGAATCTGTTAACTTTCAGGGCATGCTGCAAAGTTCATCTTTTTCTCCTCTGGGTGAGATGGGGATGTACAAGAATTGGCCTATTCTATGTAGGTTCTCCCATTGCCCTCATCACTGTAATGAGTGCTTTCCAGTAGTGCATTAAATGACATGATGAACATCTGTCACCATGTAATTCTCTCTCTCTCACTCTCACTGCGAGAATGGCTGTTCCCAAGTTTTGTTGGTTATTTTTATTGTTCCTTTTTTGGAATGTGGGGGAAGTGGTTTTTATGATTTATTTTTAAAAAGTCAAATTTCTTGGTGCCTGGAATAGACAAACCAGAATATGACCATAAATTGTCATAGAAAATAGTTAATGATTGTACAGCACCTTTTGATCAGAAGATAAAAGGCAAGATTTGTTAATACTGAGTAAATAATCATTTAATAACATGAAAACAGAAGGGAATAAAAAATGAAAGCCATATGTGGGCCAGGCTGGTGTTTCTCTTATTGAAGATGACTCCACATTGTTCTACCTTTCTTAATGAGAACAGAGATCATTATAGTAATTTTCTATGGTAATTTATTTTCATATGGAATACAGTAGTGGGGGTTGGGGGGGTGAAATATCATTGATTTTTGCCCTGTCTTTTTATTAAAAACATGTTAACTTACAGTTTTCCTAAGTCATGGGAGGTAATTTAGGATCTCGTGTCTTGTTCACCTTTACTTCCTTCCCACTCTCAAAGGCCCTACATTATATGCCCTTTTAAGGAACATAGGACTTGCCACTCTGCATCAGATGTTAGGTCCACCTAGTCCAGTATCCTGTCTTTGATAGTGGTTAGCACTAGAAGCTTCAGAGGAGTTTGCAAGAAACCTTTCACAAAGCATAGGTAGGACAATCTCCTAGACCCAGATCCTCAAAGGTTGATTTCAGTGTGAATTAGGTGCCTAGATATCTTTGAGGATTTGGTCCTTAGCCCTTAATAGTTAGACACTGGCATAAGAGCTGAAGCTTGAGGTTTTTTCTCCCGTCTAAAAAAATTTCTTTACTTCTATTACTCTGAATATTCTTGTCATCCATAAATACATCCATGCCCTCTCTGAATCTATTCAAATTCTTGGCCTCAGGAATGTTCTGTGACAATGAATTTCACAGTTTAATTATGAATTGTGTGAAAAAGTGTAGTTTGATAAGTTCTGGGGTGTGCTGTCTTCCCATTTCATTGAATGGCCTTCTACTAAGACTGGGAGAATAGAAGTTCCTTATCTGTCTATACTACCACTATCACTGGTGTAACTTATATCACATGGGGGTATGAATAAACCACTCACCTGAGTGACAGAAGTTACACTGACATAAGCGCCGGTGACATAGCTGCTGCCACTTGTTGGGGGTGGATTAATTAATTCGACAGGAGACCTCTCTCCCATCATCTTAGAGTAGCTCCACTAAACAGCTTCCAGCAGTGCAGCTGCATCACTGCAGCTATGCCACTAAAAAGTCTTCAGTGGAGCCATAGCGCCTCTCTCTATACCATTCATATATTTTACAGAAGAGGAGGGCTGGATGTCCCTGTGCAATGACTAGAGGGGACTGTTCAAAAGCTGTACTGGGGATGAGGATTTTGGCACCACTTTAGCTACAACAGTATTGAACTGGTGAAAAAAGATTACTTGAATGGGTGTGGCTTCAAACCAGCATAAACCTGCACTGAACAAAACCAAACACATGTCAGTGGGAGTTGCTTATACCAAGGATGAAATTGGCTTATTGTACATATCCACAAAGGAATGAATTGAGGTGGGAGGTAAACTTGTCATTCCATATCTCCTAAGGGCATATGGCTCTTGGTGTACTTAAACCTAGTAGTTAGATGACAAAACCATTCCCCACTGGCAAAGTTTACAAGAAAGATTTAAAGCCAAAACTAAGACAAAAGAAGGGCTGCCTTATAAATCCACTGGTGTCCAATCTCAGTAGAGAATTACAAACATCCGGTGAATATAACATTTAAGAAATAAGATGCAAAGTGAAGAGAAAATGGTAGTGTGGTGATCCACTGCCCTTGAAGTATCCGGCCCGTAGAAATTAATTCCAGATACCAGCAGCCAACCAGACAGAAAAAAATATATAGAATAAATGACTGGTAGATGTGAATTATAGAGCTTTTATTTATCCGGGGGGTTGGGATGAGCCAGTGGTGTGAACTGATGCCATAAACCACAAAAGCAAAGCCTGAATCACCACAATTCCAAAATTGTGTCAAATCAATAGTTAATCAATCAATAGTCAATCAATAGTCAAATCAATTTTCTTGTGTTTATATTGTGTACAATATCTGAGTCTGTCTCAGATCCATGCCCTCTCACTCTTCTCAATAATAGTATCTTCAGTATTACCTTTCTCCTGCCCTGTCCCTTACCATATGGCTCCATCTGCTGGACTTCCAACATTCCCCTCTTTTCTTCTGCTGCTGGAATAGCTCTTGTGACACTTGCTGGATTAGGGGGACCATTTAGGATACTATTTAACATCAATATGTCAAAATAACAATCATTCATGTGAGATATGCCATGTCAGGTACTGTTAGAAAGGTTATAATTTGCTAAATAAGATCATATTGTGTATGTATCATATTTGTATTGAAAGTTATGGATATGTCTGATGTATTCCTAATTCAACTTGTGCTGTGTTTCTGGGTGACACCCCAGACAGGATGGCTAAAGCACTAGCCTGCTTAATGGCCCATTAAGGAAACTCACAGGTACTGTGGGCCCAGTGGGAGAAGCCAGGGCTACACCCGATGAGTACTGTAAGAGCATGCCCTATTGACAGAGGACTCTCTGACTCTGAAGCTTTTCAATGCAATGTGCTAAGGACTTGTGTTTGCAACAAGCCAAATGGCAATCCACTATAAAAGGCAGCTGCACCACATCCATATTGTCTTTAGTCTTCCTTCTGTCTGCTTTCCTACTCAACTCATCTACAACTGAAGCTGGGAAACAAAGGACTGAGTCCCATCAGGTCCTGAATGTACGCCAGAGGGACTATACAAGCTGCAAACTCCACAATTCTAATGAACACCTGATGTATATGGACTTTCAAATGATTTGTATGTATCTGATCGCTTTAGTCATTTAACATTTCTCTTATAGTTTGTTTCTTTCCTTTTTATAATAAACCTTTAGTTTTAGTTACTAAAGGATTGACTGGTTGTGTGATATTTTGAGTAAGATCCAAACTCATATTGATCTGGTCATGATTGCCGGGTAATGTAGGAGGAGGAAGTCTTAGCCTTCCCAAAATGCCAGGCATGGCCCTGCCTCCTCCTGCTGCCTTTGCAGCAGAAGCTTCCCGGGAGCTGCTGGGGCTGCCTGGGCACCGCTTCAGCCTGGCTTGGGCTGCCAGCAGGCGCTGGGGCCACGCTTGGGCCACCGCTCCAGGGTGCGTGGGGCTGGCTGCAGCACTGGGGCCATAGATGATGCTGGGGTCATGTGCGGCCCCTCCTCCAGGGCCACCGGCAGGTGATGGGACCACTGCACTGGGGCTGCTGGGGCTGCCACACCAGGGTTGCCAGCAGGTGTTATGATTGCGTGCAGCCCCAGCTCTGGTGCAGCTGGAGTTGCCGGCGGGCCCTGGGGCCACATGTGGTTGCTGCTCTGGGGTGGCTAGGGCCATGTGCAGCTTGGGCCGTCTGCCTGGTATTGGGGCTACTGCTTGGGACTGTCAGTCAGCGGGGGTGCCAGGGCTCGGGGTGGCCTGGCTCTGGGGTAGGGTGAGGTGGGGCTCATCCAGTTGCAGTGCGGGGGCTCCACAGTGAAGAAGGTGGGGCGGGGGCATGGTCTCAGGCAGAAGGGAAAGATCCATTGGCTAGCTTCCCCTAACAGGTGGCTCACCCAGCGCCCTTGGATCTGGTCATATGGCTGACCCTTTGGGGATCAGAAGAATCTTTTGGGCAAAGAGCATAGAGTTTTAAATAACTTATCTTTTTACTAGATGTAGTGGCTGATTGGAAGCCTGAGACTGAAATGCAATAAGGGGGCTGTGTCCTTTGTTTTAGCTTCTTGATAACCCATGTGGGGAATCAGAAGTGCTATTTGTGGCTGGTTGGTAAGTCTAACTTAAGTGTTATCCACAGTGCTGGTAGAATCTGCTCTGACCATGGCATTTTCAGGTGGTCTACCCTAAGCATGGACAAGTCACAGCTCTTACCACCTTGTTTTATGGCCTTCTCTTTAGGGTTTTTTGTTTTCAGCAACCTCATCTCTGCTACCTCCAGCTCCAGTAATCGTTTTCACTGCAAGAGCAGCTCTCCTTTCCCACCCCAAGCTCCTTTTCACCTACCTTCACTCCCACTTCTAACAACTATCCCCAGCAACAGGGAATTTTTTACAGCTGGAGCAGCTTCCATCTTCTCATGCTACAGCAAATTCTTGTTCCATTATAACTGATCTCTATTTGATATTACAGGAGTGGATTTTGGTATACTGGCAGTGTCAATTGACTTGATCTTGCTAGACCTGTGTATCACCATGAACTGATCACAGCTATTTCGCAGCAATGGTCACTGTTGGGCAGTGTGCCTGACTCACCAAGTCCAGCATGGATCAGGAAAGGAACAGTCTCCAAGTACTCTCATAGACTCATAGGTCAGAAGGGACCAATATGATCATCTAGTCTGACCTCCTGCAAAAGGCAGGCCACAAAACCCTACCCATACACATTTATAACAACCCCGAACCCATGACTGAGTTATTGAAATCCTCAGAAGTGAGATTTGAAGACCTCAAGCTGCAGGGAATCCATCAGCAAGCGACCAATGCCCCACGCTGCAGAGGAAGGCGAAAAACCTCCGGGGCCTCTGCCAATCCGCCCCGGAGGAAAATTCCTTCCCGACCCCAAATATGGCGATCAGCTAAACCCCGAGCATGTGGGCAAGACTCACCAGCCAACACCCAAAAAGGAATTCTCTGCAGTAACTCAGTTCCCATCCCATCCAACATTCCCACAGACCATTGAGCAGACTTATCTGCCGATAATCCAAATCAATTGCTCAAATTAAACTATCCCATCATAACATCCCCTCCATATACTTATCAAGCTTAGTCTTAAAGCCAGATAAGTCATTTGCCCCCACTACTTCCCTCGGAAGGCTGTTCCAGAACTTCACTCCCCTAATGGTTAAAAACTCTGATTTGGAGTCTGTGTTAAGTCCAATTTAGAAATCAGGCCCAGCCCTGCACCTTCCCAAATTTCAGGGATATTTTGGATTCTGGCTTTTTTAAGAGCTGATGCAGGGAGCATCCCAGATGAAATTATTTGAAGTTCACAACAGCAAGTTCTATTTCTCCTACAAAATCCAGGCCTATGCTACATAGTCTCGAGTACCGCCTACTATATTTACATATAAAAAGGTACAGAACATTCTGTAACGGGTTTATCAGCATTTTTGGGGTATTTTGGGGAGAAGCAGTGAGTAGGCAGGCAATGGCCATGCTTCAGTAGTTGCCAACCTAACCAAAATGAAGCAGACTGCTCATCCCTACTCTCAAGCATAAGAAGTAACATCAACAGAGATGACATCTCTGTCTGGTGCTCTTCCATAGGTGGTGTGACTTCACTTGAGTGTGGATGAAAAACTACAATTTGGTCTTCTCAGGATTAACACATGCTGTTGAAGCATAAACATTTGCATATCTTATGATCAGAGCTACAATGAGTAACTTGCTGGAGATCAAGGCTTCAAGGGGAACAAACCTCAATGTGCTCATTTTGAGGCTCATACTCTGAAATCTGCTTTCATGCAAATCAAAGTGGAAAATGTGTGCATGTACACTTGATTAGGACTTAAAATGCATTCAGCTGTTTGTATTTTGAATGAATTGGTGGGGGTGGGAGATGGAAGAAAGAGGATTTTGTAAAACTGGAACAATAAAAGCACTCTACGTGATCACTTATTTTAAATGTTTCCACAGATTTAAATGTTAATGTGTAGCTAGCTACCTGTTCAAGCATGAGGGTGATTTTTTTTTTTTTTTTAAGTTTTACCTCTACAGGAAAATAGGAAAAATGAGCAACAAGAAACTTCTACGACTACTGAACACTAAATGTTCAGTGCTTTAGCACTCTTATTTGGAATGGATCTTTCTATAGTCGCTATGCATGTTTTCTTAATGTGACATTCAATGGCTTACTAGATACCTTTTTTCCACTTAGCTGGGGCAGGTGCTGTATCTCAGATTATTGGAAATTTAAATTGACTAACCCATAGTAATGGGTGAAAAATTAAGCAGCCGTATTGAAAATACCTGGCTGTGTTGGAGGTCTGCCTCAGACTAACTAAATTCCCAAAGTGTTCTGGGAATGCACTGATTTTAATAAATATAGAACAGGGTAGATTTTTCAGGTCATGTCTCCACTTTAGTTGTACCAACTTCTCCATCAAGAGCAGAGGGCATCTATACAGGATGTGACATGGGTGCCAAGGATTACAATATGAAGAGGACAGTAGCTTTGTCTCTTAACCATTAACTCTGTAGCACAGATGTCACAGTACCTGTGACAAATAAGATATGAATGGAAAGCAGATGGCTCAAATTCAGCGTAGGACTGACAGAGGTGATGCTGTCAGAAAGATTAAAACAATTTGAGCATGTTGACTTTATTCTTTAGGGAAGATTCTCCCTTTCATTTATCAAGATGGTGCATAACTTGGATGTCCTATTACATTTGTTCCTGGACGTAAATAGCAAAACTGATAAGAATCACCTTCTTCCCTCTTTGGCTTGACAAAAAATACCTTTGTCCATTCTTCTTAGTTACTGTAGGGTTATTTCAAGCAAGGACCTGAAACAATTAACAAAGCATGAATTTATAATAGCCTTGTAGCTTTGTAAATAAGTAAAAGACATAGCTAGTAGAAAAGAGAAAGCTTGCAGCTGTGGTTTAGCATGTAGTGCAGCACATGAAAAGCTTATGATCTAGATGGGGCTTGGCTACAAAAATCAGACCAATCAAAGTGCATGATATGGTGTATTAACCAGTAGTGTAAAGTGTAAGTGTGTATATAAGCTGATTTATGATTATGTACATTGGATATATGACATACCCTGTACCCATCCCCTATATTTGAGCTTGATCAACTCAAGCATAGTTTGATTGTATGACAATAAAGAAACCTCAGTGACGTTTTGGATTTAAGCCGAGTCCTTGGAAACCAAATAGATAAAGTATCAGAAGCCACTCCAACATACTCCTCAGTAGGTAAGGTCTCAGAGACTACCCCAATTACCACCACGTTAGATACATATGATATATTTTATGTGAATTATGGAGGCCATTTAAAAATTCTGATTAGTATAAAGTGCAGCACCTTGCTTTATTTGGCAAGGCAGAATAAGCACAAATAAGAAAGATGCTTTATTCACTCCCCTTTCTTGAAAGTACTTATTAAAACAGAGACATTATGTACCACCAGCCTCAGGTGATGAGTAAGGAGACATCAGCTTTATGGGACTGTACTTTGTAAGGACCTTCGAGTTTCTGAGACAGGCTCTTTGTCTACTTTTATCCTGGTATCGCTGCCTAATATGACTTTCTAATCAGATTAGTGACTTTGAAAACGTACATTCCACATCACGTTGTCAGTGCAATAAACTTCAGGCATAGTGGGAGGAAGAAGTGAACACATTCAGAAGAAGAAAAAACAAAACTGGCCCAGTATGCTTAAGTATTTGATTAATTAGTATGACCCAAGTTGTATTTCATATGTCAAAAGAGAAAAATGAATGTGTACACTAGTTCCATTTACTGTACTCTTGTTCACCAAATGAAGGATCTTAAATAAAAACTCATACATTAGGGTATATAGCCAAGGAGTCTGAAATATAACCGATGACAAGGCATTTGGTTATTACTGTTTCAAGATTGCAGGAGAAACTTTGGAAAATAGAATTTCATCCTAATGCACTTTTTAATGCTTGGCTTAAGAAATCTTTGAATGCAATGTTGTTAATAATATAACTAATGATCTATAAGCCACAAAGCATCTGTGCAAAGGTATAATGGGCTTGTTTCCAAGTAAAGGGGAAAAATCTTAACACAACCTTATTTAAAAGTTAACTTTAAAGGTAAATAATTTAGAATGTCTTCCTGGGTTTATAATACATTCCTCTCTCTCATACAGAACTACCACAGACATCATTGAGAGTTTTGGGTGTATAAGGAATCAAGTCTTTAGACTCTACTTTGACAATGAAAACAGAATATGTCCTTGGCTGTACTAGGGTAAACTCCTGTCAGTGCTTCTTAGAAGCAAATATAATGGAAGTGGAAAATGCCACAAGTGACAGGAATCTATTTAAAATTTTTAATTTAGATTCCAATAATCTATATTTAATTTTTTGGTTTGTCTTTAATGTGTTTGGAAATATAGCTATACTGCAGTGTCTGCCACTAAAATATCAGCATTTATCCACACTCACCACACCATGATCCCAGAGATAGAAAATGAAAGTATAATTCAAGTAACCTTAGGTACCTAAGTATTAAACTGTGAAGTAAAATCTCCATCTTGGATTAAAGAAAAAAAAATCTTCCTTCAAGTTTGGACTCTTTTTTTCAACTTCCACTATAATGAAAGCGTTCATTACATGCAAAAGTAGAATTTTTTTAATGTAAAAACTGACATTTTTACAAGAACCTTTAAAAGCCAAGCCCACAAGAGAAAGATGTATCACCTTGGGCTGTGTGCTCCTCAGATTTATCCTAAGCGTGGTTGGACCTAAACAGCAGATGGATGAGAGACTTCCAAGGTAAATATAATTGTTGCAGAATATAGTGTTGGTCAGAGATCCTCAACCTAAAGGTCCTGACTTGGTGAAAGAGAATTGTGATCACTCTGCCCTTCCCCTATTACAATGTAGGGGGAGGGGGTCACAACTAGTTCTTGGCTTGATAGGTGGGGGATCACAGCGGCGGTTCTGTATGGAAAAGGGAGTTCTGGGTCAATGTGTGCTGATTTGAATGCAGCAGCATGTGTTCATGGTGCAGATGGACATATTCAAATAGAGGGCTTTTTCACTGCTCATAGTCACTCAAGGTCTCATAGTATGGAATATTTTGCAAGAGTTCAGTTGTTAGCCTCAGGGTCCTCACCAGATGCCATGTTCATTCAAGCTGAGGAGTGTATTCAAAACTGTAATCTTAATTGTCTGAGGAAGTTTGGTTGAGCTGTACTAATGAGTGCAGGTGCAACCCCCCCACACCCCTCGAGTGGAGATGGCAGGAATAAGAGACCCAGAAGCAAAACTAACTCAATGGGAAATACTGTAAAAATTTGCAGTAGTCACTGAAACGCAAGATTTGAGAAATGTGCATATTGTTGACAGAAATGTAGCATTATGAAAATTGTAAAAATAAGGTTCCATTTCACAGTAAAACTGTGCAACAAATCCCAGGAGTAGCATGGAGCTTAATTCTGAGGGCCCTTCCTAGAGATTCTGACGAACTGAATTCAGCTCTAACACAAATATTGCTATTCCCTGGCATTGACATAAAGTTACCTTCCCATATTCAAATTAACATGTATGTTGATATTGTCTGACAATCTACAACAACAGTTTAGACTAATGCATTCCTTACATTTAGGTTGAATGGGAGAGTCACATGAAATTTGATTATTTAAATGCCAGAGACCATCATTTAGCATGAACAGTTACAGAATTGTATGCTTTTCTCTTTTTATACACTTACAATATAATATAGTCATTTCTAATCCAGTGTTCCCCCAGTTAAATTCTTGCACCAATTTGCATATTATTATAGAGTGCGATTGCCAGAGAAGTATTACTGCTCTAGTCTTGGAAGTCCTAGGAGATTCAGCTATAGATAGACTCTTATTCCTGATGAACAAACCTAGGAAGCATACTGAAAAGTAATGATAATTAAAGGCCTGAACCAAAGCCTACTGAAGTCAACACAAGGACTCTCATTGACATCAATGAACCTGGGATTGGACTGCAAAAGAATAAGCTATCGTTAAGTGTCGTAAACCCATCTAAGAACTTAGAAAGTAAAAATTAAAATAGGGAAACATCATTTTTGCCAGAGGCTTACAGATAAATGGCTAAGGAAGGAAAATAAAAAAGGATGTCATTGCACATTGCTCAACAAAATATAAGTGTGCAGGTGTCCCCAAAAATGTAAAGTTTAGAAATAATTAAACATGAAGAAAATCTTTTTAAAATAAATACTTCAATATGCTTAGAAGCTAGTCTAATATCTTCTTAACACAGAAATTAGATGAAGGTTTCTAACCATCAGAGGAGTGAAGATCTGGAACAGCCTTCCAAGGGGAGCAGTGGGGGCAGAAAACCTAGCTGGCTTCAAGACTGAACTTGATACGTTTATGGAGACAATGGTATGAGGGGACAACCTAATTTGGCAATTAACTGATCTTTAACTATTAGTGGTAAATATGCCCAATGGCCTGTGATGGGATGTTAGATGGGGTGGATTCTGAGTTATTACACAGAATTCTTTCTGAGTGTCTGGCTGGTGAGTCCTGCCCATATGTTCGGGGTTTAGCTGATCACCATATCTGGAGTCGGGAAGGAATTTTCCCTCAGGCAGATTGGCAGAGGCCCTTGGACTTTTTTGCCTTCCTCTGCAGCATGGGGCACACTTCACTTGCTGGTGGATTCTCTGTATCTTGAAGTCTTTAAACCACAATTTGAGAACTTCAATAACTCAGACATAGGTTAGGGGTCTATTACAGGAGTGGGTGGGTAAGGTTCTGTGGCCAGCGTTGTGCAGGAGGTCACACTAAATAATCATAATGGTACCTGTGACCTTAAAGTCTGAGTCTATGAGAACCTCACTGAATCATACTAATGACCATGAGACCAATTGCAATTCAATGAATTTGTGAATTAGCCTGTAAACAAATAAACTAGAAAAGGATAATGCATCACAGAATGTGTTTTCTTCATTTACTTTGGCAAAGGCAGTCTGTCTGAATTAGTCATCATAATTCATAATGTGCTAGTGAAGAGGTAGTATATTTTAATACTAATAAATGTTAATAAGAGGAAACCTCAGCCTCTACATACTTTTTGTTTGGTTCTTCCCTAACTAGGTTCTGCTTAGTATTACTTAAAAGCAGTTTGCTTCAAAACACATAGGAGCCCATAAACAACATTTTAATACCACATCTGCTAATATTCATTTTCAGAAAGCATTCGATTAATTATTTAGATATGATGTGACTTTGGAGTACTTTTACTATAAATGAACCAAAGGGAATTATAAACACTAACTTGTAACGATTAAGGACCCAATCCTGCAAATAACTGAGTATGTCTGATCAAATTTTTTCCAGAAAACCTTCATGAAAATTTATCATGTTTTTAGTCAGTTTTGAAATGTTGACTATATTTTTTTTCTTGTAATTTGGAATTTTGAAATGTTTTGACAAGGTCTATACGTAGTTAAAAAAACAAGATGAGTTTTTCTCAGAACATTTTGCAAGAAAATTCCTCTTCTTTTTGGTCAAAATTTTAACAAAAATATAATCAAAATCCAGCAAATTGTGGCCACTTTTACATGTAAAAGTATGTAACTGTACTCCGAGTAGTGCCATTGACTTGAATAGCACTACTTTTATTAGAAAAGTTAAGCACATGCTTTAGCCTACATAGGTTTGGGACCTAAACTGATTTTTGTTCTTGTCTTGAATTCTTCAATGTATTTAACTCATTTTATCACAAAATGTTTACTGTGTGCATAACAGAGGCTTTATCACCCTATTTTTATACTCAAGGAAAAATAAGGGTTTTAAAGATATTTAGTTTTGTTTCAAATAACGTTGTTAAATGCATTCTTATTTAACTCTTCCGCTTTATGTCAGTAAGCATTATGTCTACTGTGTTCTGCCCTAGAATAATCATAATTAGTGAGATTAAAATGAAAGCAGATTTTTTGTTAGCAGTAATTTTTTTAACTTGTAAAGGTCAGGAGAAATGCTGAGAGAGTTTTACTATCCACCAATGTGCAGGATTGTTAAAGAAAAAATTAAAACATTTATCAAAAATACATTTACACATTCAAGCTGTTTAAGGGCTGTATTTAATTTTTGTGCCATTAAAGTACATAAATTTGATGAGTGTCTATTATACTGTTGAAGAAAGGTCTGTCATCGGCCATTTACAGTACCTGTGAGATACAGAGCAGGGTTTTTTAACTGCTTTTAAACCAATATGTAATCTGATCTCTAGCACTTTTTATAGTGCTGTCAGGGAAAACAAACTTACAGTGGTAAACTGATCCAGGTTCCCCAAGTTGTAATCTCTATTTTAAAATAAATGTATATTTAAGATCAACACCTCCCCCCCCATTCCTCATGTACTTTCTCTCTCTCTATATATATATGGTCCATGTTCATACCTATGGCTACTGGGCACTGAGTGCATCTCATTACATATGTATAGATCAGACAATTCTCAAAATTAGTAGTATAAAATTACAGGCACAACTACACACTAATTTGGATGGGTGTCATTGCATGCATGAAGTATGTAGCATGTACAAAGCTCTTTCTCTACCACCGTGGGTCCAGTGTTTCCTTCTAGCAGTAGGTCAAAGAACTGCTTCACACCTTAGTGTTCTTCCACCCTCTAGTTGTAGGGGAGGGCAATACAGCCTCTCTAAGATGGCTGCTGGGTCCCCATCCAGTCTCTGGCTCTCAGAGACCCTTGCCTTTTCACTGGGGTTCTTCTTGCCCCTCCACTGAATGGCTGGTGGCAGGGGCCTGGTCCTGCTCTCAACTCCATGCCCCAACACAGAGACCCTACAAACAGCAGTATCATGCTGTGGCTTCAGGAAAGCTGAAAGCTTCCTTGGGCTACTTCCCTATGCCCCTTGACTTAATAGCCATATCCTGCTTGGACAGGGGCCCTTCCTGGCCTTCTTGCCAGGGGTGGCTCTTGATCTCTGACAGCCCCACTGGGCATGCTAGTGTCAAACCAAATGTCCAGTTCTATCTTCCCCATCTGGCAGGGTCTTTTCTCTCAGGCCACCAGGCCTGGGAGAGCTCCTTTGCCCTCTTTGGGCAGGGTTTTTCCCTCCCAAAATCTTTGTACTTGCAGGCTTCTCTTCTGCCAGTGTTCTGCTCTTTCTCCTAAACCCCCCTGGCTCTTAGGAGTATCTTGCCTGCTCTCACACACTCTGATAACGGGACCTCGTCATCAACCTCCTCCTAGCCCTGGCCAAAGTGCCCATCTACAACACCAGGGAGAGGAGGTTGGCAGAGGGGGTTCTCTGTGACTGTGGGGTCTATTTCCGTTCCCTTGTCAATTCACGTCTCCGGGCAGAGTTCCTCTGGGGGCGTCCGCTGGCTCCCTGGGCACCTTCAGGGAGCAGTGGGCGCTGACCGGGGTTCTCTGCTCGGTGTCCCCTTCTGCTTTCCTGCGTTTGACCCTGTGACCCCCACGCCCTTTCCTGTTTTTCATTTGTTGTCCCCTGTAATCAGTTGGACCCGGATCCAGTGGCTCTGCCCCTAGGCTGGGGGGGAGCCTTTAGCGGTGGGTGGGCTCGCACCCGCCCACCCACCTACCCCGGATTCAAATAGGACAACTCCAGCCACACCCTTTCTCTGGAGGGGAGGCTTTTAACAAGTCCTGGGCAGTGCCTTGATTGGCTCCAGATGTGCTAATTAACCTGGAGGAACCCCTACCAAGCTACCAGGGGCAAAGGGACTTGCTGCTCCTTCTGAGTCTGATCCTGGTCATGCACCCCCCTCCCAGTTAGCAGTCTCTTATGGGGGCCAGGTCCCCCTGTACCCCTTGCTGCTGCTGCCGCTGCCACCACCACCATCTGGGGGCTCTGCTGGCCTGCTTCCCTCCCTTCCTGTGGGGAATGAGTGGCCCCACAGCTGCTATTACTGCGAGCTGTGGAGGACCTTTCCTAGCCAGCTGGAACCTGCTGCTGCTGTTGCTACCTGGAGAAGGAAGACCATTGCTACTGCTGGGGAGAACACCAAACAGGTGAAGAAGTCTGTGGAGGGGATTTGTTTGTTCCTGGACTGAGTGACTTTACCATCTCTTCTCTTATAGTGGTGGGGGTAGTTCCTATTGTTGCTGTGGGGAGAGGGGCATGGAGCCTCCCTCTGATTCATCTACTCCCCACTGCACCCCACCATCACCATCGCTGTTGCCCTCTCCAGCACCTCTAGCTACCGTTCACCAGCTGCATTGCCTCCTCAGCCCTCAACTCAGCCATTTGCTTCCTGACCATCTTGAACTGTTGCAGCGGCAAGGACTTTACTATCCAGGCTCACGTGGGTACATGCACTTCCTTTCCCTCCTGCTCTTGGACTTGCCCTCCCTTCCTCAGTTACATTTGTCTGGAGGCCCCCCTCCACCCTCTACTTTGCCCTCTGGCTTTTCCCTCTACTTTGCCCTCCGGCCCTCACAGCCTGCCCCACCCACCCCTTGCTGCCCACTTTGTTCCCCTCCTCTTGCTATTGTTTTTCCCTAGGAGTTTGTTTGGTTTTGCTGCCCCACCCCAGCCCTTCAGCTTTTGTTGGTTTCCCTGCCCCATCCTAGACCCTGTGATTCCCTTGTTCTTTCCTACCCCATCTATGGCTTCTGGTGCACCTGTCCCCCCACCCTCCCATTTGTTGCTTGTCCCTGCCCTGCCCCCTACCTGGTCTGTGCACCCATGCTCCCCAAGGCCCCCTGAGCCCCCCCAGACTCCTGGCTTTTTCTTTTTTGTGCCCTCGCTCACTGCACCCCCGATGTCTTTGTAAATCCCCCTCCCCCAGTGCAGCCAGCACCTGCCCTGCCCCAAACCAGGCCCTTGTGACCCTTCGTTATCAATGCCCTCCTGCCCTCCATGATCTTCGGAATTGGCGTCCCATCTTGCTCCTCAGCACAGACTATAAAATCATAGCCAAGGCCATCTCGCTGAAAGACATGGTCCATCCTGACCAGACCTACACCATCCCAGGCTGTACCATCTTCAACCACCTCTATTTGGTCAGGGACCTCTTGGAGCTTGGGTGTAGGGATGGTCTGTCACCCTGGACCAGGACAAGGCATTCAATAGGATGGATCACGGCTGGCCCTGTCAGTGTATGCTGACCATGTATTCTCAGCAGCCTTCTCTGCCCAGGTCAGCTGGGTCAAGAGCTCTGGCCTGATGGGAAGGGCCAGGTGGCAGACGAGCTCCCTCTCATGTGATCTGGTGGAGTGAGGATCCGTTGCTCTATCTGGGTGTTTACTTTTCTGCCATTCGTCCCTCGCTGGTGGAGAACTGGCACAACTTAGAGGTCAGGGTCTCTGAGCTGCTGCGGAGGTGAACGGGACTGCTCCGGTGCCTTTCCCTTCGATGGAGGGCACTGGTGCTCAACCAGCTAGTCCTGTCCATGCTCTGGTACCAGCTCATTACTCTGATCCCACCTCCGAGGTTGCTGGCCTACCTCCAGAAGACAGTTCAGGAATTCTTTTGGCCAGGACTGCACTGTGTCTCTGCAGGGATCCTGAGTCTCCCTCTGGAGGAACGAGGGCAGAACCTGTGCTGTCTCCACAGCCAGGTCCACACCTTCCACCTGCAGAGACTCCTTTATAATGCACATAGTCCGTCATGCAGCATGCTGGCGTAGACCTTCCTCCACTGCCTCTGAGGGCTCCAACATGACCGGAAGCTCTTTTTTCTCCATCCGAGAGATCTTCCATGAGATCTCTCAGAGCTGCTCGTCTTCTAACAGGACCTCCTCCGGACCTGGAGGCTGATCTCGGCCTCCAGATCCATTGCAGTTGCTGAGGGGGAGGACCTCTTTGCGGATCCCCTGCTTCATGTGCAGGTGGTGGAGGCCCCCTTGGTGCAACAGAGGATGGTCCAGGCAGGTGTCACCAGGATTAGAGACCTCCTGGACTATGAAAGGGGTGACTGCGTGGATCCCCAGTTGCTGGCTCGGATCATAGCGCTCTCCACCCTTTGAACCCCTTGGTGCGTACTCCAGGAGGTGAGGGCAGCCTGGCCTCCCACTGCTTGGCTTTACCTTGAGGGGTCTTGTGAAAGGGTGCTCTTCCCTCTCCCCTCCTTCCCCCCGCCTTCAGTCCTGTTAGTCATCTAGTGTGACCCTGTCACAAGTTTCATACTAAATGGTAAATTGCACTTGCAAAACCGATTACTGCAATAGCATATACAAGTTGGGTAACTGTTTACACTCATCGTTACCTTTATTTTATTTCTTATGTCTCTTTTCATCCATAGATCTCAAATCCCTTCACAAGGGAAGGAAAGTATAATGTATTAACCTAATTTTACAGAGGGGAAAACAGACACACAGAAATATGAAGTTATTTGCCCAAAGTCACACAGCATGTCAGTGGCAAAGCCAGAAGTAAATCCTGATCTCCTGACACCCAGTTCAGTGTCCACTGAATAATGCTGCCTTCAAATTAAAGTGTTCTTAGTGTATTATGATCAGTGGAACTGTGGTCAGAGGGTCAGTGGTCTCGGCAGGGATTGTTATTGATGGGATGACAGTGGAATGCAAGGCGTTGGGCTGGAAGCACCTTAGCTACATGGACAGAGCAGCCACTAAGTGAAACTTCATTAAGCCTTTTCAATCTACCCTGCATTCAGCTTCCCTCATTGTGAATGAAACAGGGTGGCAGCATCTGACCTGCGAGTTTTCTGAAGTATAGCAGCTGGCAGCATGGGCTATGGAATTCAGCCAGAAGCCTCCCAGGAGCCCTGTTTTTTGCAGACAGAAACCTAGCCCAGCTATGGACCCAGTGGAAGGAGGAGTTTGAGCTATACACACATAGGGATTTGCACACTGTTAATCTGTATCACCTGTTCTTCTGCAGCTCCTCTAACACTCTAGGACCTTCAGGATCTCCTTTATGAGTAGCCCTCTGACTAAGTCACTCAGCAGTCCCCCTTCCAGGGTACCATCCAGCTGCAGTCCTAGGTAGTGTTGTCATTCACTACCTCAGTTCTCTGCTTCACCTTCAGTGGCTGGGCCTGCCCTCTTCTCCAGGTTCCAGTCCAGGGATCCTTAGCTCAGCTGTTCTGACCTTCCTCTCTCTGCTCTTGCTGCTCCTTCCATGGACTGCTTCCTATTCTTCCTGGTCCCCCTTCTCTGGAACTACCAGATCCAACCCCACTCCCTCCTCTTATTCCACTCTATGGGTTTTGCTTCATCATGCTGCATCTGCATCTTGGTGTGATTATCAATCACTCTTATTTTGCAAGATGACCAATGTTATTTATCACAGTTCATCTTGTTTTTGTCCTTCAAGGTGGATCCCAGGGTCATCAGGGTGGGCATTCTTTGGCCATCTAGGTAGTAAAAGTTATCTTCACTCCCTTAAACATCTGAGACTGGTACCTTTCTGTCACTCCCTGGTTTCACATACACACATTACTCATTCATCTATTTACACATTAATTTCTTAACATTTACCTAAAACTTGTAACTAGAGGACGCAAGTGTCCTTCAGAAACAATTACATTTCTTTTTATCTAAAATATTCCCTGCTACTACAAAACACATTCATTTAAACAATGAATGAATTAAATGCTGACAATGAATCATTCTGGTTCAGAACATTTGCTGACGTTACTTTAAACAGTGATCTTAAAACACATGTACTTCAACAATAGCAACGGTTTCCCAGGATGATTTTTTGGTAACTTTAGAAACAGGATAATCAATTAGTTTCAAATTATAATTATAAGTTTCATATAAACTTATCAACAGTGAACAGATCACCCTACATGGCCAAAATGTAAAGCCTCACAGAGACTGCTGTGGTGATTTGTCACATCCTAAAAGAATAAGGGTATTTCTCATAGAAACAAGCTTTGGGCCTACAAAGCCACTGAACCAGGCATCGAAAAGATGCCATTATTCATTGCCCAAAACTGACAACATCTTGCAAGAACTTTCCAAAGCCAGAATATTTATGATCTGTGATGTGAGGAATAGGTATTGGCACATGAGCCTGGATAAAGAGTCCCAGCATGCTGACAACCTTTGCAACACCATTTGGTTACTACAGATGGCTGCACATGTCAATGGGCTTAAGCCCAGCACCAGAGGTATTTCAGAGAAGATTCAGCCAAGTGTTGAAAGGACTGTCTGGAGTAAAAACAATTGCAGATAAGATCCTTATTGTAGGTAAAGGGAGCCAGGTTACAGAAGCTGACAGACCATGACAGAAAACTACAAGCTAAGAAAAGCTTGCCTCAATGCAGGGACAAGAATCAGACAGCATGAGGTGACATTCATTGAACCCTGTTCCCAGCAGAGGGACTGAAAGCAGATCCCAACAGGATTAAGACAGTCAGACATGCCATCTCCAGTGGCTGTGAAGGGGTACAGTACTTCATACGAATAATGCATGTCCTGTCCACACTTGGCTGCAGTAGCAAAACCTATACATCAGCTCAGAAGGCAGGACATTGATTGGGACTGTCCAGGTCCCCAACAGCAACTATTTGACATGCTGAAACAAATTATAAAGGATGTCACTTTTGTGAAGTACTACCAGTCAGGAGATGCACTGACATTCCAGTGTGATGCATCAGAGAAAGGATTAAGCGTTGCTCTTTTTGTAGGAGCAGCCAGTCACTTATGTTATCAGAGCCATCAGATTCTGAGGGTACACCCAAATAGAAACAGCTTCTGGCTATGGTATTTAGAGTGGAGCAAATCCATTGGTACACCTATGGCCACCCAGCAATAGTGCCATCAGTCCACATACCCCTGGAGACAATCCTGGCAAAACCACTACTTAGTGCTCCAAAGAGATTGCAGTGGATGTTGTTGCACCTTCAACACGACTAAGGAGAGATCAGATATTGTCCAGGATGATTACTGGTGGTAGCTGACACCCTGAGCAGGGCACAGATTCCCAGTATCAGTGGGATCAGAGCACAGTGCAACACATTAATGGATTCCATCTCAATTTCAATAGTGAAACTGAAGGAAACCCAAAAGGCTACAGAAAAGGACATCCAACTGCAGCCAATCAAGAGAGCGATACTAGCAGGATGGCCAGAAGACAAAAGCCAAGTCCTGGTAGGAGCAGACCTATATCTTAAAATTAAAGATGAGCTGAGTGGACAGGATGCTATCATGTTTTGAGGACAGAGAGCCATTGTCCCTGCCTCATCACCTAAGAATGTCATTCAGAAAAATATGTACCTCACACACGGGTATTGACAATTGTCTTAGATGGGCTTGAGAATGTTCACTGGCTGGAGATGAACACACAACTCCACTCCTTGGTAGGAGGGTGTGACTCCTGCTGGTCATGTGATAACCACCAGCAGAAAGAAACTGCTACCCCATGAGCTGCCCACCCAACCATGGGAAAAAGTGGAGCTGGACTTCTTTACCTTCAAGGAAAAGCAGTACTTTTGGATACTATTTGAATTTTTGGGAGGTTGATGCCCTGCCTGCTTAGCAAACTGAAGGCCCACTTTGTGAGAAATGCCATTCTGGACACTGTATTCCTTGATAACAGACTCCAATTTGCCTTAGAAGAATTTAAGGAATTTGCATACAAATGGGAGTTTAACCACCACTCCTCTTGCCAGCACACTTGCGGAGTAATGGTAAGATGCAATCATCTGTGCAAACAGCTAAGAGACTGTTTCTTCTCGTTCAGACCCTATGTTAGAATTTTTGGCACACGGAGGCAGAGCTGTGAGTGAGAGAGGGGACAGGAGGAGGGGGAGATATTGAGAAAAGACAGGGGAGAGAGTGAATGAAGGAGGGAGAGAGAGATTCCATGTTTGCAAGACTTGGTGACAGTGATGTCACTCCTGATGTGGCTGCCTTTGGAGGAGACCAAATTAAGTCTAGGGTAAGACTGGGACTCCAATTTAGCTATGTGCTAGCAAACTCTGACCAAAGAGATACAGGGTGGGGATCTGGGCAACAATTATGTTTTTAATGTTCATAAAAATAGGGAAGATATATTATCAATGGAAATGGATTCACAGCGCCTATATTCCCTCAAGGGCCTGTTACTGAGAGGGATTTAAGCTAGAAGCAACTCTGCCACATGGACAGAGCAGTCCACATGGTATAATAAAGGTTCAGTTGTTCAACTTAACCTGCATTCAGCTTCACTTTTTGAATGCAGGTTTGCATCCCTGAACACCAGACACAGGAGAATGTTAGCACCACCACCGGTGCGAGACTCTACATAGTGATCAACATTAGGCTCTACGTAAAGTCTCCATGAGAGAGAAAGAATGAGCACATTGATGCCTTCTATAAAATTCATTATCTGAACTGAAACACAACACAGCAACTGCCTCACAACTGCCTTATACTAGATGGGAACCTCTCTACATTTTCAGATGCTGTACACAAAAAACAGAACAGCATTTATCTTTAGTTACAGAGCTACCTCCATCACAGATGGTCTATGTGGTCTATGTCTGGTTTCATTCTGTGATCTGGCTATCAGTCCACCAGGAAGCTTAAACCATCAGATTAGTTTCAGTCTGAGCAGAGATGCTCATGAATTCATCATGAAGCAGTACTGACTGGTCCTTTAAAAACAAGCCCTGCATTAATGCCACAAGCACACTAGTAATTCTATTGTAATCTATTGACTTTAAATGGGAATTGTGCACCTTGCTGCTTTTTGTGCCTTTGAAAATCTCCCTCTGTATTTTAGACCACTAATCAGATGTGATTTATATAAGCTGTCATCACTATAGGGTAAACCTGAGGAACATTTAAAATTAATTCACCCTCAGGATTGGATTAAGGGGGGGGGGATTCCAGGCACCATAAGGAGGCTTGCATTGTAATAGCCTTGACTATTTGATGGATGAAAAGTTGACTGATTCTTTAGGACTATCAAGCCAGGGTCTTTCACAAGCACTACAGTCATTTAAAGACTTCCTAATAAAGCTATCAAATGTAGGCCCCTGTGATGAGTTTGACACCGGCAGAGAAAAAGGGAAAAAACCGAAGTTTTCAAAAATAAAAATCTGACCCACTTTGCAAACTGCATTCAGGGGAAAAGTCAGCTAAAGAGGAAAGAGTTGTTACATGATTCTAGCTTTATATGAAAAGATAGAGAAGTTTCTGATTGCATCAGTAGGTTTATTTGTGATTTAATCAAATGAGAAATTAGAAGCCAAGCTTAATAATTGAAATACCGAATATATTCTCTCCCTGATATTATCACCCAGAAAATCATTGCAATTTACTTCTAAAAGGGTATGCTAATGCCTCATGTAAAAATTAAACATTTTCTTCTTAGCGAAGATTTTGCTCCTCTCATTTTTTATCTGCCTTTCACTTTTTTTTTAAAAAAAGGTCAAACATTTTCATGACAAGCGCTTTCCTTGTGTTTTAGAGGTCACCTGCTCCGGCTGCTTGTTCTGCCCCTAAAGTCATAATCCTCTGCCTGTGACATCACAATTAGTTTCTGTGGAGATGATTATAGTCAAAAAGAAAGGATTATGACTTCAAGTGAGTAATAAGCAGCAGGAACAGATGAGCTCCTGAGGAAAATAATCTGTGTTCATGCCAATATCCATAGAATCAGAAAGTGCAGAAAATGGAAACTGCATTGGCAGAAACGTTTTAAAACAAAATAGTTCTCTATGAGATGTCAGTGGCTATTTAGCAGTTGTCTGTTGATAGCACTGATTTGATTATTCTCAAAATAAATGCTGCTTGATAGCTTCAGGCATTTGAAAATTTTCATTCTACAATGCAAGGTTCTCAGAACATCATTTAGTTTAGATTTACTAAGACATTATTGTATTATTATATATTGTCCCTATAGCACAATAGATGTGCACAGTGTGTCAGAATGTTGATAAAGACAGATTCTCTGCACCAGAGTTTATAATCCAAAATAAAATGAGAATGAATAGGAGGGGGATAAAAACATGAGGAAGGGTCAGAGGGAGAGGACAAGTGAAAGGGCAATGTGGTCAATTAGGGACTAATGGACATGTACTGAAAGTTACAAAGATAAAACACTTATTATTGTATATTCACTGATTAAATATCTATTTTTCATGGTTCCTCAATCTTAATATGCACAGAGGCAGTGTTATCTACTTTTTACAGCAATAGGCTTGGGGACTGTACTGCTAATTTGCTGTATGACCTTGCAAAAGTCACTTAGCCCATCTGGGTTTAACCCATCAGCAAAATGGGGCATGGTAGATGCTGTAATAAACTACTTTAGAATGCACTGTGCACTATGTGCATTAAGACTCTCAAAACATTTCTACCACTGATCTCTATGAAGATTTTAGGCCTAATTCTCAGCTAGAGTAAATCACAGATGTGAGAAGCACACTTCCTGTGCAAATCTACCTGAACATGGATGGAATGATCTTCCCCAATCTCCCCCCCCCACCACAGAGAAAATGAAGAAATATTATAACAGAATTAGAGTATGTATAGGTTCCTGCATTTCTTGGGCCAGTAAGTATAGTTCTAAACATTTGAAAGGTATGAGGGAGGATATTTCTAATCAATAAACTGACTCTCTCCTAAATGCCATGTCCTTTAATCCTTGTAATTTACAGGGAAAAACTTGTTTTGAGTGAGGCTGAAAATAAAAAGCTTATTAATGCTGAGAAAACGGGACCTCTTGCTGCTGTATTTTAAAACTTGAAGAAGCTTCCACTTTGACAGTGCAGAAACATAATATCTTCACTCAAAAGCTGGCTTTTAATATTTCACAAATTATAATTAATTGATTTAAATCTTACCTTGATGAAAGAAGCCAAGCAGCTAAGATTAATCCCTCAGTCTCTAAAATTTCCACTTGCCCAGAGGGTATTCCACTGGGCACAGTACTCAGGCCCCTGTTGATTTTAATTTATATAAATGATCTGTTGCCTCTCTGGCACTACAGTGGGAGTGCCATGCAGACATGTAAATTAGAGTTGGGCTGGTGGTAATGAATTACAAGACAGATGCTCTCCACACGGGCCACTGCTAATGCTGATTTAATTATTTCTTCAAGAAGTTTTAAATTCAAGAAGTTTAACTTCAAGTATTGTCCAGGCCGTAGCCAGCTGGCTAAGGGAATTGGTGTTGGGTAGGGCTTTAGGCATTTTCCAATCTTGTGAGAGTAAGGAGAGCATAATCAAAGCAAATGGCAAATTCACAGAGGGTGAAGACAATAAACAGCACGGTATAATAAATTTGAAAAACAAAAACAAAACAAAAAACCCTAAATGGAACTTGCTCAGGAGTCTCAAGAAGGGACCTGAAGTCAGTCCTAAGGTAATTAAGGTTAACTCAGATAAGAATCTGGAAACTGTTCCTTACCATCTATCTCTGCTGCTCTGGTGATATCAATATGTACATTGGTAACTCAGGAATCATGGGATCTACTTGTGACTCTGTCACTAACTCTCAAGAGCTAAAGGGATCCCTTTATAGAAGGCCTTGGTACTACTCAAATCCCCTTTACCCTGTAAGTATAGAGGTGGTGCATAGACCTTGTGCTTACTTTCTGCACAGTGGTGAAATGTTTCCAGTGTGAACTTGAGCAAGTCACTTAATTTCTCAGAATCTCCATTTATGTATCTGAATAATAGGTGTAACAAAGCCTTACAAGGTTGTATGAACTTGATTGAGTAATGCTGCTATTTACTCCTGGACCCTCAAAGGAAAGATGTGTTATAAGTGCACAAAGTATTATGTTATTGGGCCATTAGAACAGCTCTTCTTAAATTCCTGCACAACTGCACACTTTTCTCCATTCTCAATGTATAATTGACCCAAACAATTACCAGCTATAGAGAGATTGGTATTAAATCCCCTCATCCTGAGTGATTACCTAATTATCTTTGATTTCAGGATTATAGTGTTGGCCTGTTTTGGGGAACACAAACATAAGAAACTAGTTACTTTCATTTAAAATAATCACTGATGTTTTGCAATAAATTAAATAATAAATTAAAGGCTCTGCCTTTCCTGAGACAAAGATGAATAAAAGCCAGGCATGGCATTAAGTGTTTCACTGGTGCCAAGGGATTTATGTTCAAAGGATTTCTTTTCACTAATATCATGTAGGTCTTGAACTCACATTGCAAGCCACTCTTCACTTTCAGTGACAGAGAGCCATAGTCTATCAGCATCTGTAATGACAGCAGTGGCATATCCTGGATGAAGAGTCTCCAATGCTTATCTTTAAATATGTCAGTTTTTCTACATTTCCTAGTATTCAGGCTTTGTGGATTATACAAGTAACATTCACCACTGCACTAAAATGCTTTCAGAACTGAAAATCCTCTGTTTTACACCTTAATACAGGTACAGATGCTCATCTGTTTTATTATAATAATTAATTAAGCCACCAGAGTACACGATTCCTATCCAAAAGCATTACTGATCTAAGGCCCAAATCCTGTAAAGACTTACTCACATGCTTAACTTTACACTTGTGAGTAGTCCCATTCAACTCAATGGACTACTCACATTAATAGTTAAGCACAGGCATACATCTTTCCTGGTTCAAGGTCTGCCATTTTAGACCTAACAGGATGAATAAGGTTGATAGACAGCAGGGAAGGCGAAGGCGTTATGAGGATTTCTGCAATTTCTGATAATTTTCTGAAGTCTGCATGCTTAGCCAAACCTTTTGAAGCCATCTGAAATGTGTGAGTCTGAAAAATATTCGGAATCACAGCAGGAATGAGCTCCGGGGATGTACCGTCCTTGGAACTGTCATCAGCTCAGCAAGTGCATTCTAGATGGAAGTGCACTGTCAACCAGTAAAACGTAAAGAAGAAACTACATAGCTACTATATTTCTTTCCTGCTGTAAGTAAAGGAGAAAGTTGTGGTATCCCAGATAACTCAGGGTAACTCTTGGCAGATACTAATTTGAAGAGTAACCATTATATTATGAAAACCCCACAACACTGCAAGTGCGTATCTCAGATTGTAAACTCTTTGGGGCTGGGATCATCATATATTTCTGTGGGTTTCTTAAGCACTTATCACCATGGGACATTTATTCTGACTGGGTCGTCTGGCTACTACACCACTATAAATATTAATTAAGTAAAATGTATCAAAAGCTGACTAGCAAAGAATTGCACTTAAAAACCTACTGAAGACTTTACTCCAATATATATCATGAAACTTTTCTTGTTTCTCCCTCTCAGCCAGGGTCTGATGCAGTGCCCTCTGAAGTCTACGGAAACAGAGCTCCCAATTCTCATGACATTTTTCCGAGTGGCAGGATTCTAGGTGGGGCTGCTGGAGCCAGCCTGGCCATGATGGAAGAAGCTTCACTCTCTTGTGAATTTGAGCCCTCTGATTGGCTTCCCACCCCACTTACCCATCTCCTGGGTCAGAATAACCAATCATAGCCATTGCAGGCCGAGCTTTCTCTTCTTACCCTCCTAACCCAAAGCTATTATCACAAAAGGAAACTAAAAAGCCCAGCATTTTTGGGTGTCCTGTTCTGTGAGCAACCAGAAGAGGCTACTGCTGCTTCTCCCCTCTCTTCCTCCTGGCAGCACTTGGGCTGGGAAAGGGTGGGACAGGGGATGAAATGCTCTGGAGCTGCCACCCCAGCCTGGAAAAGGAGACAGGGAATCCCACTGCAGCCTTCCCCTCCAGGCCTGGGAGAGGGAGTGGAGAACCCTAAGAGGAGCAGAGGTGAGACTGGGAATTCTGATGAGCGCAAAACTGAGAGATTGTGGACTGGGGGAATAAATTTAGGAAGTCTGAACTGGAAGTTTGAGATGATGGGGGGGGCTGATGGGCACTGAACTGAAGGTGGTGGGAATGGACCAAAGTGTGGGTGAAGGCTCATGCAGCGTGGCCAAAATTACCTTACCAATAAAAAAAAGGACAGACCAAAAAAGCCCATGATGTAGTCTGACTCGTGATTTTTTATGTCTAGAGCTCAGCAATACTGTCGAAACCTCCCATTGGGACTTCAATGGATATGGGACTGGGGCCCAAACCGGAGCAGCCTCCTTGTCCCTTTCATACATATTGACATTATGAGTGCAAGGCCTCCTCCTCTGTGCTTGACAACTGGAATAGCCTTGCTACCTGTTAAAAAATTCCAAAAAAATTGATTTTTCCGGATATGTTATTTTTCCAGATACTTTTGATTTTTTCCATTGGGAACATCTACCTTAAATATTTCATTTCAGGTCAGTCTGAAATATTGTTTGGAATGTTTTATTTTTTTGAACTGACTCACTTTTTTTGTTTTGAATCAGTTCAACCAAATTTTAAATTACATTTCTCTATCTGGACATTGGCCTTGTGGGGACTGTAGTTCAAGCCCCTATTGTATCCTATGGGCCAGGAGGACTACTGGAGGACTACTACTTCCATAAGCAGATTTCCTGCTGACCAAGCTGTGTGGTGTATCATGGGAGTCACCAGACTCTGGATGCATTATAGGAGATGTAGTCTGGTCAGAGAACCTAGCTCAGGGGAAAATGAGGGCATTAAGCCCTACAACTCCCATAAGGGAATGTGCCACTATAAAATTGATTTTTAATATTGAACTGTCTTGAAATAATGCATTTGGGTCAGTTCAGTAAACCAAAACAAAATATTTCAGCTTCAAGAATGTTGAAATGTTTTATTCTGATTGACAATATAAAAATGAAACATTTCAACATCTCCCAATCAAAAATGTTTTCAATTTCCATTCTGCAAGAAATTTCAGTATTTCAACTTTTTGTACCTAGCCTAAGCATTTAGATAGCATTTATCACTGTAATATCTAAACATTAGACAAGGATTAAAAAAACATAGTTAGATCTGCCTGAGTCATTTATTCTCCATTAATTTCTCTCTCCATGTGCAGTTATATATTGTTTAAATACTTAACTACAGTATTTTGGATACAGTTTGTATAAAATATGCTAAACAAAAGCAGCATTGTACTGTATTTCATTGCATTATACACTGGGCTGCGGTACACAGTTCTTATTTTAATTTCTGCAGTTCTCAAACAATTTAATAGCCTGTACCAAGCGACTGAAATAACTGACGATAGTTTTCAAAGCCCCTGCCAATACTGTATAAAGAACAATAAGAAGCCTTGCTTCAGCAAGCTCAAATACTGTGCAAAAGATGACATACATCAAGTTGCCACATCTCACCTCTCCCTTATTTTTACATTCACTATCAATTACTGCAACCCAAAGCAGAGACCTTGGGAGACAGGTGCTATAGCCTCACATTTACCTGATTTCAAAGTTTTCAGTGTACTATGCCTGCTAGGTGATCCTAATTAAATTAATAGATGTTATTTCATGATTAGAAAAGTAATTGGTAGATGCTGACACAGAGGGCCAGACAGTCTCCCTCCTTGAACTAGCTCCTTTACGCCACTCATGTAGCATTGGTGTTAGCTGCATAGCTGAACTCTCAGCTGACATAAAGCTGGTGTACCTGGCTCCTCTGCTAACTGCTTTTCCCCCATCCTAGTGAAGATGGCAGGAGAGAGAGAAAATGGTAGGGATTGTGTGAAAGGTCAGAGGGGGCCGGGGCTAGGGCTACGGTCAGTTGTGTTCTGCAAAGTCTGAGCTGATGTATGATTCTGTCCTGATTGTGCCCCATGGGCACATGCCTCTAGGATGATCCAGTTTAGTTTGGGGCTGGGGCCAACACAGATCAGCCCACTGCTACAGGGCTGTCAATCTGGTGTGTTTTGCTAGCACTAATGGAAAGTAAAGAAACAAAAAGTACGATATTTGCCGATACTGCGGAAGGTAGGAGGGGGTGTATCATAGGCTTAGGAAGAGGGACTTTTAACCTCCCTCTCTCTTTTGGTGTAAAACTGTAAATGGATGAACCCACAGTCTCCATGTAGATCCAGTGGACAGCCATACATGGCTGATTTTCTCTTTAAGAAGTTAATATATGTTGCAGCAGTAAAGTGTTTATCGTGTTCATAATATGAGGAGACTTGCGGAAAGTCACAAAGAGCTATGTGAATTATGCTTTTAATAATTAGGCCTCCCGCCTGGCAGCATTACCCAGGATCATTTCAGGCATTCTGGGATTCTCTTTCTTATTGCCCTGGATTATAAAATGTAGTCTTAACTGCAGTCTTCATTCAATATTCCATGAGTCATTGATAAAATGCGAGTGCACTAGTGCTGTGTGAAAAGCTTCCTGGCTTCCAGCTACTTTGAGATTGCAGACTTCAGTTCATTTGGATAGTTTGTCTTCAGGAGACAGAGTGACACAGCTTGAAAGTTGAACCTCTCTTGCACTTCGTCTCCAGTTGAACTAGATATGTGAAGCTGGTCTCAGAAACCTGAAATCACACTGTATAGTGCAGGCTATTGGCAGTCTAGTCATGAAGAGAAGTTATTTAGAGCTTTAAAATTCTTTACTTCTTAGATTTCATTTAAAAGTCTACTCTGTGTTCAGGACGTGGTTAGTTTTAGCTATCCATTCTGCAGCAATGGCACATGAATCCATATTTAACATTCCTTAGAACACAGCTCCCATAGTCAATCTTCCTGTCTGGAACAGAGTACATTGTTTGCATACCCTGTCCTTTAAGCTTGAGCCTAAAAATCACCTGTCAGACCCCTATTAAGCTTAAGATAAAGAGCCAAATATAAAACAAAAAGCCCTATCAATTCAAGTTCAGTTTGGCATGACTCAATAAACAAGCTGTTGCCATAGTTAATACATCAGGTGTGACCCGTCCGTGCCTAGTATAGCCACCTGAAAATGCCAAGGTCAGGGCAGGCTGCAAAAGAAGAGCAGATTCTCCGAACACTGGTCGGTGACACTGAAGTCAGACTTCCCAACCAGCCACAAGCATTGCTTCTGATTCCCCACACTGGTTATCAAGAAGCCAAAATAAAAATATACCCAGCCCCTTTTATTGCATTTCAGTCTCTGGCTCCCCATCCGCCACTAGGTCCAGGAAAGAGATCAGTTATTTAAACTCTATGCTTTTTACCAAAAAGGTTCTCCTAACTTCAGAGGGTCAGCCACAGTACCAGATCAATATAAGTTTGGATCTTACCCAACATAACATGTTGCCAGCCAATCCTTTAGTAACTGAAACTAAAGGTTTATTATAAAAGGAAAGAAACAAACTATAAGAGAAATGTTAAATGATTAAAGCAATCAGATACATACAAATGATTTGAAAGCCCATATAGATCAGTTTTCTAGTAGAATTGTGCAGTTTGCAGGCTTATATATTCCCTCTGGTGTACATCCAGTACCTGGATGGGTCTCAGTCCTTTGTTTCAAAGCTTCAGTTCAGTTGTAGATGAGTTGATCCAGAGGTAGCTGAAGACAAAATGGATGTGGTGCAGCTGCCTTTTATGTCTTTTTGCCTTTGCCATGCTGCTTGTGGATATTTACAGGAATAAGATGGAATCCAGGGTCACATGAGTAAGACCTGGTGACTCATCAGGCATATCCCTGGCTTCTCCTCCTGGGCCCCTTGTACCTGTGAGTTTCCTTAATGGACCATTAAGCAGGCTAGTGCTTTAGCCATCCTGTCTGGGGTGTATCCCAGAAACACAGCACAAGTTGAAATACAGATACATCAAACATATCCATAACTTCCATTACACCTATAACACATGGACATAAACATTATCATCTTACTTAGCATATTATAGCCTTTCTAAGGGTATGAGACATAGCATATTTCATATGAATTATTATGATTTTGACATATTGATGTTAAATATTGTAATAAATTCCCCCACCCCTCAGTCCAGCCAGCGTCACATCAGATATGTGAGTATGAGACACCATTGATAGTAATAGAGTACCTAGGTTTTGTAGGTTCCACCTGCATAAAAAGAGGTACATAGCATCCTGCCCAGGATCCTGGTCTGGGGCCCTCAGACTTTAAAGACAGTCCCCCAGACTACAAGTTTGATACAATTAGTCCATTCTGTGTTATGGGCCTTGGTCAGGATATATCATGCTCAGAAACTGACTTACTATGTCTCTTTCTTTTTTTCTTACAGCTCGTAGAGTTTTCCTCCATTACTGTCATGTGTGAGTTCTTTTAGCTGTTTCTGATAGCCTGAGGAAGCATCTTTTTTCGATTCCTTTGCAGTGAGTGAGGTTGTGGGTTTTGTTTTTGTTTTGTTTTAGTTTTTGGTTTGCAAAGTAGAAAAAGTCTCTAAGGTTCTCCTCTGCGGTATTGATTGCCTTCATTGCCAGATCATGATCCTGGTCTGCGTGTGGTATTTTCGGGCAAGAGCTTTAAGCATTAAACTTAATGCTGAAGGACTGAAGAAAGAAAGGAGATTTGAAAGAAAGCATATTCTCAAGAAACAGTTCAAAGTGTTCTTTTCATTTCAGCAACACTGCCTGAGAAAGGGAAAGAGGTGCATATATACATGCACATGCCTATTTAAGGACCACCTCACCCCATTCCCCAGGAGTTTACTTTTTATATATATCTGAAATTCACCTATTCACAGCAGACAGCATGAACTAGCAATTGTGTACCGGTGTGACCTAGTGGATAGGAAACTGGACTGGGATTCTGAAGACTTGTGTTCTATTCATAGCTCCCCACTGCTTTACTGGGTGAACTTGCATAAGTCACTTTGTCGCTCTGGGCCTCAGTTTTCCTATATGTAAAATGGGCTTAATAATACTGATCGGCTTTACAAAGTGCCTGGAGATTTATTGAAGAAAAGTGCTATATAAGTGCAACATATAACTATTACCAGTGCTTTGTGCATTTAATTTCATGCCATTCAATAGCTTTTCCAGTGACTTTGGAAAGTTCAGTTACTTACCTTCCCATATGTATATATTAGAACAGATAATATTGATTAATTTAGTCAAGGGTTGTTTTGGGAAATTTGAGTGAATGTATTTATGATCTACTGGCCTTTCCAAGTTGAACTTTTTTTAACTTTTCTTTTTACCGAAGCACTAATAAAAATCCATCCAACCCATGGAAGACCTGTTGGAATCCTGGGCCCACATATCTGTCTTTTTACACTTTTTAACACTAATCTATAATAATATATAATTAATTAATAATGGTGTTTGTCCAGTATAGCACCCTTACATTAGTTGTACTACCTAACCACAGTGAGGAAAAGTATTATTTATTCACATTACATTCTACAGTTCCAGTATTGGAGTGGTCCACACACTTTCAGTTCTTTTGTTTTATATCTTTATGAAGTCTCATTGCCTTATCACACGTCTGTACCTCAGAGGGATGTTGTGAAGATTAATACATTAAAGATTCCAGGACACTCAGATACTACAACAATGGGGGCCATATAATACCTCCAACTGATCAATCAACCAATAGATAGATGGGTTATTTGGAACACCGAAGGGTCTAGTGATATGCTGCAAATACAGAAGATATTATGAGAAGCTGGCCAATAGTGAGAAAAAATATTTGCAAACATTTCAGTGAATTCTAAATAGAATTTTATTTGGACTCTGTTTTCACCATTTTTTATTTACTTTTCACAAATTTTTGTGAGACCAATATTTTGAACAGTCACATCGTTGGGAAAAGCAAATTTTAAGCTTGTAACTGAGTTTTTTTTTTAAATCATGAAACCAAATTTGTTTTATGAGTAAACAAAAAATATTTGGGGTCTCAGAGGTAGTTGTTTTTTTTAAAGTTTTCCTCAGTGAAGAAACAGAAACACTACTATGTGTCATAGCTAACTGTGATGGGGTTGTACTAGGCTTTTTGAGGCCCCCTACTGGAGGCCTAGGGATCCTACCACACCCTATCCCAGGAAAAGGATCAGTGAAAGTGAGTGCTTCAGGCCTGCCTAGAAAGGCTGCAGGGAAGCAGCCAATCAAAGCACAGTAGGATCAGTTAAAAGGAGCCGCTATGCCTGACCCTGTCAGATCCTGGTGGGAATTAGAAGGGAGTAAGACAGAGAAGCTCTGGGAGGCCTGGGAGAGATTCTGTGCAAACAGGGGACAGACAGAACCCATTGACCATAACCCTAAGGTAATGGGTGAATGTGATGGGACAGTAGAAAGCAGCAGTAGCTATTAAAGCAAGCAGCATGTGGCTGCTATTTGTTGGATCCTGAGATTGGGACATGGAGTAGTGGGTGAACCTGGGTCCCCACACCAGCCATTGGTGAAGTGGCCAAAGCCTGAGAAAAGGACAAGTTTTGTTTTGAAGCCCAAGCAATGGCCTGGAGATGGGTCTGAAGACCCTGGAGAGGGACAACCATTAGTTGGACTTTGCTATTGCAGGTGGGGACTTAAGTTAGGGAGTGACATGGCTGCAGGCTGTCACCACAGAATTGCTAATGGTGAAGAGTTGCCAGGAAAAAGTCCTGGAGGTGCTGCTCTATAAGAGGGCGGGGACAGACATAAAGCTAGTCCGAAAGGGCTGAAAACTGAGGCATGGCTGCAGATACTAATAAAGGTACAGTTTTATGGTCCTTGCTGGACCTTTGTTACCCCAGAAGGGGTTAATCTGTTATGTACTATGTGAGATTTAGCCGGAGAGCTGAGCCACTGAAGACTGTCCTGACAGGGGCAACAACGAACAGGGAGGATTGTGAGCAGAGAGAGTGCAGGTTCACACCCAGCTGATAGGAGGTGCTCAGAAGAGGTGAGTGACTCCTTCATGCTAAACAATCAAACTCTTGAATAATGTATATTGGATACTAAAAAGAATACTCACAGTGAACAGGGGTGGCTGTGATGCTTAGTTAATTAATATTGATACAGGCCTTTGAACATATAATGTGTAACATAAGTGTATGTGTATCTATTGATAACTCCACATGAACCACCATTCCCCCATCCTGCAGGAGGTGGTATTTATCTTTTACCTAGTGGGAGGTTTAAACAAATTAAAAATCTACAGCAAAACTAAATTCTCCATTTCCTCTTCACTCCTCTCTCTTTAATGTCGTCTCAGCTGAGAGGGTTAGGATTGAAGGTGGAACTAGTTGGGAATTGTTGACTTTTTTTTTTTTTAATAAAAAAAAGGATGATTTATCAAAATCAAACTTGTTGAGGAAGGGACAGTTTTGATGAAATTCTGATGTCCAATTTTTTTTTTTTCAGAAAGTTTTAAAACTGTTGACACATCACATTTCAACATATTTTTTTAAACAAAAATGTGTCTTTTTAGTCTGAAATGACTTTTTGTGTAAAAATGTAAGCTAATTACAGTAAAATAATTACAGTATGTTTTATTTTATCAAACAATATTTCAATTGACCCAACCTGGAATTATTATTATTTGTAATTCTCAGGTCACCATGAAAGTTGAGATTTCAATGTTTTTGTCCCACATCAGGAGAGGATTTTTTTTTTTTTTGACTTCTCATTTTTTCCTGGGTCAGGAAAACTGTTTTACACCCAGCTTTACCTGAATGGACATAGAGATCTCATAATTTACTCACTCCTAAGGACTGCTGGATGGTGACAAACTGATTAGCTGTGAAATACTGCTTGGCTGTGTCTGACCGCTAGGCCTGCTGGCTCCTGAGCAAAGCCTGCTGGGGAGAATGCAAATCTCTTTATGGGTATTTCATGTCTATAGTTTATTTTGCTTAGTACATTCAGCAAAGAAATGTCTGTCATTGCTGTCAGATAGTGGACACAGTCTGCTCAAAGCCTCTCTGTTTTCATGGGTTTTGTTTGATATTCTTCTGCATTGCATTTTTTGCCTTGGTTCGCAGCAGCATACAATGTGTTGCAATTAGAGCTGAGCTGATGTTTAGATAACCAGTCTGGATGTGATGAAAAACTTGAGATGGTGAAATTCAGATAAGTGATGAACAAGAGAAATGAAACAAGAAAATTGCATAAAATACTCTGTTTAATGAAACTCTGCCCCTTTGCTCACCTTTGGTTGTAATACAGAAGATGAGGTGTTTTATAGTTTATTCTAAGGCAGATCTGCTCCTTTTGATTTATGCATGGTAAATTAAATTTTGAGCTGTGATAAGAAGACTTGTGATATTGTGGACAATGCCCCACAGGCTAGATCACATTAATGATAGGATTCAGATTAGTGATAGGCAGAGTTTCAGTTCAGATGCTAATAATAGATAATTAAAATTAATGATGATCTTTTTTATGTATTAGTGACTTCATCCTAAAAGTTCAGTGTTCTATGATTATTAATAATGGTACATCTACACTGCAGATGGCAGTGTGCTTTCTGGCTTGGATAGATAGACATGCACTCAATGTGTTTGAGCTAGCACACTAAAATTAGCAGTGAACCTTGGAGTAGAACAAGCAGCAGCTCCGGCTAGCTGCCTGAACATGTACCCAAGGGGTCCAGGCAGGTCTGTGCTCAGTCAGTTAATCTGAGATTCCACCTACACAATCTCTGGCTATGTTGCTATTTTTAGCAAAGTTCAAGTAGGGCTAGAACCTTTCTGTCTACCAGAGCTGGGAAGCATGCTCACAGATGCTGCATCGCTGTACCCTATGTCTCACTACACACTGCAAGGCAACATGAAGGTTATTCTAATTTTTCTGAACCTCTTGGAACAGTCATAGACATGGTTTTCTTTCAAAATCTTGTGTCTTGGCTTGGCAAATTACCTAGCAGGGCAGGAAAATCATAGTGAAAAAAATTTTTTTTCAAGTATTTTGATGTTGCCACCTCTATCTGGCATCAGGAATTGCAGATGTTTGGAAGTAAAAGAACGGTTGCTTAGCCTATGGTAACTTGTGGTTCAAGGTGTTGTAGTCAGTGTGCATGCAAGCCAAGAACTCTTTGTCTAGAGATGTCTGGCAGGGCATGTGTCCTGTTCCTCCTCATGCTCCTGTGTGAGGGCATAAAGGGCAGAGCAGCAGGAAACTGCTCTTTGTTGGGCCTCCTTGCCTTGATGCACTAGCATTATGACTAGGCATTGCATGAAGATGTTCCTCCCTTTGTGCCCCCTGAGCAGGAGCAGACGTGGAATCCATCATGGCCCCAACGGACACTGTTAAACAAAAGATTCTGAGCTCATGCACATGGGTGCATGTGCCTCTATGGCAGGATTCACACTGACACACCTTCAGAGGAGTGATACTATCATTTATCATATGTATTATGCTAGTGCATAATACCCACATTGTAAACACAGACGCCTGTGTGCTAGGGGATGGTCCAAACATAGAAGAAAAAGATGGTCCCTGCCCCAAATTCATTATAGTCTGAATGAACTATTGAAGAGGAACGAAGTTCAGTGATATTTTTTAAATATCATCAGGTTCCTCTTCTCTAAAATGGTTCACTCAGTGAAGAGTTGATTATTTTTAAAATGGATGAATTAGGCCAGCTCAACTCTGCAGGCACTACAGCTGTATAACTATAACACCATAACCATGTTATAACCCTGTGGCGTAGGCTCAGCCTACAGTGACAGAAGGGTTTATTCCACCTCCCTGGGTGATGATAGCTCAGTCAATGGTAGCATTCTTCCATCAACCTAGCTGTGTCTGCATGGGGGTTTAGGTTGGCATAGTTCTGATACTCAGGTGGTATGGCTTTTTCACACTCTTGAGCGCTGTTGTTATATTGACCTAAGGTTTAAGTGTAGACAAGGCCTTAAAGGTTTGTACTACATACTCTGGTAAAAAGAGAGAGTCATTGCAGCGTGTTGGTCTGAAGAGTTCTCTTTACAGTAGCACTAGTGGGGATTATTGCTACAGTAGCACTAGTGGGGGTTATTTCAGACTATTCTGTTGTAATAACGGTCACATTGAACAATCAGTGCCACAGAGGATGCCAGATTTTGTATGTCAAGTTTTGTACAGAAGCTGGCCTGAATATAAAGAATGAAAATTGCTTGACAAAGAAACACGAGAAATGTTAAACAAAGAGCCTTCTGTCTTAATTACATCCTCTTAAATATTAGGCTGCCTCCATTTGAGCTGTACCATGGGTATTTGGAATAAGTTGGTTTTAATTATGAGCTATTCTCTTTACAAGCATTTTATACTGTCAGCATTTGCACTTCTCAAGAGGGTCAGAAGGACACACGTTTCCACTTAGTTATATAACGAAATGGAACATTCTTTAGTTTCATATCCAAGTTCTCAGTAATTCTTGAGCAAAAGGAAGACAAAACCTCGAAAAGCTGCTTTTTATATTTACACCAGTCAAGGTCTCCACAGGCTTATAGTTTTGCAGATTAAAATGCAAATGCATCTGCAACCAAATGAAACAGCTGTGATCAAATGAAGAGTTTTAAGTGCTGTATTAAAAAAAAACCCACATGTATATGTGTGTATATTATACTATTTAAAACTCTTGCTTATCCAGTGATTAAAATCCTCATATAAACACAGCTGTTCTTTGTGGTATGGCATGTTACATGTCTATGGTATACGAATATAGTAATCCTCAAAGGATTACTATATGGGGGGGATGTGCGTATGTGTATGTGCATGCGCGCGCGCAGCTATGATATGTAATTACCTCTGGGCTATATACCATACTATATATATTGCATATGCTGTGACAATCGAGCTGTGGGTAACTGAACCACTGATCTTGCCCCATTGTAAGTACCAACAGTGGAATGTGTCCACACTAGCCACTCTGTCTTGCACCATGTCCACTTCTGTTCTGTTCTGCACCACTGAAGTTGCACTGCCCCTAAGTACCAATCCCCCAGTTCCCAGCATAGCTCCCTAGAGCAGTAGCTCATGAGAGATTTCAAAAGGCCTTAGGGGAGTTTGAATCTTCTCCCAGATGTCCCTAGCACTTGACACATCTCAAGTTCCTTTTTTCAGAATGGAATTCCAGCTGAATGCACAGCGCTCACTCCACAGGAATGTATCTCCTGGAGCTTTTGAAAAGTAGTGACTAAGCATCTAAGGATGCATTGGCAAGATGGTGGACTGTATTCTGGCAGTACCTGTGGAGAGCCAAAGACCAAGATCAGCCATTTCTCTTGCTCATTGGAAAGCCAGATCCTTAAGTAGTTGAAGATAACGTTCATTAGAGAAGGTGCCACTTTTTGGCTCAAGCCACTGCCACAGACTGGTGGGGACTCATTACTCTCAAAACCTCCACTGATCAACAGTGGCAGCAAAAGTTCAGAGTGAGAATCTTTTTTTTCTTTATTTCTGTGGCAAGCTGTATCGCTGACATTGCAGTGTCAGAACATCAGGCTAAGAGCTTTCTCAGTGTAAAAGAGAAAGCTCTTAGCTTTAGTTACCTGTGGAAACTGCCTGGTTACTAGTTCATTGAGTGGTTGGGAAATGCACAATGGGTGCTACTCTCATGGCAACTACATTTCTATCTATCGCTGAATCGATAATGACATTAAGCACTCAGAGTGCAAAACAATTGAGGAAAAATGAAGCATGAAGTGTTGCAAACATTCAGTCTTTGTACCTCCCTTGGTGAAGTAGCACAGTTTAATGGCAGAAGCTACTTTCGTATGCTTAAATATTTCCATGTTGAAGGAGAAACTTCATTAAGGCTGGGTCCACACTGACAGTGGCAAATTCACTGCTGTCAGATCAATTGCTCTGGATCGACTGAGCGGTCTGTATAGACCCGCTCAGTCGATCCAGCAATCGACATAGGAAAGCCACCCTGATAAGTGGCACAGCGCAGTGCAGATGGCGAGCGGAGCAGACACAGTGAAGTCGACGGGAGATACCCAAGTGATTTACATCACTTGGGTATCTCCCGCCGACTGCCGCTGAATCCAGAAGGTAAGTGTAGACCGAGCCTAAGACATAGCATAAACTCGGGTATGTACTCTTTCAGTTATATCAAGATTGGCCCAACCCTAAGACCTTCTGTAAGATGCTGTATATCCACAATTCCAATTGCAGACACCCAACATTTTACCTGAGGTTTTGAGTCCTTGACAGGATCGAGTCTGAAACAGGAGACAATATTTTTCCATCATACTTCTTATACTTACTCACTCTTAGATGGTTATATTTCTTGTTAAATGATGCTCTATTATCTCTGTGACACAGTAGATAACCTGATTATTGATAATGGCTCAGGCATCGCCTGCTAATATTTGTCACCTAATTATTACAGCAGCAATTACTACAGTAATATAAATAGAGTAATTACAGTCATTTAAAAACATTACAGCTGTTAGAACAATGTGAAAACTAATATAGGCAAAGACCAATCTGCAATTTTTGGCTGTCTGGGTTTTGTGAAAAATCTTTTTACTAATGTGCTTTTGCTAGTCACAGCAACAGGAACCAACAGAAGTAGGTGCTGGTTTAGGTGCCCCCCATGGGGCAAAAAGAGGAGCTGGAAAACACGCTGCTAGTGGGGAAATAGCAGTGCTGGCTAGCTCATAGGGAAGTTGAAAAGGTAGAAGCAAGGATGTGTGCAACAAATTGGGTAACACTAGCACCTGTCCCAATCTTAACCTCTACAGTTGATAACAGCAGCAATGGATCAAATGTCAATGGGTTTCTCTTTGACAGAGGGTTCTCTGTTATGATTACTGTGCAAGTCCCACCTCTCATCCCTTCTCTGGTCTCTCTAAATGCACCCCATTGGTCTCCGGTTCCAAGCCTTCACCTTCCCTGGAGTGAAATCTCATGATCCTTCCTCTCCTAGACCAAGTCTTGGGTTCCAGTACCCTGCAATCAACCATGATTACCCCCAACAAGTCCAATTGTGTTTGGCTACCTGCAGATCTTCCCTGCAGTGGCTTTTTACCAGTTGTAAATACAATGAGACAACGAAGCCTTCTCAGGCCAGATAATTACGGAACCTTGACAGTAGGAATACAGCATAACACAACTGAGAAGAATTTCTTGCATATTACCAAAGAGAGTCCATGTGTCTCTCTTATAGTTCTTTTGATCTGTTCATTCTAGCATAACAAGCTTTGTAACTTATCAATTATTTGCATTATTGTAGTGCTTGGGAGCCCCAGTCATGGACCAGAACTCCAGTGTGCAAAGTGCAGTACAAACACAGAACAAAGACAGTCTCTGCCCCAAAGAGCTTACAATTTAAGTATAAGAAAACAGATGGATACAAAGAGAGAGGTTACATGGAGTTGATCTGGAGCTATTGTCTTGCCTTCCTACTTGTTTTTTCCAACAGCCTACTATTAAACTAAATCAACTTTATTAATACCATAAACATTCCAATAACCATGTGACATACAGTACTGATAAATTATTTCAGAGTAGTTCCATATCCTTCACAGTGTGAAATGAAGCTGAATGACAGGCTTATATGAACCCCTGCAAATCAAAACTGCCAAGCCACACACTGATCAACATCAACTTAGTACCAGCATTCCAGGACAGCTTGGAATGATGTAACAACTTTTCAGTAGATCCAACAATGTGGTCCAAAAATCTTCAGTTTCATAGCACTATTTTCCCCAGTCTCAAGATGCCTGATAATAGAATAGTACTTCATATCTGTGAATTGTCATGGATACTAAATAATCTCTGGCTTTCCCAGATGATAAATCATCAGAAAACTCAGGAAAATAATTATTAATATGAAAAACCTTCCTGGATTTTTAGCAATTGGTCTCCTTCTCAATTTTTCAAGTTTGATACTTCACAATTCACAATGATAATTATTCCCCTTGGTTAGCTCATCACATCACATGGCACTGTATAACTCATTCTAATGAATGTGGATGATACACAGAGAGAAGGAAAAGTGAGACAGAGGCACTTACCATAAAACAGGTGGTTTTCAGTACAATCCCAAAATATGTTCCACAGTTTTGTTTTCCAAGTGGTCAATGTTTTATTCTGTAATAATACAGTGCTGGCTTCCTAAAGGATGTTTGCCTGAAAAGAACATAATTGCAACAAAAATGCTCCAGAAATTCATTTACACTTGCAATGCAAAACTCAAGGCCATGAGTGAGTGGCTTATTTAATAAAAATGAAGATTTGTTCCAGCTTTTAAGCAGATGCATATGGTAGATAAATGCTTTTCCCATTGGCTGTTAGCCAGGGAACATCAGGGCTGCTTAAATACCCGGTGGATTTATTATTATCTGCCACAGTAAAGTACTCAGAGTTGTTCTGTTTAAGCATCCATTCTGATCCTGCCAATATTTGGGGGAATCATCAGGTGGTTCAAGATGCTTCTTATGGCACCCTCATTTTATTGTTCCCTTGACTCTCACTGGTTTATAGTGTGTATAATTACTTTAGATGATTTCAGTGAGAGGCACAGTTAGGCTTGGACTACACCTAAAACTTAGGTTGACCTAACTAAATCACGCAGGGCTATGAAAAATGTCTTGGCCTGTGTGACATACTCAGTGGACCTAAACTCCACTATACAGGCAGTTAGGCTGGCAGGTGAATTCTCTGTCAACCTAGTTGCCACCTGTTGGGGGTGGATTTACTACAGTGATAAGAAAAAGTCCCTTCTGTTGCTGTACTAAGTGTTTACGCTGCTGTGCCACTGTAGTATTTGTACAGTAGACATGCCCTTCGATTTCTTCTTGGATCTGTAGACATTGCTTTTCAGGAATGGCCTATTGTATCCTAAACTCACACAGGATGTTCTGAACTCTTGTTTTGTTTATATTTATTACATTGCTGCGTTAACAGTGGTGGTTTGCTAAGGAGGCAATGAAATGATACACTGGTGCCCAACCTTATTACACAGGAGGGCCACAGACCTAAGCACAACCTTGTGTAGGCCAAACAGATTCTATGTATTTTAGTAAGATTTATATTGATTTTTTTAAGTTCAGCTTGTTTTGTATGCATTTGGGCAGGTTATTTCTATGTACAGTAGTTTCTATTTAAACAAGTGTGTACACAGAAATGATGTAAACATGATGACAAAATGCTAATGAGTCAGCCGTCAGTATATTGTGTTGAAGCAGGCCATGAGCCTGATGAAATGCTCTGGTGTGCTATAGGTTGGGCACCGCTAACTAATACATACAGCATTCTCCAGTTTAGGATCGTCTCCATCTCTCTTCTCCCACCTACTCACATAGCAAATTCTTTCTCTCTAGAACAATCATGTAGAATCAGCCAGCAAGAAGGAAGGTATTCAAAATAATAGGCCTGAATTTTCTTATTACATATTTTTAAAATACATTACAATTGAAGTCTTAAAATCTAAAGTGACCACAATAAAAATATAAATAGTTCAAATTACTGAAACTAATAAATACCAATAAATAAAAGAAGCAGTTCGAGCTAAGACCCCAATCTTACAATCGCTTCCATTTGTGCGTAAAGTTACTCGTGTGTAAGTGTTTGCAGGATTGCGACCAGAATTGTTACTTGGAATTTAAGATTAAAGCACCATACCATTTGATTGTCCAGTCCTGCAAACCCTCTGAAATCGGCACTCCCATGTAGCTGAATGGGAGTTCTGAGTACATAAGTGGTTACTGGATGCTTGTGTCCTGAATCAATGCCAGATAAGACCATAAGGTGAAATCCGAACCCCCTTGAAGTCAATGGCACAATACCCATTCACTTCTTTGGGGACAGGATTCCACTCACAACCTCTGCAGTGGACTCCTAATAAATAATAATTAGAAAATGACTAGCAAATGTAGTCCAGGTGATTATGCAATAAATAAATAAATATGTAACTAATTTGTCTCAAAAGATAGCTTCTATGGCCTGTGTTATACAAGAGGTCAGACAAGGTGATAATGGTACCTTCTGACCTTAAAATTTTTTAATCTAAAGGAGAAATTTTTGAGTACCAAACATATAGATTCAGAAGAAAAAGAAACTGACATTTTTGTTTTGAGGGAACTTCAAAACTCCATCCTCAGTTTAAAAAACCTGAGTACATACTTCATTTGTTCTCCAGTCTTAGCAGTTAGTTTTTTAAATATTTTTGCTATTTTCAATAGATCCGTTTCCCACATTCATGTCTCCCTCGCCTCCCCGCCCCATGCTCCCTTATTTTATATTGGGCTGATCCTGCAGTTTTGCCTCATGTAAAAATCCGATATTAGACATATCAGAAATCTTATAGGAAAGCCTGAATTTGAGATTTCCATTTTTTTTTCCTAAATGAAAAAAGGTTAGGAAAACTCTGGATAAACATTTATTCTTGTTTGGTTTATTTGTTTGTTTTATTAAACCAGTAAGCTGAAAAATCCATTTTTAGCACAGTTCTAGTAACTACATTCTGTTGGATGTAACCATTACAAAATACTAAAAATTACAGTGATTCTTTGTGTAATGTCAATAGCTACAGCCCTTGCTCAGACCAATCTTCAAAGGTATTCCTACCTCTTTTAACATAATGAGCTTAATGAAGAAAAAACAAATGCTTCCCAGGACTGATATGAGAGATTTGGAGCGGAAGACACAGGAACAAAACCCAATTTTTATGAAAAGTGTCATGGGATCTTTAATTACAACCTAGAACAGTCAGGACCCTTTAAAAACAAACAAACAAAAAAACATTCCATCAACACTCACACACTGTAATATCATGTGGAATTCACCGAAAAGTTGAAGGGCTAACTCATCTCTGCTGTGATTTTGATTCTGGCTTCAGGGAGTTGAGAGAGGTTTTTTTTCCCAGCTGGGGCTCCCTCAGCTAAAAATCTTCCATCAGTAACTTCTCTATATTGTGAGTATTCCTCAGGTGCATATCATTAAGCTACCCTTTTATGAGGGTAGCCCCAAGAGCCTTGCTGGCTATAGTTTGTCACTTTCTCTTCTATTAAAACTAGAAGGTGCAGAGTGAAAGAAAATGTTATATTTTTTAAAAGGGAGGTTTGCTTCAAGCTTTTAACAAAAGGTTTGGATCAAAACCCTGATGCAATTTATCTAAACTGCTTTGCCCCTCTCTACAATAGAAACAAACTTTCTAAGATTTTCAGGCGGAAACGTACATATGTTAGCAGCAGTCACTGAGGTGATAGACTGCTGTGGGGGGTACATGATTAGTTCATGCTCAAGGCTGTGTTCTGCCCTAGATCTGCATGAAGAACCCACATCCATGCCACTGGCAATTTCGTGCACAGACCTGGGACAGTATATGGCCTTTAGTCAGGAATGACATGTTGAACTTTTGCTGAATAGAATGCCAACCACACTGCTGTGGTATTGATTAACCTATTTTCTCTGTGCTTTTCGTTCTCGCTTTGGTGATAAACTGCATTACTGCAGCTGAACCAAAGACTGAGAAGGTATTTAGAGTAATGAATGCCTGTTTGTGACATGGGTGGGTGGTCCAGAGCAGGGTTTGAATTAGTGGCAAATGTTGGAGACAAGTAATATGTTCCCCCGCCCCCGCCCCCAGTCACTGCTACTACTTTATAAAAGATACACATTTTTCCTTTCCACAGTTCTCCCATTTTCTTCTCCTGCTTGGAATGTAGAAATGGCTCTAGAATAGGCATACAGAATCAGGCCAGTGGTCCATCTAGTCTAGTATCCTGTCTTGAAAAGTGGCTATGAGCTGCTTCACAGCTAGGTCCAAATTGAGCCATTCTTCCACTTTTCTTTTGTTTCCCTCCCAAACCTGCAGATTTATATAACACACTATACACAAAAATAAAATATACAAGAGAATGCATCATAATATAGAATTAGTACTTATATCCCATAACTGGAAAGGGAAATCTTGCGGTTCTCACTTAAGGAAAAGTCCCATTGGGAATAAAACTAAATTTTGGTTGATCATGGTCTGCAAGATTTGGCTATGTATTATAAGAACAAACTGACAAAGTGCACTCTAAGATTGACACTTTTAATGGGAATTTTGTGTTTATATCTCCTGCTCAGTTCTAAAAATCTAAACCTAAATATATACTTCCAGACACAATCTTTGTAGTTGCCTCCTTCAGTCAGATGGCAAATTGCATTTATAGTATGTTAGTCTACCACAGTTAATCAGAATCTTGGGAAGTGCTGCAATCTGTGACTTGGAGTATGATGAGGCAGACACAGTTTACTGCATATTTTACGACTTTGTTATAGTCAGGCTGCTGGTCAGTGTACATGAAAGGCCAGTCAGATTCAATAAAGACTCTTTGACACAGAATGTACAACTCCAGTTATTCATATACAATTATTTACTATAGGCAGCACCTCAATAGTTGCTTGCAGTAAAAAGAATTTCAGTGCAAAAAAGAATTCAGGGCATCTAACAGGACACAATATGCTTAATCCTGAAAATATGTAGGAACAGACTGTCAGCTAATGTAAATCAGGGTAGCTTCATTTACTTCAGTGGAATTATGCCAGTTTATACTAGCTAGGAATCTGGACTGGGCTTTTCAAGGTCGTCGTCGGTCTCTCAGATTGAGGAAGACATCCATCAGGCTTGGTGTGTCTTCAGATGACTGAGGAGCCAGATGCTGAATGCACACGTTCTTCAGCAGTGGGGACATGTTGTTATGTGGAGCAGTGGGATTCAAAGCTCCAGGTTGGTCGTCTTCTCCTGCCGCCACTGCTTCCATTCCGCCTCTGCGTCGAGTCGTTGGGCCTCAAAGTGGTGCACACCCTGATGGCCCAGAAGCAGCTTGTTTCTCCTATTCATTGGTGTTGATGCCTCCATGCTTGAGGGCGACCTTGAGTGTGTCCTTGTATTGCTTCCTTTGGCCGCCCTTTGAGCATTGGCCAACAGAGAACTGGGAGAAGAGAACCTGGTGAGGGAGGTGATTCTCAGGCAAACAGATGCATTGGTCCACTCACTGGAGTTGATTTCTCAAGGCTCCGGTGCTGGTGGATGCAACTTCATGGAGGACACTCGAGCTTGTCCGGCGGTCCTCCCATTTGAACCCCAGGATTTGATGCAAGCACTGCTGATAGAAGCTCTCAAGGGTCTTAATGTAGCATTGGTACATGGTCCCGGTTTCATTGCAATACAGTATAGTGGTCAGCATGACAGCCTTATAAACCAGGACCTTCGTCAACTTCTGAAGGTCTCTGTTTTCATGTCACAGCTTGAAGAAGGCAGCACTGGTGCAGTTAACCCGGTACTGGACTTCTTCATCAATGGTAGCCTGTTGTGAGGGGTGGCTGCCAAGATATAGGAAGTACTCCATGTACTCCAACACCTCCCCATTTACGTGAATGGAGCAAGGGATGTTCAGCTGGCCTGGGGAAGGTGTGTGGAGGATCTTTGTATTGGCGATGTTCAAGGACAGACCAAGTCTCTTATATGGAGCATTGAAGAGATCTAACATCGCTTGCACGTCCTGTGCCAATTGAGTGATCATCCAGAAGTCATCTGCAAACTGAAGGTTGTGGATGTCCTTGGTGGTGAGTTTTGTTTTTGCTGGGAAGCGACCAAGACTGAAGAGCTTCCCATCCAATCAATACTGAATGTTGATGCTGTGTGTGACCTGTACATGCCTAGGTTAGCCACCCGAAAATGCCAAGGTCAAGGCAGGCTGCAAAAGGACAGCAGATTCTCCCAACACTGGTGGATGACATTGAAGTCAGACTTCCCAACCAGCCACAAACTGGGCTTCTGATTCCCCACACTGGTTATCAAGAAGCCAAAATAAAAACATACACAGCCCCCTTTACTGCATTTCAATCTCTGACTCCCAATTGGCCACTAGGTCCAGTAAAGAGATCAATTATTTAAAACTCTATGATCTTTAACAGAAAGGTTTCTCCTGACCCCAAAGGGTCAGCCACAAAACCAGAGCAGTATAAGTTTGGATCTCACCCAAAATACCATGCTGCCAGCCCATCCTTTAGTAACTAAAACTAAAGGTTTATTATAAAAGGAAAGAAACAAACTATAAGAGAAATGTTAAATGATTAAAGAAATCAGATACATACAAATGATTGGAAAGTCCATTTACATCAGATTTCCAGTAGAATTGTGGCGTTTGCCAACTTGTAAACTTGTAAAGTCTCTCTGGTGTACATCCAGTACCTGGATGGTCTCAGTCCTTTGTTTCACAGATTCAGTTCTGTTCAGTTGTAGAAGAGTTGATCCAGAGTAGATGAAGATTGATTTGAAGACTGGTGATTGAAGACAAAATGGATGTGGTGCAGCTACCTTTTATGATGGCAGTACAGTCACTACAGAGTAGCAAATGCTGTTTAATTTGTGGCATTTGCCGTACAATAGGAATGGAAAAATCACCAATTTGTGACATGTGTAACTGCTTTTTCTTCAGATGGGAAACCCACAAGAGTTTGTTCTTAAGTAAGTAAATAAATAAAGTATTGTGTATAAAGTATTGTCTCCATTTAAATTAACGACCTAATGTTTAACTGTCCAAGCTAACAGAATCTTGGCCTCCTAAATAGGGAACAAATTTTTCTGGACAGGCCAGAAACATCAATAGCTCAGATATTCTACTAGTATGTCAGTTTTTCTATTCCTAATCCAGGTTTCCTAGAGTTTAAGGCCTGAAGGGACCATTAGATCACCTAGGCTGACCTGTATAACACAAGTCATTAAAGTTCACCCAGTTACCCCTATATTGAGCCCAAAAAGTTGAGTTAGCCAGAAGCATTTCAGTCCTCTGTAGACTAAATTGTTGTGACATACAAAAACCACAAGAGACAAAAATGTCACCAATGCCCAACGCTCCTGCAATGGCAATGAATAGATTAGGTGGGATATGCCCAGATGATCCCAGCAAACAGTCTGTGCCCCATGCTACAGAAAGAGGTGAAAATCCCCCAGTGTCCCTAGGTTCAACCTAAAAAGTGGTGAATATGCACAAATTAAATAGGGAGAAAGATTTGTATACTTTCACTCCCTTACCTTGAATTTGAAATGAATCTTTTTGAGTCAGTTTTTATTTAAGCTGAATTAGTTCATCCTAGCTAATATTGGAGCAATGCAGAACCACATTGCCCCAAAATGTTTCCTGGCTCTGCTCCTGAGGAGTACAGCAGCTGTGCTACTTATTAGGAAGGTATACTGTGTATTCATTCACCTCTGTGGATGGCCAATTCCATAGCTTTCTTGGGGGAGACGGAGCAAACTGGAGTTGCCCCCAAATGAGGAGTGAAGGTTTTCTTTCATGATCATTTTATCTGTTAAGCTAGCTCTTGTTAGAAACTTCAGGAAACCTGCTTACTGTGTATTAGCAAACTGTCAAAGTTTTAGTATGAAAAGTTTAAGAACAAACAGAATTAGCATTTACACAACTTCCGCAATGGTCATGCAACGTTATTCCTGCATTTGATGTTTTTAATGGAGTCTGGTGAGTCCTGGAAAATTATGTTGAGTAAATCTTAGTCTCAATTGGTAGTATATTTTATAATGTTCCTATTAAGTTTATTCTATAATTTGTCATCTAAATGATAATTTATATCTTTGCTTCATGCCTCTTTAGTTTTAAATCATGACCAGTTAGTGTTTGAGAGCAGTGTGTCACAGAGAGAGGCAAATGAGCTTTGTGGTTAACCTTGTCCTGTAAGCGGCAGAGTATTGTTTTAAAAGACTCCATAGGGCTAAATTTGTCCCTGATGTAACTCAGCTTAATTTGTCCCATTGAAGCTAGAGATTTAAGAGACCCATTAGTCTATTTTCTACCATTTCTTTCCCAACATCTTGCCAATGCAAGATTGTTCCCTATAAAATATTCCCATGTGTTTTGACAATCTAGTTTTAAACAGATTCCTATGGTTTCAAAATGACACTTGACACTATTCAAAAGTCACCTGGTGCTGGACTACTTCTAAAAAGTAGAAATTTCATCATACCTCACTGAAACTTTAATTGATGTCTGCAACCATTTTAGTGAGCTTGGGCTCAGTTTTAAATGAATCTGACCTGAGTTTCAAGTGAACCTGTGTTGAATTTTGGGAACGAGGGAGAGATTTATGGGTTGGGTGGAATATCTGATTTTTTTCCAATTTTGCAGTTCCAATAAATCCAGATAAACATCCACTCCTTTGGATTCACTCAGACTGAAACTGAATTCCAAACCTTTTTAGAGTTTCTCCATCAACACTCAAAATACAACAATAATAAGAAGAATATCTAGTTCTTATAAAGCACTTCTCATTAATTGATTTCAAAGTGCTTTATACAGGTAGTCAGTACCATTTTCTCTGTTTTTATAGGTGGGGAAATTTAGGCACAGAAGCAAAGATCTGACTCCTCAAAGGTACTTAGGTGCCTACACTCCCTGACTTAGGAGCCTAAATCTCATTTTTCAGGCACTACTGTGATCCACAAAACTCTTACTCAGCTGCTGCCTGAACCCTGTAAGTTCATAAATTCACTAAGGTGTTGCAATAAAAGTTAACTAGGTGCCAATGTTTCTGTCTGTAAGCAGAGGCACTGCTACCTCACACTTTTTCTCGCCAAAGGCCCAGAGCAATCCATCAGCTGAGGGAAGATAGGTGCTCTGCCACCGAAGTCTCCTCTGATGCCCAATCCAGTAGGCATGCTTGGAGTCTACCTAACTCCACACAAACCAGCTGGGGAAGGGAGGCAGCTCTCCCTTTATCCCCCTGGCTACTGCACTCACCCACAATGTGTGAAGCCCCTTGTTCAAGTCTCTCCCCTTCTCCTCTTCTCCCCCACCACTCCTGCTGATGAGAAGGGATTTGAACAGGGAGCTGCCATATTCTGATGTGGGGCTCCCTCAATGTCTCTTATTGAAATTGTTCTACTTTAATTAAGTGGGCCGGAGAAAGAATGAGAATCACTTCATAGCTTCAGCTAGCATTCTGGATTTGAGAATAGCAATCTAATGTGCCTCTCTCTCCCTGTATAGAAACCTAGGCATCTAACTCAGGCTTTGTGATCACAGTATTGTTTCTGTGGGATTTTTTTTCTGGGCACCACCATGCTATGCCTAAGTCCCTTTGTGGATTTGGGCCAAAGTGGCTTGTCCAAGTTCACCCAGGAGCAGAACCCTGAGTGCTAGTCAGAACTCTGTCCACTGAGACACACTGAAGAGATGATGAGCTAGCCTATCTCCACCAGTTCTTTCTTATTTATCATGTATTGGGCCTGATCTTGTAGATCTAACTCACATGAGCAGTCCCACTGACGTCAAGAAGGGGACTAGATGCAAAGCCCTCAACAGCATCTTCATTTTCAAAGGTGCCAAGTAACCTCTGCTCCCATCAAAATCAAGCAGTGATTAAAAACAGCACCATTGAAAAACAGGACATGAAACATTTGAATAGTCAAGAGCCTTTTGTGTGTCACTGTCAATCTGATTCAGACATTTCCTATTCAGAATTAAAGAAAATATAATGGAAAAACATTAATTGTAAATCTACTAACTCATCCCCTCTGCCTCTTTCACCAGCTGCTTATGCCAAGATTGAGGGTCCATTTTATAGAGTCAGGGCTGCTGGATCTGGCCTATTGTTTCCAATGCATGTTTATATTTTTTTTAAGTACCTTATAATGCTAATTGTGAATTCATTCTCATCTCCCAGCCACAGGCTTTCAGTCTCTGTAGTTTGTCTTTCTAAAACAAATTGACAATCAAATTAAACAAATTGAATTTTAACCACTACAAATAATCCTGAGCAAGACACTCTACATCTAAGCTCTTCTGTCTGTGGATGGGATTGCTTACAGGTCTAAACTTCAGGTTTGAAACATGGAGCCTCTGTCAAACCAAAGATACAAATCTCATCTATTTCAACATGACCTTTCCAAGGGAAATAAACTGAGTTACATCAGAAGGAGATGGAAACCGAAGCCTAAATGATCAAAACCTTGGGAAGATTTGGAACCAAATCTGAACTTTGTAGGTTGGCCTTTTTTCCAAGTTCCATACAGTTTTGTGTGTGAATCTTTTATACTTGGCCTTAAAAGCCAAGACCCAGTTTGCTTTTTATGGACATCAAAGATGCCCTGGCAATTTTTATAAAAATAAGAATTTGTTTTGGCAAAAATTTCTCCTTTCCCTAATATTCTGTGCCATTTGGCTATTACCCAAAAGAGAAATAGGGGCGGCAATTGTTCTGGAACATTTTCCAATAACGTATAGTTCAGAAAAATTACTGAGCTGGGATCATATGGTTCCCACTTAGTAAGACTGCCAACAGTAGACACAGTTCTCAAAGCTTTTTATGACAACATGAACAAGAGGCATGTTAATTAAAATGAGACAGATTTCATAACATTTTAGGGCATGTCTGCATTGGAGCTGGGAGATATGATTACCAGCTAATGTAAACATACCTGCACTAGCTCTGATAGAACAAGCACCTAAAAATAGCAGTGAGGCCACACCAGTGCAAGCAGAGGGAGGGGTTGACCACTCTGAGTACAAGTTTATTGGAGACTGTAGGCATGTACTCAGGTTGTTAGCCTGAGCTGCCACTTGCTCTGCTGTGGCCTGAGTTAGATTTGTGTATATAGAGAAGCAAGCTTAGTCTTGGGTCTGAGTTCAAATCCTGCACTTATATTGCAGGGTAGACATATTCTTTGTGTCCCCAACTGTGGTGATCTTGCATCCTTGCAATCCAGGAATAAATTCTGCCATTAGGGGCCCTGTGCTGTGGGTTACACCAGTGGAGATCTGAATCCATCCTATTAAAGGGGGAGTTGGGGATGTGTTCAAAGAGATTTATAATTAGTGTTTACCCATGATTCTGTCACATATTCTAAACAGGAAATTTCTGAATCATGCTGGCAATTAAACACAAGATATGGTCTTGATTATTCAAATAATTGAAGGTTTTACCAGTTCTTTTAAAAAAACAGAGCAGTGTGAATTTTTAAAATTCAATCCAGTTTAGGAAAGTTCTATATTAAGTTTAAATAGCACAAGTTTGACTAAAAATAGTAAATGTGACCATTCCTCTTCACAGCAATTACATTTCCGTTACATCTTTAACTCATTGTTTTAAAGTGATCATTTATTAATTTAGATGGCACTTTTCATTAGTACAGTACCAAAGAGTTTTATGTGGTGAATATATAAAAAAGTATGAATCATTCAAGGATGATGTGCTACTGACAGAGCCAAAGCAAAAGTGGTAGTACTAACTGTAACTTGAAATGGGCAGACAAGTTCATTTTAACTCCACTTGAAATTTCACCCTAAACTTAACAGAATCTGAACTTTTTTTCACATTAAAAATTGTTCTCCTAACTTCCCTCCTTTCACTCATTAGTTTTAAGCTCCACCACCCATGCAGTTCCTGTTTTTTGGCCAGGATCCGAAGTTAAAGATTATAATTTATAATTGCTATACACTTAACTCTTTTCCTTAGCTTTTAATCAATTGATCTAAAAGCATTTTTACAAAAAAGGTCAGTATAGTTATTCCCATTTTACAGATGGAGAAACTGAAGCACAGGGAAGGAAATGACTTGCCCAAGGTCACACAGCCGGCCAGAGGTAGGAATGCAACCCAGGTCTCCAGAGTCCTAAACCAGTACCTTATCTATTAGGGCACACCAGTGGCATAGCTACATGTGGGCCTGGGTTGGCCATGGCCCCACCCACTTTGAAAGCATGCCCACCCAATCAGATTTTAAGCCTCCCAATTGGACTTTAAGCAATGAATCTCGCGTTTTTATCAGCACCTGTTTTGCTTGTGACACAAGGCTTGTGCCCACCCTTGTCAACAATAGGCCCTGCCAAAAAATCAGTTCTGGCTCCGCCTCTGCAAAGGAGACAAATTGACAAAAGTCCTGATCCAAAGCCTGTTGAAGTCCTTCTGTGGACTTCATGTACTTCATCTCAGTCCCATAAAAAAGGCTGCCCTCGTAGTATTTCCAGCCTAACTGGAAGCAGAAAGCACTCAGGTACTTTTGAGCATTCCATCTGAGCTTTACATACACAGGTGACCCAAATAAGATTAAATAAACATTTGTATTTTGTAATACTTGTAGAACCAATCCTCTAAGAACTTTGAGGTTCCTCACGATAGATGGGAAATCATAAAAGTGAAAAAACTGAGTTTGCACTTAAAAATTCAGCTCAAATGAATTAACAATACAAATTATTCCAATCATTTGTTGTGAGTCCTCTGGTCCAGAATGCAATTTGATTTTCCAGTTTTCTTTCATAGAAACTATAGTATTTAAAATCCCTTTGAAGATGTATTGGTGTCAGCTAATGATTATGTAAAAAAGCTTGTAATGGTTGATTAAACGAATAACTTTTTGTGTGCATAAATTTTGCCTCCTGTGGAGTTGTTTGCCTTGAAATTTTCAGTCACAATCTTAGTTACTAAATTTCTGTCCAGAGCAGTTGAGTCTGTTTATAATGAGAAATAAAAATTACAGGAGATGTAGCTTTATTTTTATTATATTCCTGTTTGAAAAGTTTCAATCATCCTACCACAGAGTAGAAATTATAACATATAACTTGCTGATCTATAAACACATATGCACAGGCACACACATACCATAAGTAATGAGTAACAAGCAGTCAAAGAGAACAACTCATAAAATGAAAATTGTTTTCCAAACTATTTAGCAAATATTTATGAATAGCATATAGATCTATAGACATCAGGATAGGTTCCTGAATGATTATCAAGTAATAAATAGGTTTAATATGCTCAGATATGTCATTAGAACAAATAAATCAACCATCTTATCTTTAATGTCCTTTAATATATAATAGGATAGCATTAAGAATCTCCTTAAAGTAGTTGCTATGTATTGTATGTCTTAACGAAAGATTTAGCTATGAATTAACAAAGAAAATTATATAATAGACAATAAGCTTAATGCACTGTAAATAACTGGTGCATGGATACTATATATATTATCTGTAAAGCTTTGTAAATAGCACTATTAAATTACTAGTAAAATAAATGTTTTTGCAAATTATGATGTCTCACAGCTCTTTCTGTATAAAGGAGGGTGGTTATCTTTTCCACTCAACCCCAGGTGAACACCATGCCTGGTTCCTTTTGTATAAATCAATATATATTTACTCTAGATTCTTGTGGGGTGGAAAACCCCAGGTATTTACTTTGCAGTCGTTTGCCTAATGTTAACAAGTTCAAACCGTATCTAGTTAGCATCAGCATGAAATTATAGAATAATCTGCTTTCAGGTGTTAAAAATTGAACACAGTGAAGGATTTTAATGAAGGATTTTAGCCTGACCATTTATTTTTTAATATGATGGGGGGCAGGGGGGAGTTCTGCATGAGTCTTGACTCTTCCGGGTCGTAGTCATTTAAATTAAGATTGATCATTTCAAATATTTTATTTCCTTTATTATGATTATCATACTACATTACAGGTGTATGAGTCCATTTCATCCTTCTCCCAACTCCTCTGATACAATTCTTTGCCTCCAAGTACAGATAACCTTCTGCCTACTCTGCCATCACACTAGTATGTTCATTCTCGTTCTTTCTTGATGCTCCTCTTTCCACTCTCTTCCCATTGTTGATGCCAGCATTTCTCACAGGTGCAATCTAATTTTTACCCAGTCTCCCAAAGCCATCTCCATATTTACTGGTAATCCTCCAAATCCTTTGTAAATTCTCAGTAGTCTGGTAATTAGGACTCAGTGAAGAGTGGATTTTTTTTTCCGGTGTGGGTAGGGAAGATGAACCAAAATATCCACCCCAAAATTCCAGTTCAAATCAAATCAAAATCTGTTTTCCTGAAAGTTTTCATCAAAAGGAAAACTTGAGGGAGACAGCAATGCTTTGGGTCAACTTTGAAATTTTTCGAGCTGATGCAAACTATTTTTTTCAGGTTTTTATTTTATTTTGAGTCAATTGCAACTTTTAAAAAATGTTTTGAATGACCATTTAGAGTGTTTTTCACCCTTTTTTTAAAAAAAAATTGTTAAATGTCAATTTAAAACACCATTTCTAATTGGAAACTTTAAACAAAATATTTCAACTTTTTCAAAACGAAAAATTTTGACGTTTTCAAAAAAAGTAACTGAAACCATTCACCAATATTTTCCTGAATTCAATAAGTAGGTTTCAGCATCTGAAAATGCTTTTTTTATGAAAAAAAATAGTCAAAGAAACAATTTCTTACCATGCTCTAGTAGTAATCTGTGCTAATCCATATATGGTAGGTGGTACCACTTGCCAGATCTCAACAACAACATAGCTGTTGCTTTTCAACATTTGGAAGGGAGGCTCCAAGGGAAAACCTCAGAGAGCTGAAGGAAGAGCTGTTGGTGACCCAGAGGATGGCATCATGTTTCTGAACCCTGGTCTATACTTACCAGGTAATTTGGTGGCAGTTGCCAGGAGTTGCACAAGCTACACAGAGTAGCTTGTGTAACTCCCATCGACTGCTGTGCTTCCCTTCTGTGAAGCGTCTTCACTGCACTACGCCGATGGGAACCGTGGTCCCCTTGACATAGCACTACGCCACTTGAGGGGGTGGTTTTACTGCGTCGACTTCTCAATCAACTGAGCGCGTCTACACTGACCGCTCAGTTGATCCAGATAGGCTAATTCACTGATGGCAGCGACTTTGCTGCCGCCATTGTAGACATACCCAAGTCAGTAATGAGCCATTCTCCCAACAGACTTGGGAGGCACAGTGCTGCCTGATATGACACCTTTGGGATGAGACATAAAACTAGGTCTTGCCCTTTCCTAATCATCATATATTCCATAATACGTTTTACAGCAGTAGGGGTGCATGAGTATAGATGTTTAATGACAGATGTTTACTTAAAGATGTTTACAATAGAATGTTAAGTATATTATTGTTTATTCTATAATACTTGGACTACAAATTAAATTAATAGTGTTTTATTATACCATATATGTTCTAGTAGTCTACATACTATTTTTCTGTACCATATATCTTCTAATAGTTGTATTCTGATAAATATATATATTGCTATATGTTTACAAGTCATGCTTGATTTCTATCTCTTTCTAATTAATGTAACCATTCACTTCTAAATAAATATGTTATCTGTTTTTGAAGTATCACAGGTTATGTGTTCTATCTTGATTGGAGGGCTGTATCCTTTCAAAGGAAGATTGTCACCCTGGAAATCCCAATAGAGTGAACTACAATATCAGTAGTTTTTAGGGGTGACCCTGTACTCTGAAATTCTCAGTAATGACAAATTGGCTTCCTTAAATTCCTCCTGGTAACAAGTCCTCCACTAATTTGTTATTACAGGGTTGCAGAACGGGGATGCTTGCTGGCAATAATTTTGTTTATTAAATAAACAAGCACTGAATTTTTTTTTATTTTTAAGGTAATATGCAAATTACACGAAATGGTAAAATTGAGGCCCAAAATCTTTCTTAATTTCATACCAAAAGTATTTATAGTTTCAAACTAAAAAATGTGCACTGGGTGCAGAACAATCCCCACTGTCCCTAGGGTAAGAACATATTTTTCCTAGAATAATGCAACTGACTTATTTTTCGTCAGAAATCTTGGAAGATTAAGGAGGGAAGAATAAGAGTACAGCCTGAGCTCCCCAGACCGCATTATGATGATTGTGAGGTTAGCTGCCGCCTATTTGCCAGGCAGCTGAAATATCACAGTTCATTGGAAGTGGGATAACGTGACTTTATCTTTTGAGGTCCAGGGTTCATATTTTGAAGCGACTAAGAGTGTGTGCGGGGGGCGAGGCAGGGAGTGCTGCGGGAGGGAGGAGTCCTTGAGAAAGTCACAGTTGGAAATGGTCTCTGAGAAATAAATCTGATCAGCCTAAGCCTAGCTCCTGGTATGCACATTATAAACATTCACATACTCAGTTCTGCCATTTAAACAGAAAGGGGGAAAATGTGCTGCAGATGCAGAATCCAAACATTGGAAATTATTTCTGGAGATAAAAAGTTGGGGAACCTGCCTAGATCCCTTATTGTAAGTTATTGTCTGTTACTTCTCTGGCACTGCAAGTTTTTGGCACAGCAGAAGAGGATTTACCCACTCGAGTGACCAGGAGACACTTAACTTCTGTGACATCCATAAAACTGTGTGGAGAACAAAATAGGTTTCTTCTTCCCATTAGCAATATATATTTCTTTTAAAGCTTACAAATCCTACAGTTGGAAGCCTTGTCCTTTTTATATTGATTTAAACTCTATGTTAGTGTTTATAGCTGCCTTCTGGTTTACACCTGTGTTACTCTCAAAGTAGGAGGGCTTTTCATTTCTACTGCTCTCTCTTCTCACAGCTGTGATTTCCAGTATCTGATTGAACAAGGTTTGTGGGGTTTTTTTTTGTTTTTTGTTTTTGTTTTTTTTGTTGGGGGGTGGTTTCCTATTTTTACATAGTAAGGGAAATATTGTATTTGGATATTGTACTTAGACAGAAGATCCCAGTGAAATATTTCTAGAAGTTTCTCAGTTTAGGCTGGGTTAGAATAAGATTCTGTCTGAGAATTCTTTAGTCTTCATAATCTGAAGAGAGACTTTATGCAAAGAGGCTTTCTCAGAATATTGCTGGTACATCTTGTCACAACCCAAAAGTGGAAACAGAACACAGAAGTGCAGAGGCATAAAAATGAGAGGCTCAGATCCCCAATTATTTAGGAAGCAATGGTATTTTAAAGGTATTAAGAAATCTGGAAATTAGGAGCCTAAAAACCTTTGAAGATCTGGGCCAGAAGTGTTTAATCATTTCAGAATTTTCACAAAGCATTGGTTTGTGTCATGTTATAGAAAAGAGTAAAGGTTGTGGAATTTTTTTCTTAACCATTTCTATGCTACTTCAAATATCCTTTTGTGTATGTGGAAGTTTCTTTGTAAATAAGGCATACATCTTCTTCGAGAAATGATGATGCTTGCTATGTATATGTGACCATTTGTCTTTATTCTTTGTGCATCCCACTCTGTTTTGCATCTGTTAGAAGGCAGGCCCCAAAATGAACTGAATATATATTTTTTTAAGATGACTGTCGCAGTTCACGACAACTGTACCAGTATTCACCCTCTACGGTCCAGCATGGGCACCCATTTTTAGGGTTTCAGCCCACAAATATTATCTGTCTTGGGTGGACACCAGCATCTCTCTACCTCCTGATAAGGTCTTTTCCAGTTCTCTGCTTACTGTGTTATTTCCAGCAAACCAGACTGCCTAAACAGGCTCTGATCTGTGCTTTGCATTCCCTCTATTTTCCCCCTCAGAGGTTATATATAGTTTAATCGCCCACAGTCATAAGTTACCACATAACTCTTTCAAAAGAAGCACACTTCTTAAGCACACTTACAAGAAAACGTTAAATGATAACCTATATGCATGCTTAAAAAATAAAAGTTTGATATCCAGGAAGTTATTTTCTCCCAACTCCAGCAGGGGCTCTAGAAGGAGTCTGTTTTTCTATGATTACAAATTCATAATAGCTTTAGCTCCGAACAAGCACATCAACTGGGCAGGTCAGCCTTTTTTAGGGTGACCAGATATTCAGAACTTTGTCTTATAGAGGTGTCTATTGTGGTATAGCAAGGGCGGAGGGCAGTAGGAGAGTACTGGAAGGGTGGTATGTAAGTTCTAGAATGATCCGGGCTTTATTCCTTCTGGAATAGCCAGAGTCATTAGAGGGCAATTAGGGGTAGCTGAGGCAAATTAAGGCCCAGCCAGGCGCCTGATAAAAACCCTCTGCTCCAGAGAGCGTGCACAAGCTGGAGGAGTAGGTGTGCTGTGCTACTGAGCAGAGGAGTGTGTGTAGAGTTGCAGAGAGGAGTTGAAAGGAGTACAATGGTGTATGGAGTTGTGAAGAGGAGCAGAATGGAGTACAGTCGTGTGTGGAGTTGTGAAGAGGATCAGAACAGAGTACAGTGGTGTGTGGAAGAGAGGTGGAGTCCTGAGGAAGGTACTGGGCTCAAGAAGCTGGAAGGACAGGGAGAAAATAGCCCAGGGGAAAAAGACTGCAGTTGCAAGTACGGTGCCAGCAGTCCATAGCTGCTACTCATAGGGTCCCTGGGCTGGGGAGATGAAGTAACCAGCAACGCCCTGGCCCACTACAAGAGGCAAAAGTGCGAGACCCACTAGGGAGGAGCCAGCAGTTTTCCACATGATTATCCCCCATCCGCTCTCCTGATTGTTCATATTTCCTATCACCCTAGCCTGTTTTTTTATACAGCTTGGGCCACTGATCTCCAACCTTCAGGAACATGTAATCAGTAGACCATCTTCCTCTTCAGGATGTAAATTCAAAAGGCTGAGTTTTTGCATAACTGGGGGGGGGGAGAGGAATTTGAATTCACCTTCACCCAGTGTTATTTCCCAAGAAATCCACTTCACACACATTGCCCAAAAAGACCTTTCTAGTCTGCCACATTGTTCAATATAGCCCTTTGATCATTCAGACCCACAGTAATGCAGAGCCTTTGTATTTAATACAATGATACTTAAACTTGGTTCAATAAGGTTTCCCAAGAATACTATAGGAAATTGCCAAATCTGTCACAATGACTAAATACAAATTTGTTTTCATTTATATCTTTTTGTTTAAAATTGGCTAGTCTTGGCATTGCACTGAGCTTAACTGATAGAAGGAAAGAGCTCTAAGCAATGCTTCTTTTAAGTAAATCATTTAAGTTCTCAGATTTTATGGGGTAAGATTTTCACTCTGATATGGGAGGATTTCATTACTCTTTCAATATGGTATGCTGGGATAAACCAACAAGCCCCTAGAGGTGTCATAAAGCTAAATTCCACAAATTACAATGAAATTATATCTATTCTTCTTCTTCGCACTTCCCTTTTAAGGGTTGGTGACTTTTATAGCCTTCTTCTAAAACTCTTGATCATATGCCAGGATGCTATGAAGATTGGTTTCCCTAAAGTCTGGTCCATGTACTGAATCTTTGGTCTTTCATCCACAATCAGTACAAGAGCCATCCTGCGAAGATAACTCTTACTCCCTGCTGTGTATGCCCATGTGAATGTAGCCTTGCCTCTCTCAACTTGTCTTCAATCGGAGTCACCTGCATTAGGCCCCTTGCAACTTCGTTTTGCTTCCTATCCCAGAGGCAATACCTGCTGATAATCATTATTCCAGAAATTGGAATAATGCTAATAAATCACTCAGCAGAGGTTGGCAATTGGCATCAAAACCCAGGTAATGATAGGTAAATCGAGAAATGGGGTTGCTCGTCTAAATTAGTATAAATACTTTGAGATATTTGGATGAAAGGTGTTGTACACATGAAAAATGTTATGTTCCCACTTACTTATTGACTTTTCATATAAATAACTTGTGAACTACATTCAGATTCTTTAGAAAATCCACTCTTTCATGTAGTCAGCAGGGATTTATCAAAGAGATCAGTATGTGCATGTCACTGCAAAACAGCTTTACAGTCTCTCTGGCTTCAGAAAACAAAATAGCGTCTTGAGGCCCAGCATTCCTCCAGTACTCAAGTCTGTTGTTACTTGAAAGCATTCTCTGAGCTGAGAGAAACATAGAAACTGATGTCTTTATAGAAATTATTTAAATTGTTTGCATGGTTTCCCTACAGTTTTTTTTTATATATCATTGAACATTGTTGTGGTGCATTTTAGGGGAAAACAAAGACATTCAGGGGGTAGAAACTTTCTTCAAGCTTATGTCCATTTCCAGAACTGAATCTAAATGAATCTTTTTTGAAAACTGAAAAGCTTGGTTTCTCTTTTCCAATTTTTTTTGTTTATACATACTTCCAGGCAAAAGAGCTATAAAACATACAAAATGGCTGTTCCAGAGCAGGAACAGGAACTGTTGTATTGCCTACAAGTAAAACTATTCTCATGAGATCTACAACCTAAATATTGAAGACTCATGAAAATTTGACAGTTTAGACACAAAGCACCATATGAAATTCGAACTCTTTGAAGTCTACCCATTGTTAATGTATTAAGGGAAGGTTGGTCAGTCTTCAATGAGAAAAGTATAATAGATATGGAGAAGACCTAGTACCATTCATCATTCCTTGGGGTATACAAGCATTAACAGAAGACTCAATTGTGGTATTTGAGAATCCTGTGCAAGCGGGCGCAGAACTGCTTTGCCTTGAGGGAACATTAGGAGAGATTCTGCTTTAAAAGACACAGTCGCTCCCCAGCTTGCGATGCATCTCGGATGGGGAGGATGTTTACCCTAACCTATCCTTGGGATGTTGTAGATTGCACCCCTCCCCAATGTGTTAGTCCTACTCTACAGGATGACGTGGAGCGGGGTGGGTCCATGGCGGCTCCTCTTCTGTATAACTCACCTCTTTTGTTTTGCTTGCTACCTGAAAGGGGCAAGAACATAGCTGTCTCGGTTCATAGGAAATGCAATGATCTCTGCTGTTAGGCCACATCTACACTTACGGCGATCTGTAGGGTACAGAGACTGCACATCCAGCTAACGTAGGTATAAGTAGCAACGTAGTGGGTGAGACATGGCTTAGGTTAGAGTACCCTACTCACCTGAACCCCCAGGTTATATCTTACATGGTTCTCTACACACACAGGCAGTGCTTCCCACACTTACACTACTGTTTTTATCTGTAGTCCCACTGCTGGAGCCTTTACCAGATGTCCTCTCTGAGTTCTTAATTATCAGGCATTTAGACCATTCCCCTCAGAATTGTTGCCCTGAATATGTGAAATCAGACCTTTTGCCTCCCATATTCCAGGGGAGCTCTGACACACCTTAACTTATGACCATGTCTAGTTTCCCTGCTTCTAGTGCATCTGGCCCACAGCATTTCCTAGCTGTATCAGGGTTTCACCAGTCCTAGCAGATTCTTGGCCAGAGCACCTTCTAGTTGTGCCATATATACACTCAGCAATGACTCATTTTCCCTAGTGAGGGTAGACAGCAAGTCTGCCATCTCAACCATGGAGTCTGGCCATGACTACTTTGTATCTGAGCCCCATGTGTTTAACCCTCTGACATCAATACAGAAAATAACACATCAAGAAAAATAACTTTCCACATTCCTACCGACAGACTCCCAGAACAATGTTTAGCTTTCACAATGACTCAGGCTACAGGCAGAGTGGAAGCCATCAGATCCTTCCTCCCCCACTTGTTTGTCTACTGGTCGCTGGTCAGGCAAATCTTTATGTCCTTCCTCCTGGGCCCCATGGGCATGACTTGACTCTTTCCTGTTTGAGCTACCTGTGTTTGTCTTGCTCAGTGAACTTTTATTACGAATCTGCCTCATTCAGCCTTTGACTTCTAGCTCCATATGTTGCTCCTTCACAAGCACGTTCCATTCCTGCCTTTACAGCTCTGGACTTCTCACTATTGTTGATGCCTCTGCTGAATTGTCCAAGGAATTATGTGCTTGGTCTTCTGCATGCTCTGTGGGGGCGAGAGATCCTTTCTAGCCCCCAGTTTGGAGCAGATGTCCTCCTGCCTCTGTAACTGAGCACAGCATGGTCACCAGCTCCAATTTCTGCTGATCAGCTGCTGAGAGACCTCACTGTGAATACAGCTCTTCTTGCTGTTTCTTGGTCAGCTTAGCATAGGTTTCTTTGCTCAGTTTGCTTTTCTCTGCTGCTTTATTCATCTTATGCTTTCCTTTGTTCTATTTCCTTTACCCAAAATAAACAGAGAATGAAAACAGTAACCTTCCTTTGTCTGTTCCCAGCCTTCTTACTTGCGAATCTCAATCTATTTTATCAGTGCTTGAAGAAAGATACTTACCTAACCAGCAAAGAATGTGTAAATCCTACCAACTATGTCACCATGACGCTCCTCGAGGTTGGGAGATACCTTATCACCACCTGCTCTTAGAATGAATCAGTCTTGTCTATGTCTGCTGTGATTCTGTCCCTGAAACCCACAGCATCACGCATCACAAGCACTGACTTCCAGGTCTCTGCAGACCTCACCCCCTCTTGTGCAGGCTAGTGACAGTCACACACCAACCCCCGAACCTCTCTGCCAGCATCCCCCTCTCACTGTCACTGAACCCTCCCAGAAGTAACCAGGTAAGTTGTCCCCAAAGAGTTAGTGTACACATGGCTTGACTGGCAACTCAGGATCAGGTCCTTTATAACAACACAACACTGGAATCATTTAGTGAAAACTAATATATTTAGTAACAAAATTAAGATTTTAAGAGAGTGAGCAACAATAATAGGAACAACAGGTTACAAATAAAGCAAAACATAAAATGCAATCTTAGGTCTACAGCAATCAATGATTAACCTTCCTATGTGAGAGAGTAGAATTCCTCTCAAAGATTTAGTCTTTGTCAGAGTCGTTGGCTTTCATTAATATTTCCTGCCCTGTCAGGGGTTTCCTTAATACATGGATAACAAAATGTCTATCTCGTCTTCCCTTTATACCTCCTAAATTTGTTGTCTTTGTACACTAAAGATAGGACAACCTCCTGTGGTTTAGTCTCTGATGACTTCCCAACCCCTTTCTACGCCATATGCAGATTTGGCTTACAAGACTTGGTTTTTATTTGACAGAGAGATACACATCTTATTTCCTGTCTGGAAAAAATCTGTTTATCAGCTCTGCCTTAACACAGATTTATTAGGGGTGTATTTCCAGAGTATATAATTCTTTCCGTGGTAGTGGTACATACACCTCCCAGTGATTAAGATCTGTATGGCATAAACTTTTATGCAATCTCTTACAAGACACCATTTGGACAAAAACTCTGAAAAACAGTGTGTTGTGAGTAGTGAGTTTGTCAGTCCTGATAGTGAAACTCTTTGCTAGCTACCAGCAATGGGCCTCTGTGTCATACTTTCACAGCTTACAAAAGGCCAAACTGGGGCCTGACCTTTATGGCCACAGAGGACAGTAAGGAGGCATATGGTATTCCTTTATCCCTCTGCATTGGCTGTCTATGCTCTGGGGAACTAAGTATGAAGAAAAGCAGCCTTCCTGGCACCACAATATCCCCCCTTCCCTATTCCTGTTGATAAAAGTAAGTGGGATGTGGAGAAAATGATCAGCGCTTTGGCTTCACCTCAACCAAGTACAGACCTGGTACCAGGTAGGTACTAGCCCTGGAGCAACAGGAAACTGTGAGACTAACTCTTAAGAGTTACCATCTGCTTCCTGAAGGGCTCCTGAGGCTTGTGACAAAATAGCAATTTAGCCCCAAACAGTATAGCCTGATATTTGTAAGCTGTGGAAGACAGATTTCTTTTTGGTTGCTTTTTTTTCCAAAGTGTTGTTTTAGGACATGAAGGTAAGGAGATATTTGTAATTTATTTATTTATCTATCTGTTTGTTTCTAGATGTTGGTGTATAAATGAATTATTCACAATAAGTCTCTTCTAGGTGTGATACTGACATCCCCACAAATTTTGATTTTTTTCAATCAAAGCATACATTTCTGCTGTTGAGCAGCCTGCATCCTATTTATCAGCTCTTGGGGATAATATACTTGTTAGTCTATTAGGAATTTGTTTCTGAACAGAAATCTAAGATAAAACTCCTGACTCCCAGCCCAGTGTTCTAACTAATATTTTATATCACCTTCCCCTCTCATCCACCCCTGAATGCAAACATCCCAAAAGATCAAAAGCCATGGATACTTTTAAAATTAAAATCTTGGACTCCATGATGTGCATAACAGTCCTGGACAGAAGTCTGGATTCAAGCTTAGCCAAAGAAAAATCAAAAGATAGTATTGTGTAACCAGCTGTCTTTTTTTGGCGGTGAGTCTGAGGGTTAGGATCATGTGGCCTGTCTCTATTTTCTTATTTTTACAAACGTATTTCCAAAATTCTGTTATGCTGTTTAAGTATAAAATGGTTTATGGAAGTGAAGAATTTCCATGCCCTTTAAAGCAACCAATCTCTGGTGTACAATATTCTAAAGGCTCAACATAAAATAACCAGAGAAAACTCTTTCTAGTGTAATCCTAGCTTCTGAACCCAGTCCCTGCTTGAATCCTACTGAGGGAATCACTTCTCAAGTGTCAAATTTATAGTAGATACTGTGATTATTCTGCCCTCTGGACAAATAAATTATAATGCACTTTTTTTTCGTAAATTAAGGCACATAACAAAATATGTAATCATTCATTAGATAAGTGACTGTAACAGCGTCTTCAAAGTCACTTCATGAGCTCTGATAAATAATATATGTAAGTAATAAAGTGCATATATTACATATTTCCAAAACACATAGAGCCAATTTAAGGCTTTTTGGAAATTTACATACTAGGTATTTTATTAGTTTAAGTTTTCTTCTTCTTCTAATGTTAACTATATATTTAATAGTTATGGGCAACCCTTAAAAAATGTGAAGGTGTGATTCAGAGAAGCAACCAATTCCCCAATCCTTAAAACTGCTCCACACAGCTCCACGTGTTTGTAGGAGAGGGACACAAGTTTGGATGCTTAACCTTATGTCTTCCAAAGTGGGGTGTAAATCTCATAAACACAAGCAACCTTACAAGATTTCCAGGATGTATCCCGTGGGAGGGGGATGGCAGAATTAGCAAGAGAGAAGCTTTCTGGGGGTATTTCAGTATCTTTAGTCTTAGCTGGAAACCAAAGAGCAGGAGTGTATAAACCTGAGCAATAAGTCGAGGGGCAGCATTAACAGAAGTTTTACAGCACCTCCAAATATTTCAGCTAGGAATGAAATTTAGGAGATAGATTCTTGGTTTTATTTTGGGGGAGAGAAGGACTTACTGTTTCATATAAAAATGTTTTCATAGCCCTAATATTTTCATTACTATTTCTCCAATCATTTTACCTTGTACTAGACGAATAATTTACCTTGCATTAATGTTGAAAGAACACTAGGAAATTAAATTTCAGTTAGACACAATATACTGTATTGTATAAACATCATCAAAAGTCTGTGTCAAACTAACACTTGTCTGGAAAATCCAAGTAAAGATTTTTCTTAGTTATACATGTGGAAATCTAGAGCATTCTGCCTCATTGACTGGCCATCTACATGGATCAAGTGCTCCTAACACCCTGCACAACTGGTGTGGAGATGCTTTGTTCACTATGCCAGCCCACGTGAGTACTGAAAATCAATACCTCTGATAGCACAGGGTTCAAGGTAGTGGAGGTATATATCCGAGTAAGTCGCTGTGTGGGTCTGGATTGCCTGGCCAGAAGATGCTAGCAAATCATAGAAGGTTAGGTTTGGAAGGGACCTTAGGAGGTCATCTTGTCCAACCTCCTGCTCAAGGCAGCACCAATCTCAACTAAATCATCCCATCCAGGACTTTGTCAAGCTAGGCCTTAAAAATCTCTAAGGATGGAGATTCCACCACCTCCCTAGTTAACCCATTCCAGTGCTTCACCACCCCCCTGGTGAAACATTTTTCCTAATATCCAACCTCAACCCCCCCGACTGCAACATGAGACCATTGCTCCTTGTTCTGTCATCTACTACCACTGAGAACAGCCTAGTTCCATCCTCCCTGGAACTCCCTTTCAGGTAGTTAAAAGCTGCTATCAAATCCCCCCTCATTCTTCTATTCTACTAAATAAGTTTGTTCCCTCAGCCTCTCTTCATAAGACATGTGGCCCAGCCCCCTAAGAATTTTAATTGCCCTCTGCTGGACTTTCTTCAATTTGTCCACATTCTTCCTGTAGTCAAGGACCCAAAACTGAACACAATACTGCAATGTGACCTCAACAGTGCCAAATAGAGTGGAATAATCACTTCCCTCAATCTGCTGACAGTGCTGCTACTAATGCAGCCTTCTTGGCAACAAGGACACACTGTTGACTCATATCCAGCTTCTTGTCCTCTGTAACTGCCAATTCTTTTCTGCAGAACTGCTGCTTAGCCAATCGGTCCCCAGTCTGTAGGACTTTGCACTTGTCCTTGTTGAACCTCATGAGATTTCATTTGGCCCAATGAGTATGTGTCCTCTTAGGTTTATAGTAGTTCCTATTGCTAGGGAAAACATTCCCTTTTTTCCATGCATGTTCAGAATGGCCAACTTAGTCAGTTGTTGGCTCCAGTGGAGAACATGTAGTGTTGGGGAAAGAAAAAGCTAACAATAAATACACGTAAAAATTGTAAGGAAACAAATTAAAATGAGAGGCAGATAGACAGTCAGGAAGTGGGAGAGAGAGATGGAAAATTAAAAATGTTCATGGCTATTGAATGATTCAATATTCACTATAGTTGCCTGGGACCCTTCTATATTCTAATAATGTAATCCATAAATAATTAACTAAATATAAGGGCTAGATCCTCAGCTGGTATAAATCAGCATTGCTTCATTGACTTCAATGGAGATCTGGCGATTTATACCAATTCAAGAACTGCTCTTGAGAATCTTAATTTCACTGGGCCTTGTTCTCTCTAAGTAGATGAGCAGCAAACTAAAAACAGATCACATCTGTTTATTATAGACAAACTTATGTTGTTGTTATAGACTGAACCTATTCTCTTCTGGTGATGCCATATATTCCTTCTCTGAGAAGTAGTAACAGATAAAGTAAATCCAAGTCAATAGCTGCTTAAGCACAGTTTTTCCACTGAAGAATATGGGCAACTTTAATTAATAATCAGTAAATTGTAATGGGAGAATTGCACTCCGGAAAAGTAGACTCATAGACTTTAAGGCTAGAAGGAACTATCGTGATCATCTAGTCTGACCTCTTGCACATTGCAGGCCACAGAACCTCACCCTCCCAATCCTGTAATAGACCAATAACCTCTGGCTGAGTTACTGAAGTCCATATGTCATGGTTTAAAGATGTTGAGTTACAAAGACCACCATTTACTGTAGTTTAGACCTGCAGGTGACCCTTGCCCCATGCTACAGAGGAAAGCAGAAAACCTCCAGGGCCTCTGCCAAACTGACCTGGGGGAAAATTCCTTCCTAACCCCAAATATGGTGATCAATTGGACCCTGAGCACGACATCAAGGCAGCCAGACACCTGGGAAAGATTTCTCTCTAGTAACTCGGAGCCCTCTCCATCTAATGTCCCATCTCTGGCCATTTGAGGGTTTTTGCTACTATCAGTCAAAGAGGGGTCACATCATTGTAGGCAGATGCATCATACTATCCCCTCCATAAATTTATCAAGCTCAGTTTTGAAGCAGCTAGGTTTTTTGCCCCCACTGCTCCCCTTGGAAGGCTATTCCAGAACTTCACTCCTCTGATGATTAGAAACCTGCATCAAATTTCAAGTCTACACTTCCTGATGGCCAGTTTATATCCATTAGTTCTTGTGTCCACATTGGTGCTGAACTTAAATAATTCCTCTCCCTCCCTGGTATTTATCCCTCTGATGTATTTATAGACAGCAATCATATCTTCTCTCAGCCTTCGTTTGATTAGGTTAAACAAGCCAAGCTCCTTGACTCTCCTCTCATAAGGTAGGTTTTCCGTTCCTCTGATCATGCTAGTAGCCCTTCTCTGCACCTGTTCCACTTTGAATTCATCTTTCTTAAACATGGGAGACAGAATTGCACACGGTATTGCAGAAGAGATCCCACAACGCCTTGCATAATGGTGATAACCCTTCCCTATCTCTACTGGAAATATCTTTCCTGGTGTATCCTAGTATTGCATTAGACTTTTTCATGGCCACATCACATTGTCAGCTCATAGTCAACCTGTGATCAACCAATACACCCAGGTCTTTCTTCTTCTCTGCAACTTCAAACTGATATGTCTCCAGCTATCAGCAAAAATTATTTTTGTTAGTCCCTAAGTGCAGGTCTTTGCACTATTCAATTTCATCCCATTTCAATTACCACAGTTTTTAAAGTCATACAGATCTGCAAATTTTATGAGTATATGCCCATTTTTGTGCCATGGTCATTAAAATAAATGTTAAATAAAATTGGTCCCAGGACTGATCTCTGAGGAACTCCACTAGTAATCTCTCTTCAGCCTGACAGTTCATCTTTCAGTATGACCATTGTAGTCTTCCCTCTAACCAGTTCCTTATCCACTTTTCAATTCTTATATTAATCCTCATCTTCTCCAATTTAACTAATAATTTCTGACGTGGAACTGTATCAAATGCCTTACTGAAATCTAGGTAGATTAGTTCTACTGTGTTTCTTTTGTCTAAAAAATAAGTTATCTTCTCAAAGAGATCAGGTTGGTCTGGCACAATCTGCCTTTTGTGAAACCATGTTGTATTTTATCTGTATTACCGTTTACCTCTATGTCCTTAACTACCTTTTCTTTCAAAATTTGTTCCAAAACCATGCATATAAATGAGGTCAAATTAATGGGCCTGTAGTTTCCCAGATCCTTTTCCCTTTTTCTTAAAAATAGATAATATATTAACAATTCTCCAGTCATATGAGACCAATTTTATGGATTCACTAAAAATCCTTGCTGTTCGGCTTGCAATTTCTTATGCCAGCTCCTTTTTTAATATTCTTGAATGGAGATTATTCAGGCCCCCTGATTTTGATCCCATTAAGCTGTTTGAGTTTGACTTCCACCTCGGATGTGGTAATTTCTACTTTCATATCTTCATTTCTATTAGCCACCCTGCTACGACATGTAAACTCATCATTAACCTTATTAAAAACGGAGGCAAAAATTCATTTAGGTATTGAGCCATGCCTAGATTATCTTTAATCTCCATCCTATCCTAATTTTTTAGTAAGTCCACTACTTTCCCTGTGTTTTTTATTTATATGGCTATAGAATCTTTTATTATTGGTTTAATTTCCTTTGCAAGGTCCAACTTTGCTTGGTTTATGGCAGGTCTGATGTTTTCCTTACACTTTCTGGCTGCCAGTAGGTAGCTTTCCTTGCTGATCCATCCCTTCTTCCATTTCTTGTAGAATTTCTGCTTTCTCTTAATTTGTTTGAGATGGATGCTTGCTCATCCAGTTTAGTCTGTAATCCTTCTGTACAATTATTTACCACTTTGCTTGGAATGCAGGCCTGAGATATCTTCTGCAGCTTTGTCTTAAAGTAAATTGAAGACCCCTCCACATTCAGTTCCTTGAGTTCTTTAATCCAGTCCAGTTCTCTAATTTATTCCTTTAATTTTTTTTTTAAGTTTTCCCTTTTGAAACCAAGGACCCTAGCTGCAAACCAATTTTTGTTTATCCCTCCATTTAGTTTAAACTGAATTAGCTCATGAGCCCTAAAACCAAGGTTGTCCTCTACAGCCAGTAGTTCTAAGAGGTACTCACTACCCACCTATACTAAGTCTAAGATGACATCACCTCTTCTTAGTTTGGTGACTGTTTTTGGTGAGGAAATCTGTCAATCATCACATCCAGGAACACCTGGACCCTATCATTATTAATAACATTTGTCCTCCAGTCTGTAACTGGAAATTAAAATCTCCCATAATATCACAATTCCCAGTAGTATTTATTTCATTAAAATATTAAATCTAATCCATATCCAAACTGGATCCTGCGGAAGTCTGTAGTACTGTTCCAATGGATCCTCTGTTAGCTTTCTTCCCCAAAGTGATTTTGACCAAGATTCTGTTTTATCTGATTTATCACTTCTAGTTTCTGTACCGTCTACTTCATCATTAATGTAAAATGTTACTCCTCTTGTACCTTTATTTGTCTTTTCTGAACAGCACATACCCTTCAATACTTGTAATCCAATCAGGATTACTATTCCATCATGTTTCTGTTATGCCTGTAATATCTGGTTTTACTTCCTGCACCAGTAACTCTAGTTCTTCCATGATGTTACCCAGGCTCCTTGAATTGGACATCTTAATTGTTTCTGCTTGGCTTCATTCAGATTTGTCACCTGATTTAAGTACAGTCATTCTACTACTAGTATCACCTACCTGACTGTTAATGTCATTGATACTGTCACTAACTTTCCTCTTGACGTCCATTCTGCTACCCTGTCTTGTTCCTTTCTCCATGCTGTATCCTCATTACTTGATTTTCCTCCCACTCAAAATTAGAATCAGATGTGGAGATTGTAAGAGTATCTCCCAACCGTCTTCTGCTAGTTTAAATCTATTTTTTAATCAGTGTGCCAGCCTCCATTCCAGAAGGCTATTGGAAGTCTATTGTCTCCCTTCTCTACTCAGGTGGAGTCCATCCCATGAGAACAGTCCACTGTCTGTGAATGCCTCCCAGAGCTTGAACATCCCAAAGCCCTTCTTATAGCACCACTGCCTAAGCTCATCTGCTCATCTGCTGCTCATCATAATTTTGTCTCACCTTTTTTCTCCTCCTTTAGGGACAGGTAGAATCCCACTGAAGTTCCCGAGCTTCCATTTCTTTAAGCATTTTCCCTATCCTGCATGTCCCCCTTGATGCATTCTAGAAAGAATCTGGTACTATCATTTTGTTCCCACATGAAGGACAATCAGTTGATTCTTTCTTGCTCCCATTAGGATTCTCTTCAGCCTCAGATCCACATCCTGTATTTTAGATCTGGGAGACAGCACACCCTTCTATTCTCAAATTCAGCTCTGGTGCCAAGCCTGTCTGTTCTTCTAAGTAGGGAGTTCCCAGTCATGTAGACCTGCCTCTTTCTGGCTCTGATGTGATAATATTCACCCTTCCTCCTTTCATTATTTTTGGCTGAAAGTCCTCCTGTCTTTTGTTCTCACTTGCAATCTTCTGAGAGTCATTCTCTGCCCTCCTGGGGCTCTGTGTTCTGGCTATATCCATTGACTCTTCCCCTCTTCTTGTAGGACTAACTGCTCTTCTCTTCTTCCTTGCCCTCCCACCGTCTGTTACTGCCTGCTACACTCCTTCTTCATTTCTCAGAAAACCTATTCCTGAGCTCTATTTCTCCTTCACTAGCTGGAGTAGCTGCGTAGCTGAAAGAATATTTAATAATTTGTATTTCAGGATCTCTGAAATACACCCCCCCTCATCTTTGTGGTTTTTTCCCCTGAGGTGTATAGGTTTATATAAACAAAGATTATTGCTAACATATCCCATCAAGAAAAGCAGGTGAAGGAGACAAGGATCAATTTCTGTCATTCTGCTGCAGAGTCCATAATTTTGCTTGTATGTGGAGAAAGTTATACAGCAAAGGTCATGGTCCTGGTAAATGTAAGAGAGGTCCTGCATTGCTTCTAATAGTCTGTCTTTTGTTGTTTTAATGATACACATGTGTGGGCATGCGCGTGCACACACCCCACTGATTATGAGAAAAAGTTGTGAAATCCCATGAAACCTGGCTCATAACTAGCAAAATTGACATACTGTCTGCAATCAAGATAACTATTCCATTTCCGATACCCACCCTCCTCAGTTCATCCATTTAGAACTCTTCCACATTTGGAGCCACACCACCATAGAATTAAGAAATACAAAACTCTACAGCTTATACAAAGTTGCTGTTGTGATCCTCAGGTGCCTCATTAAACAGCTAGTTATCAGTATGTGCTCTGGTGCATAGGAAGCCTCCTGCTGGTTATTGGACCTCCCGCTGGTATTGCTGTTACTGTCATAGTCCCTCTGCTATGCCTCCCAAGGAGTTTCCTTCTTATTGTAAGCTGCAAATGCCACTACTATCTGCTGACCTCCAAAAAAGTATATTTATGAGTAAAAGGCTATTCCCTCCCTCATCATCCCTAACGTCAGAAGTTTATTCTTGTACTGTGCTGGCACTGAACAATAGTATGTAACCCAGAGGAACAAAGAGAATCCATATAAAGGGAGAATTTGTGGGCAAGCACTTTAAGAAATAGTGAATTCTGTAGCAGCCTTGACTGTTCGGCTTTACATCCAATTGTTTCATGTTTCCTGGTTAAAGTAATACAGCTTTTGTGAGCAGACAGCCTTTAGACTCAATGTAAAAATGTAACAATCAGGGCTAAATCCACTTCATTTCTCACTCCCATGTGCTTTCAGAGTTCTTTCTGAAACAACGTAGTTAACTTGAATACAAATAATGAATGATGTTAATACCTAGAGAACTGAATTGGGTTCAGGCATTGTGGTGCTAGGCATTGTACAAACAGAGGAAAAGGTAAACTTAGTAAGAGAACACCTCTGCCCTGAAGAGCTCGCAGTCTAAAAAGCTAAGGGGTTGGAAGGGAAATATAGGCACAGAGATGTAAAATGACTTGCCCCAAATCACAGAGCTGATTGGTGGCAGAGCCAGGAGTAAAACACAGGGCTTCTGAACCCCAGTCTAGAGCCATGTTAATTAAGCCACACTGAATCATTATGTCATGTAAAGCAAAAATTGATTATCAGTTGTCTTGTTAGTGTAACGCTGACAGAGCCCAGTCATCATGATCAAACCCCAGACCTCTGGAGCTTCTACTGCATGAGCTAAAAAACACATCCCTTGTAGCAAAGGTTGTAGCAGGCTCATCTAGCTGGTCTAGCCACCATTAGCAGGGCAGAGATTGCCACACTGAGAAGGCATGAATTACATAAGCACTAGTGAGGCTTTGTTACCCAGGGTGTTTTTGAACCCCAAGCTACGGTAATTAATCTGTGTTTTCCAAGTGGTGTCTGGACATAAATCAATTGGGGACATATTTCCTCTGTCTGATAAATGATTGGTATGAACTAGAGTGCTTTCACTCAAAAGTCCTTGTTTTTATTGAGTTTACAGCACACATCTAAAACAGCAATAGTCTAGAGGATCCCAGATATAGTTACCCAAAGTCTGAGATGGTATCAAGTGGTCAGCAGCAGTGTTCCAATGGCCAGCCTTCCTCCGAGCCACTGGGGAGTTTCTCAGCTAGTCAGTCTCTTAGCTCATTGAAAACCTCTCCAAAGTGTACACTGTAAATAATTTCTTCTATAGGTCACTCAAAACAAAGCATTCATAGTAACCCCTAACGGCTAATGATTTCCCTAGTAACAGCAAATAACTCTTAATTTGTATTTATCAACAAAGTAATTCCCATCAAGAAACTCCAAGGTACCAAGAGACCAGGTCAGCTATTCACACTCTCTTCAATTCTCATGAATCCTTCACTTTATCTATTTTTGTTAACAATGAAGTTGTGCAGCTGTTTTGTCTGCAAGGCCAGTTTATTCCTGACTATGTGGTGTCCTCACTTCCAGTTTATGGTGGCTGAATACACAAAGTGGCTGAGGTTATGTCAAATCCACATTATGTCAAGACCAGTTCTCTCATAATAGTTTGATTGTTAGATGTTTGTGGGTAATTACAGTTGCCTAATATCTTCAAGTTCTCTTATTTACTATTTTTGGAGATAAGGCTGATGCAATGGAATATGACAGGGATGAGGTTGTGGAGAAGGAAAACATGGCAGGGCCAGTCACTACACAGTGCAACCCAAATAGAAAACATGAGAAGACTTTGATCCAAAGAAGTTCGCAATATAAATGATGAGGTTGGGGCCAGTATAAAATGTTGATATCACCAAAATATATCAAGATATTTATTTAAAGAATTGAGAAATTAGCTAGCTACATTATTAAATGGTTAATTGTACAAGGGAATTCTTGGTTTAGTCCCTATTAGTCAATTTATGACTGTGATACAAAATATGCATGGAATTATTTTTTTTCAATGAGTTCCAATAACTTATATCAGCTGACTATCATTGGCATTCTCCTGTAAGTGAGTTCACTTTTAATGTTCGTTAATCTGCCAATAATTGTATTGGAAGTTGGTTGAGTCAGAAAAAGTAACACTGTGATTCAAGTGCTGCCAAATGCTTGCAATTTCCTGAATGCTTTTTGTGGGAGGGGGATCCAGGAAAAATGCCAAAAAGTAAAGGTTTTTAAATGTGTGTGAGTGGGAGGGAGAGAGAGGCCCCTCTCTCTCTGGCAGCATATATACATGAAAGAACTTTTTTCACATGGAACCCAATTCATATAATATGCAGTCTAGAAATGGCTATTCATGAATGCATGCAATTTCTCACTGATGTTGTATTCAGTAAACCCTACATTTCCTACCTGCAAGTCAGCCTAAGATATGTATAATACTTCATAAACTCCAAAGATAGCCTCAAAAGAGGACACCAACCAAATACATTTTCTGGGTTGAAGAATGTCTTTCAGGATGCCTCTATATTCCTCTTATTTAGTACACCTTCATCAAAGGTCACTGTGCCAACTTACCTGTCAGGTGAGGAAGACAGGAGATGCTGTTCCCTCCATAACCCTTCAAGGACACTTCAGTCTATGCATTTTTTAAAAAACAATTGTATATATAATATGTGACTAGGCTATCATTGAAAGGAAGGGAACTGAATTAGGGTTCTTGGTGAAACAAGAGAGAGAAGTGGCTCCAGATGCTGACATGAGTTTGGAAGAGAGGAGTGTAGACAACTAGAAGCAAAGAAAGAGGAAATAAAATATCTTAACTCATGTTGTGTTTTATCTGTTATCAGCTGGTGTCTGGTTCAGACAATCAAATTAGAGTAGAGAACAGGATGACCACCTCCCTATGCGCCTATCTATAATGTCACCATGGGGATCTATGTCACCACAGGGATTTAAATTTAAGTGATACGTGCTGGAGGTCTCATGCTGCTAATACTAAAATATCCTTGGAATTTCTAAACATTATAGATAACAAATTTCTAATTCGAAAAGTTAAGAAAACTTAACAGATAAAGAGGAACTGATCACAGAACTAAAAGAACTAATGGAAGCTTAGGTATAAATGATCATGACTTGATCACATTTATTATGTGCAAACAGAAAAAAAAGTCCAGACCAGTAATATTTATACTTGGTGCTTTAATAGGCCCATTTCACAAAGCTTAAAAACAATTATGAGCCAAATATTGTAGGAGGAAGAATTTAATCAGAAAAATATGAACGATAATTGGGAATCATTTAAGAACGCCTTACTAATTGCCAAAAAGCCACAATCAAAGAAAAAAGCCACACAGGTTAAAATAAAAACCAAACAACCTGGTTTAGAGAAGCAATGGTAGCTATTAAAAAATACAAGGAAAGGGAAATTAATGGTGGTAATATAAATCAAAAGAACTGTAGAAAGGAAAGCAAAGGCAAAATCTATGGTCCTCAGAATTAAGGACAATAAGGAGGAGGTTTATTTTAAAAAAATATATTGGGAACAGAAAATTCCGACAGTGGTATTGATCCATTACTAGATAAAAATGGTAGGATTATCAATAATAATGCAAAAAAGCAGAAGTCTTAAATACATATTTCTGTTCTGTATCTGGGCAAAAAAATATTCAACCCTAAATAATATATTATCTTCATATGGTGATGATAACACTCTTTCCATTCCACTAGTAACTTTGGAGGATGTTATACAGAAGCTTCTGAAGTCAGACATTTTAAAATCAACAGGTCCAGATAACTTTCTGGTCCAATATAGATGGAATGCTCCTTGGGTAAGGGGGGAGTTCTTCTGTGTCTTCTGCCACACCCAGCACAGTGTCAGCACTCTGGATCCCGCAGTAATTGTCAGTAACTATAACACAAAATTCTTTGTTTTCCTTTTCTCCAAATACCTGTTCACATAGCTTCTGCACAGCTCCCAGATTCTGCCCATCAAAACAGACAGGGTGGGTCTTCTTGAAAAAATAAAAATCCCCTGGAAAATGAGCATTGCACATATCTGAAGAATAACAGGAAGCATTTTCAAGTCTCCTGTTGATGGCTGATTCTACTCATCCTTTTTTTAGGGCAGAAAAAATTTGCTTTCAAAAGGAATCAGTGCTGCTTGATTTCTTTTTTGTTTGTTCTTAAATGGTAAGTATGTGAAGCAAAATGACAAAATGTCAGTTATCTCCAACACTTTAGTATCTGCATTGCAAAATGTAGCACTATATGCAAAATGAAAGCACTACACAGAGCAAAGTTCTGGTGTCCCATGTTTAAGAAGGATGAATTCAAACTGGAACA
>ML675611.1:33069594-33092527 GCA_007922155.1 Mesoclemmys tuberculata | reverse complement strand
TTGCCCACATGCTCGGGGTTTAGCTGAGGTCTTCAAATCTCACTTTTAAGGATTTCAATAACTCAGTCATGGGTTCGGGGTTGTTATAAATGTGTATGGGTAGGGTTTTGTGGCCTGCCTTGTGCAGGATGTCCGACTAGATGATCATATTGGTCCCTTCTGACCTATGAGTCTATGAGTCTATAAAGTAGTTGAAGACAGAAGTAGGCAGAAAGCTGCAATGTATCTTAAAATGATACTTCCAAATGCAGGCCATATATTTTGGTTAGTATTAATACAATTCACTTTGCATAAATATTAAGACCTTAGTCAGTATGTACTCTCTGCCCTTACATGGGAAAAACAGTTTATTTCATCAATGTTGATGCCAACTCATTGTTTCACATGGCAATTTTGTATATAAGCGCTATGGTTGGGCCATATAAATATGACAGAGAGAAAGAAACTAATACATGAAAGGGACTTTGGCCCCTAAATGTAAAAGACGTACACAACAACTATAATGGAGTCAAAAAACCCAGTTAGAGTTCAGTTTTCACCTGCATCCAAGCTTTGGGCGGGGCAGGGAAGGGGGAGAGCTGAGAGCTGGTTATAGCTGCCTAATCCTGTGCTTGCACCACCTCTGTAAAAGGTAGTCACCAGCCTGTTCTAATTTTTGTCAGTGGATAGCAGATCTCTACTCTACCATGCCCTCTTTCCTGCCCCACCTCTGACGCAACCTCCACCCGCCCTCAACACACCCCATCCCTCCTTCAGCATGCCCCATGTACTAGGGATGAGTTTGGTCACTGCTGCAAGAGTTGTCTGCATCAGTAGAAAGTTCCATTCCAGGAGGTCAGTTCTCGGCTGGCTGTTTATGACCAGAATCTAACCACTTTCTGTCAGCTGAGTGGCGTAAAGTGCCCAGATTGAACTGGATAATGAGGCCCCATAGCACTGATGGGACCTCATAATGTCTCCGTAATCAAATTAAAACCAGTGATAGCCCCAGGCTTTAGCTCGGTTATGGGGATGTAGTTATGGTATGTCTATGCTGTAACCTATAACTATATAACCAGTTCACTGACTCAAACATAGCTGTAGCACAGGCAACGGTGTCATGCCGGTACAAAATAAGATACGGGGTATGATTTCCAAGGCATGTTGAGGGGCACAAGTCCCATTGATTACTTGTGCTCCTAAGTCAGTTAGGTGTGTTTTGGAAAATCCCACCCAAAACAGTTGTTGTTTTAAAAAAATGAGCCCCACCTGACTTCTATGCAATAAGAGATTCTACAAAGACTTGTTCCTCAGTGAGGATATTTTCCTTATTTAACTTGTAACTGGAGTTTAAAATGACCTTCTTCAAATACAGGAAAAGTACAGCAGCTTCTCTAAAAGGACATTGGGGGAGGGAGAGAGAGAGGCATAAAGGGGGAGTTAATTCATATTCACCTCCTGTCTGTTGGGTATCTGTTTTCCATAATTTGTCTCGATAATATCTCTCAAAGTGCTAAATCATTACACAGGCTTTTATATCATATTAGCCACATCAAATACTGATATGAAACAACACAGAGTACAAAGCTTTCATATGGTCCTAATACAGGAATCATATGGCCCAAAGGGCTATAAATAAGTGCGTTTGGTGCCAAGAAGTATATAGGGGGGAAAAAAAGTATTTCTTCTGGAATTTCATGTTTCCTTCCTGCTTGGGACATTATTATTCTTGGCTATGTATTTCTGATTATTCTACTGTTCGCAGATGGACATATTGATGTACATGTAACTGAACTCCATCCTCCGAGGATAACACACAGTCAAACACACAGACACTTTTTCTTTTGGCTTCATTTTTCCCACTGGATTAATTATCCTTATTACTCTGAGGCAATATTACTGCCAATAGGTGGAACAAATGCAGTCATCTTTTGAAAATCCTCACATTCTGCAAGCTAAGAAGCCACAAGAAACTTGTTAAAACTGCAGTGCAAGGGTTTTCATGGGTTGATGCTGAATCTTTTGGCAATTTTTTAAAAGAAAGCTGTCTTACTTAAATCTAACTCTTTTGCACAGCTAGTGTCAGGATATTAGAATCCCTAGTCACCATTCACCCCCTGCCTCAAGTAAAACATCTCAGATCAGAGAATATCAAGAATCTTCTGAAATAAATGACCCTCACTCCAACAGTCAGTACACCAATCACAATCACAAATTCTTGCATTGAAATGGTGTTTGTCTTAGACATCACCTAAAAATTATCATTTAAAATACAAGATTTGATTTCAAGAAGGTATGTTTTGTTAGTAACAGATCAAATTGTTCAGATCTTGTGGATCAGATATTCAGACTGGTTTCTTAATCTGCAAGTCTGTAAGAGAATCTATTAGTACCAAACCAGTACTAATATGGATGGATATTGCTTGCACAGTTACCGATGTTTATGAAAATTGGAGGTTTGTGCTTGGATCAGTGAGCACTCAAATATTGAAAACGTTCACTCTAAAATAAAATAGGATTTTCTTCTGTAACTTATCTGAACTTATTTTCTACTTTCCTTTATTGAATGTATTGTGTAGTAATACAGCTCAGGAAAAGACAGTAAGGAGAAAATCCACAGTTATCCTTTATCTGATAACAGAGCACAAAATGCAGACATGTCAAACACATCATGTTGTACACTTGCAACAGACTATTCTTCAGTAGTTAGCACATAAATAATCACGAGTGAGAAATTTGCCTTTAAGGGTTGAGCTAAGAGTCTGGATGCACAATAATTTGGAACCGGTCACAGAATATAGCAGGTCTTTTTCAAGCATCTTAATCAATGAATGATCACTGAACACCATGACTAGAACTGTTATATAAGCATGTCCTCCTCCTAAACTAATCCCTTTCTACCAAGAAATATCCCTCAAATATCTAACCCCATACCAAAAACCTAGGCCAATAAAAAAGGTCTTTGATATATGAACCTTTCAACTAGACTAAGCTGATTTTCAAGTAAACCTGGTGAATTTCAGCAAGTCTAAGGCTGAGTTCAAGTAAGAAGGGACAGACTATTGATTTGTGGTTAAAATCAGACAGTATCTCATGGGTTTTATCCATTTTCAACACAAAACCAAGCAAAACTTCACAATTTCTGTGGAGAGACTGATGAAGTTGGTGGCTTCACTCAAATCCATAACTTCAAAGTAAAGCTCAAACCATAGTGAGCTGAAAAAAAAAACATAAAACCTTGAACCAAGCCTACTAGATTTTGCAATGGCTCCCGTATTAACATCCAGCAAAGCTAGCTTTGGTTGAAAGCAGGAAAGCGACTCACTGGGTCAAAGATTAATCAGTAGGTATCGTCAAAACCTACCTCCTATCTTTTTTGGAAGAAATAAGCAGTGTGTGTGTGTATGTATGTGTTTGTACGTCTTCCCAGTTTTGGACTTCCTTCAGACAAAAAGATTTCATAAGAAAAATCTTTCAGGGGGGAAAGAAAATCATGTCAGCCTTAACTAGCCCCATAGCCAAAAGCAGATGCTGACATTTCTTTGAAACAGAGAATCAGCTAACAGTTCAACTTAGATATGTTAACATCTGATCTTACACAGATTTAAATTGATAAGAAAAACTGTCTTTTGTATGGACCACAGATCAAAATAAAACCATCTTCAGTACATCAGTGGCTAGTTCTTTACCAGAACCTGTAAGGAGTTATTTTCATCTACAAGAACTTGCACTATCATTATATTCCTTGTACATGAGGTTGCAAACACTGAGATTTAATGAGCATAATATCCAGTAATCTGATCATCTCTGCTTCTGCCTTGGGAAATTCCTAAGAAAATGCTTGTCAATATATCCCAAGAACTATGTGGGTGGAGCCAGACATTCTCCTGAATGAACATAAAAATGATAAAACACCATATCAACCATGGACGAAGACGTCACAAAATGATCGCTCCATATCTGACCTCTCAGTCCTTGTCCTCACAGGAAAGCTGCACCAAACCTTCAAACGATGAGCCTGGGAGCTTACATTTGTAACACTGATGGATGCTAAAAAACATGGTTTTAATAAAGATGTATAGTTTATTACAACAATCTGTAATGTACTAACCTCCATTTTTTGTCATATTGCTGCAGAGGTGTTCACAGGCCACTTCACTTTGAAGGGTCTCATTTCATACAGTATATGTTGCACCTTATATTTAGCTGTGATACATTGCATACCTTTCCCAGACCTGAGGAAGAGCTTTGTGTTTCTCAAAAGCTTGTCTGTTGTCTCTTTAACCGGTAGAAGTTGGTTCAAAAATGGTATTACTGCACCCACCTTGTCTTGCCAATGTACCAGCAGCCTTGACACCTGGTATTGTCTGGCCAATTCTCAAAAAACAGCAATGTTCACCAATCATCTTTTTTGGAATCATAGGGTTACAAGGGATTGCAAGAGTCATCTACTCTAACTCCCTTCCATGTTGCAGGATTTGTTGTGTCTAAACCATCCAATACAGATGGCTATCCAGCCTCCATCTGGAAACCTCCAGTGAAGGAGATTCTACAACCTCCCTTGGCAGTCTGTTCCATTCTCCTTCTGTTCTTCAAGTTAAGAGATTTTTCCTGAGATTTAATCTAAATCTGCTATGCTGTAGTAGGAACCCATTGTCTCTTGTTCTGCCCTCTGTGGCAAGAGAGAAAACTTTTCTCCATCTTTTTTTCATGGGTGGAGATTAGAGATGCATGGGATTTCTAGTCCCTTCTTCATAAATTAGCCCCTTGCTTTTGTCTTCATTTTCTTGATCCTAGATGTTCATTGACTGGATTATTGTCACCATTCCCCTAGGACAGATTTAAAATTCTCCTTATCAGGTTATCCAGACAGTGTCCAGAGATGCACTTCCCAGTGAGGGTTGCTTACCATCCAGGATTGTCCTGGAGTCTTCAGGAATTAAAGATCAATCTTTCATTAAAGATTGTCATGTGATGAAACTTTCAGGAATATCCAACCAAAAGTGGTAAGCCTATTCCCAATATTTTATAGATGGAGCCTATCCCAGCACAGTAATCCCCTTTTCTGGAAAATCAGCTCATTGTCTAAGAAGCCAAAGCCCTCTTGCTGACATCACCTTCATAGCCACACATTTACTTCCACGACTGGATGGTTCCTGCCTCATCCTTTTCCTTCAAGATTGAGGAATCCCATGTCAAATCTTACCTTCCTAGGCCTGGTCATTGAGAAGATATTGGAAAACTATTTCCAGCCTCATACTGGCTGCCAGACCTTTCAGATTCCCCCTAAAAACTACTAGTTCTAAAACCCTCCAAAGGACTACAGTGCAAACCTGTGAATATATGGGTAAAACCCACTGGATTGATTGGATATTACTCCCCCACTCTCCTCTCAATGAAGGCCACTCCACATGCTGGGGGATTTCTTCCTTCCATAGCACATGGAGTAAGCACAGTTCCCTTGTAACCCCCTTTTAAGGGCCTTGAGTGCTCCTGAATTGCTCAATCATCTTTCTCTCCAGTCAGATGTGCAGCCCTTTCTCTGTGGCTGCCGGCATTTGTCCCCTCCCAATGACCCATTAGCACAGAAGCAGACCTTGTCCTCTGTTTTATGATGGAGTCTGTACTCTTCTGCTGAATATATCTCTGTGACCTTTAATGCTGAGCCATGTGCCACCATTCAGACACAATCATGTTTGCACCTACTGACCAAGGTAGCTAACACAGCATGTGTTGCTCTTCCCACTGGGAAGCTGTGCTGAAACTAGATCTGGGCACCTCCAGTACAACCATTGTTTCCTTAGTAAGCCAACTCATCATTGGGTCACCCAAGGAACTTTAACTGGCTGAAATCCTCCTAACAGTTGACAGGAAATATTTAAATAATGAAACACCACAAAGATTATGTAATTCAAAGCTCTGGTCTTCACCAGGAGACTTCTCCAGCCTAAAAATCAGTCCAATTTCTTCTTAGGGGGTTGGATGTGATATACAAGTCTCCTTCTTGAGTGGTTCAGGAGAGATGGGGGACACAATGTCTTGATTGCTATCTACTTGGGTGACACAGGCTCTCTTTGTACTTCCTTCTCTAGGTTGTATCTGCTATTCAGCCATGTGTCTGATTAGTGCCTTGTTTGCTCAGGTCCTAATCTCTTCCAGTGGACACCTCTTCAGCTTTTTCTCATTTAGCATATGGCCAGTGCTCAGATACTGCACCCTCTCACTGCCCCTGAACCATTGCTTCCAGATTGCTGATTCTGCCACTAGGCCCTCTTTAGCCATGTAACTTATTCTTGCTGTTGCTGTTAGTTCTGGTTTGGGCATATCTCAGAGAATTTGAAATGCAGATCTGTATGCCTAATCTAGGTTTTCACAAAATGTGAGGTGTATGGACATAGGATGTTGGTCCAAGTCCATTTCTGCTTAAAACGAATCCAAAATGATGCAGTCTCCTTCCAAAGCATGACACTTGGAGGTTCTGTAATGGTGGAACTGGAGAGTTATGTACAGAAGAGAATGAATGAGAGTCTGACCCAAGCTCATTATCCATTACATCTAAGAAGTGCCCCTAGAGGAGTTTGGAAACCTTCTGTCATTTGAATCCACTTGTCTTTCCTATGTGCACGTGTTGGCCCCAGTGACATGACCTGCTTTTGTTCAATGTACAAAAAAAAGCATTGCACAGCTTCAACCTCAAGATATGGTATAGGTTTAAATGTGAACTAAAACACTTTTTACCTGCTAAGAACTGAGCCTAGGCAGACAAGTGAGGGAGGAAATGGTTTTCAATATTTTTGTTTTCAGTGTAATTATTTCTAAGGTCTCAGTCTACAGCATATATCCAGTTAATAATCTGGGATCTTAAACACTTTTAAATTTTATTTTAAAAGCATTTCATTTTATCGTGAACAAGAATGATTGATTGGAACGTAGGCAGCATAATTAATTCCTACAATACATTTTCAGCAAAAAGCATTTAGAAAAGTCTGCTAGTTATAAATATTCAAAGCACTTAAGGCCACATTTTTAAAGGTATTTATTTAGGCACCTCAAGTTGCAGATAGTTGGCTGCTGGGATTTTCAAAAGCACCTATGCACTTGACTCCCATTAATATCAATGGACATTAGGATCCTAGGTTCCTAGCGGGATGTTCAAAAGTGCCTATCTCCATCTTTAGGTGCCTAAATAGCTTTAAAAATGTGGACTTTTGTCTCCAAAATTAGCATGCTTTTCAATAGGGATCATTTAGTGGAGTGAACACACACAAAAAAAACATAAAAAGCATTTTGTGATCCTCCTGTGATAGGCACATAAGCAATCAGATATCTCCGTTATGCAACTGTTCAGTGGGAAAGAGGAAACTTGGAGAGCTGTAATGTCAAAAGAGAACTTGGATGACACTAACTAACAAAATAGTTATGAATTACTTATGCAATATGGTAGTTGTTTCCAAACTGTGATCCACAGTGCCCTTCTCAGTCCACCACAAGCTGACTGGTCACGTGGTGCCAACTCCTTCTCTTTGTATCTAGCCGATAAATTTTGTTATAAGAAATCTAAAATATAGATTAAATATTGTCTATTATTTCTTCCATTGCAAGCAATCACTGTAGTTGTCACAGGAATGCTATGGAATCACAACTGGGAGAGCAAGTGGGTCACACAATCCTGAAGGGGAGAAGAGGTCATTCACAAGTTTGGTTTCTCTGTTAAGATGTGAGCTCTGCTACAGGAAAGGCCGATAAACCCTTCTGATGTGGCCACAGTAAAAGCCAGTGTGATTTTGAATTGTGTACTAAAAGCATTACATCTCATATCAAAAAATGAAGTGCCCTTCTTTTGGCTTTAGTGAATCTGCCCTTAGAATATGATATTTAATTTTGGATCTTTAAATAGCAAAAAATGTTGATAAATTGGGGAATATTTAGACAACATCACCACAAATAACAAAGGGCCTGGATAAATTGCTTTATGAGCAGTTTGTGGAATGATTAAATAACAATTAAATGGTGGTATGTGGCAAGATATCAGAAGGGTATATATGCTGCAGAGAACAATTCTCCATTGGCAAGAAAATGTACTAGATGACCTAAAGGCTTCTTCCATTTCTAACTCATAAGATGCTTCAGAAATGCAACCTTGGAAATGCTCAGTGTGCAAATAATGTCGTGGCATACAAACAGGAAAGAAAAAGCAACTTTGGCACACCTCAGAGCACTGTAAGTGACAGTGTTTGTCATATTATCATCCAATTTGAAAGTCTAATCTGTCTTTTGCATTTCTATAATTCATCATTTGAAAAAAGGTTGTCTGGATTTCAGTCATTCATTGTCCTGCAGCTACTGGGCTGCTTCTAGACACCTGATGTTCCATTTCAAATAGGCTTTCCCTGGTTTAGAGACATAAAACAAACTGATGAACTTTCCTGAACAAAATCCCAGTGCTTTATAATAAGAAAGCAATTGGATGGAGTAGAAGTACTCGTTTTATAAAAGAATGTGAGCAAATATGATTTTTTTTTCCTTCCTATTTCTGGATACTTTGGATTTGATATTATTTTACCATCTGTGTTTCATCCACATTGAGACATTTCTAAATGAAAAAAGACAAAAAAAAGGTCCATAATGAATAACGTGTTTTACATAAAACACAAAAAACCTTCCTAAGCCTTCAAGGGGCAGAGGAGAACCGATACAAGTTGTTTGTCAAGGAAAGATTGTTGAATACATTAGGATGAACTGCTAAGAGGCAGCGTGGGTGCCATGAATATAGAGGAGAGAACAAGAACATAAAAAATTATGTCTTTCTTTGGCTTCTATTCTTCTGAAATCAGAAATCATCCAAAAGAATGTGGAAATGATCAGAAGTAGGACATCAAAGTCTTAAGAACACATCTGGATAAAAGGACTATCAGAGAATATATAACCATTTGAATCTATTTTTTTCTTGGTGGGGTGATGAATTTTGATGCCTGTGAAAGTGGGAGTTCCTTTGTGCTAAAGCTGCTCTCCTCACACATCTCTACCATTATACCTTAACCCTGAGTGGCAAAACCCCTTATTCCTGTCCAGTTCTGCCATCCACATCTCATTTTATTTTAGCTGTAGTTCCTTTAAAGCTCTTAGTCCTGACCTGCACTTACACTTCACTGTTGCAATTACCCAAACATCTGCTCAGTCTTCCTCCAGCAAGCTCCCATGTTATTCCAGTTCTGGAATAATTCTGCAGAGATGCTACACATGCTGAATTATGTCCACTGTACTAGATTTTGACCTATGGGGAAAAATGTTGCAGCTAATGCTAATAGATAAACGTTATGGTAAGTTCATGTCAATGCATAATTTAGACTGTTTTTTCCACATCTGGCACTGCTAAACTGACAGAGCCTGACCACTGGTACTCTAAGAGTACATTTGGTGATGACCTGATAACTGCAAACACATATTACCCCTAAAAAGGGGCTTACATGTGTAACTCAGTTGGAAAGAAAATCTAAAAGTGGCCCACACCCAAGTGATGTTATATGTAGCATCCCACTGATCATAAAGAGATCTATTCCATAATGGGTAGAATGAACTTGTTTTATGTGGATGCTTAGGCAGCATTTTATCCTTGGAAGCTTCTTTCAACATACAGAAAGAGGGATATTGTGATGTGCTGTCTCTCATAAAGTGCTTCTTAAGATAAGAATTCAAGGTGCCACCTATGGACAAGCAAGTAGGGAGTGAAACTTGATATTGCTTACCCTTGCATGTTATGTAAAGAAACTCAGATGTTCATGGGAAAGGATACTATAGCATTTGACTTAATGAGGACGCTTGATTATCTGCCAGTAAATCAGAGGTATGCATTTGTTTTGGTGGATTATTACTGTAAATGGACTGCGGTGATGTATTCATCTTCTGTCAACACCTACATAGCGATAAAAGCTTTTGCAAAATAATTTTAAAGCCAGGCTGACTAAGGAACTTGCAACTGCTAATGGAGCAAAACTTACCACCAAAGACCTAGAAAAGCATTTGTTACTAGAAAGTAAAACCTGTAAGAGAACTATTCTTTATTACAATAAAGACAAATAGCCAAGAAAAGTATGCAAACAAAATGACCTAGCAAAGCTTATGGGTTGAAAGCCCTGAATCCTACATTGGAAAGAAGTCAGACTGCTTGCTTACTAAGTCCATGCACAATGCAGATACAAACCATTTTTGAGGTATTAAAAGGGCAATACACATGCGTAATTACAACATTCAGGGTTAAGAAAAGCAAAACCAAAGACAAATTCTTTCTAGTGTCAAATTAAAACAAACAGGGAATAAATAATATATGAATACAAAAGATGGAGCTAACCTGCCTTCCGTAATGAAGGGGAAATTGTATGCATGACAGATTTCGTGGATAAAAAGGATACTAGGAGTATTATGAATGTTAAGAAATTATGCCTTTGATCATTAAGAAATTAAAAAAGAGAGGTATATTTCTGAACATGAAAGAAAATATGGGTATGTCTAACCTGTTGCTAATTTATAAGAGTAGTGACCAAGTTATTAGACTTGATTTAGTTACGGATGAAACAATTAATAGGCTAAATTAGTTTGTGGCATGAAATAAATTATATGCCATGGCTGAGTTTGGCCTTAGCTTTTTAATCCTAAAGAAAATATTGAAAAAAACAATGAAACCAAAATCCTTGTCATCTGAAAAAATAACATTGATAAACTGACAGCCCTTATGGTAAAATTGTTATATAATTTGGAGTCTTTGCCGAAATACTGTGAAAGTCTAGACAGAACCTGGTTACACTGTAAAGAATTATATTTCATGTTGTCTGTTAATGTTATATCCTTCTAATTAAAGTTGTAATATGATTGTTTAGGTATAATATTAGAATCTGAAAATTAAGTTATTAATTGGCTAGTAGGCTAAATATTTGTTTCTTTTGTAAAGTGAGATGTGTATGTAATAGTCACATTTAAAATGATTATCAATTTTTTCATTTAGAAAATAGTTTATCTGCATATTTTTAGTATTATCTAAATGTCTCTGTATTTATTATAGGGAATACAAAGAATTATGCAAATGCTGCAAAATAAGCTAAGCAGTGATATGTCATCCCTCAAACTATGACAGTTTCTTTCTACGTATCTTGAACAATGCTAAATTTTAATATTACAACCATTACTGACTCTGAATTAAACTGAACTTCATGAGCTTCTGAGCAAATCACAGACACGTTTTTTGAGAGAGGCTACACTGAGCAAACTTGAACCATTGATGTACTTGGTCTCTGGGGAAACCAAATTAAACTTTGTTGTCTCATATTGCTTCAACCAGAAATCAGGCGAAGCTCAGTGGTTTTAGCCTAGCTTTGTTTTAAGTTTTGGGACCCAACGTTTGCATAGAAGCTCTGGGGAAGTGAATGAAGGCAAAGTAATTATGGAAATAATATTCCCACAAACTCCTGCAAATCCAAACTCATCAGCCACGCATCTCTTTAATTGTCTTTAATCAATAAAGCAGTTTGATTACTCAATATAAATATATAATGGTTTTAACCCAGCAAACACATAAGCATATGCTTAACTGAAAGCATATTAGCAGTCCTGTTGTCATCAGTGGTCTTAAAGTTAAACGTGTTTCAAATGCTTTGCTGGATTGGACCCAGTGTCCATAAAACTTATTTTAATTTAAACCCAAACACACCAGTTTCTTTCCTCTTTGATTTGTCCTGTCTTTCTTTTTTTTAATTAATTTTTTAATTTTACAAATATTTTTGTAAAAAATTAATGTAAATTACTCAACGGTTAAGTAACATAAGTACTGTTCTACTATTTTACCTCGCCCTCTGGTCTCAGTCGCTCCTGTGTTGGCAGTGAACTGTAACAGAGTCCTAGCTAGAATGGAGAAAAGGCATCACCCTCAAGAACTGAGGGGCACAAAATGAAATAAATATAAAACAGTTGTTTTGCCAGCTTCTTTTGTAGCGAATGTTTCTGATGTAAATGACTGGGAGGGAGAGGGGCAGGGTAATAGACATCAGTTATGGATCTGAGTGGTGCAGTAGCTATCAAATTGTGTTCCTGTGCATGCTATGCTCAGTTGTGGAGGGGAGGAGAATCAGAGCTCACTGACATGGATAGTACAAGGGCTAATGGCAGGATTCTATTTTTGGAAGCTATTCACTGTTTGTGGTTTGCTTGTCAGATTCAAGTAAAGGGACCTGAGAGTGGACACCCCCGATAATAGTGTATAAGGCCCTCCAGATTACAAAGTGATTCTAAGTGGTCTAGAAATTATGTAACAGGCAGTTACTTGTAGATATTGTACTATTCAAACATGCATAGCTCCTTCAAATAAACCATTTGTTCAGATAGCAAGGGATATTAAAAGTAAGATACATGTCAGCAATTTTTTAGCCCAGAAGTTGAAGGTTTCTGATTATCACGGACACCTGCAGTGGAGAGAAAATTGAAAAACTTGATTTAACGTGAGTAGGGTTATTTAAAAGTGCTTTACTTCCCAAATGTGTAAAATAATAAAACCTGAAAATCATAAACTCTATTTATAGGGAAGTAAAGGCTGCTGAACAGAAAATGGTTCTGAAAGCAAGAAATGATGTAGGAAATAAGGTAGCTGCTACTTTTATAATTATATATATTATTTTTCAAGGAAATTCATATTATTTGTACTGTTTGTTCACTTCACTCCACATACAACAGCTGTCCCTCAGGGGGTTGGATGACCCTGTTTAATCTCATTTTAATTCTAATTCTTAGCATGATGTGAGTATTCAGAAATAATTGTTACTGCACTAACCCACTACAGCATCTATATTTCTCTTCCCCTGTAAGTCCTATGTGTTTTGCTTCATTTCAAAAGCACATGTTGCCATAGCACCTAGAAGCCTGAATCGGAATTGCAGCCCCATAATCTAGGCACTGTACAAACAGAGTAAAAGGTAGCACTCGCCTGGAGAGCTTGTGATATAATCAAGACAAGATGCAACAGTGAGTGTGGCAAGCCAAGAAAAGAAACAGGGAAGGGAGGATGTGGGAAAAAGTTATAAGAACATGTTTATATGGGCCAAATAACTATCAGAAGTCCCTATGATCCCCGGCGACAAGTCTAGTCACTATCTGTTGGCAATTTCCTATAGGCAACACAGTAAAAGTGAGACCTGAAGGGGGAGTGTAGATCAGTTTCCATCTGTCCACTTGTCACCCAACAATTCTGGATGAAGAATAAGCAGGCTTGGTCTGACTCTAAGATTTAGATAGCCTAAGCAGAAGTGTGAGGGGAATCCTTACACTGCCTCATTCCCTTGTGAGAGCAGATAGTTCATGTCTCAATCTAGCCCACTGAACATAAAAGTCCTGGGTTTTGATCTATTCACAGTTGGAGTAAGCTATATATCAGAACTCTGAGATCATCAGTGAAGGTTTGGCATTTCTCATGAAACATAGCTTTCCAGTGATGACACCTTTTCTGCTAGCTGGTATTGGGTTTTTGACCATTAATTATATAATTTAGCTCGGGGCAAAGCCCTACATGATTAGGAGATGGCAGGATTGAAATATTTAAATTAGCTAAGGGTTATTATAAACTTTTTACTGGATGATTTATTTGAACTTGTTGGACAGAGTAGAAATAGGGGATAAAAATTTAAGTTTGGAAGGAATATACATAAGAATGTAAGCAGGCACTATTTGACAGAGTGGTAAAGAAGTGTAATGCATTTCCAGTAGAGGCGGTGGAATTGAGCAGTGTACAGTTACTTAAGCAAAAAATGGGATGACTACTGTCTTCTGAATTGAGTATGCTAAATGTATTACTAGTATTTGGTTTAGGAACTGCCCTTTTGAGAGTCAGGAGGGATTTTTTTGCAGACCATGCCAAGACTGGCTGTGTTTTTTGTGGGGGGCTTTTATGCCTGAGGGTGTTTTTGCCCTCTTCTGGCACAAAAAAAGTTAAAACAAAAGTTGTTAAAAGTTGAAATATCGTGAGGATAGCATCAAAGAGTTCCAGACATAAAGGGCACATGCCCTGGTCCTCCACAGCTATGCAACTATGAACCACTTAAACTGACATTTATTTGGATTTAAACATAGCATAAAAGATGACCTCACCTCTTCTGTTCCCCCTTTCCATAAATAAAAAACCCAAAATGTTGGTTTATTAAAACGGGATGTAGAATGTGTTCTGAATCACAGCTTAAGGTTTCATGTGATTCTCACAGCAATGTTAACTATGGCTTTCTGAAGGCAAAATTCAGCTGACATAGTTCTGTTTAGTTCAGTCTTTCTGCACTGGCTTACACCACGGTTGCATTTGGCCTTCTGTATGCAAGGTTGTGTAAACCAATCAGATTTGCATTTTACTTTCACAGTCACAGGCACACAGGAAGATTAAATTGTTAGCTTGTTTTAGGTAAAGTGTGTGAATTTAAAATAGAAAGTTTTGTTTTGTACAAAATTCCATAGATGTTACTGAATGATACAGGACAAGATATAATGACAAATCATTTTAAAATTCCTATAAGTCACCAGTTATTTTACTCAGTGTAAAATATGTGAACTTCCTTTTCCAAGTGGTCAGTTAATTGATCATAGAGGTCATCGGTTTACAGATGATTTACATTTACAACATGCACTGAGCTGACCTGGCTGATTTGACTGTTGTTGCTACAGATGCCGATGCAGATCGGCTACAGATGCCGATTTCTTTTCCTGTGACTGAATGAGTATAGAAATGGATGTTTACATTTTATCATTTCCTGGTTGGGATTTATGTTGTGTGCATAATTATAATATATGAAACGTCCTCTCTTGCAGGCATCATTGTTCATTAATTCATTTTAGAACTTGCAGTGATCACAGGTTGTCAAATAAGTATCAGTTTTTAGTTATTTTTAATACTGTATTTAGCATATGTTAACTAACGTGACTGTAAAGTCTAGTGTAGACAGGATGCTGTTCCTAGCGACATTACAGCCTAGGGTTAAACATAACTAGAAACAAATATTTATAATCGTGTTAGTTAACGTGGTTAATTAGTGCATGTTAAAACACAACTAAAGACTCAAATGTAGATGTACTCACGCTCCTTCTTTAAAATCTGTGCTCTTCCTATTGCTGCCCCTAGTGGTAAGAAAGCAGTAAATGCTGGAACAATGAGATGGCCTAAACTGGAAGCCATTCTGAGAGGACCCCTGCGTGAGTTTCTTTTCTTTGAAACTGCACCTTTTCAAATCTACACTAGATTCTGGTTGCATGTGTGTACTGAGTCTGAACATCAGAAGAATATAAGTTCAGTGAGCCAACCAAAATGGCAAAGTAGCAACTCTCTGTCTTATTTGGGACATCCCCTCTGGACTCCTCTATTCATCACCATTGTATGTCTGTATTGGACAGATCAGTCATGAAAATGAGTGTCTCAAAGAATAACATGGAAGTAGTAATTCAAAAACATGGGTAGTGTTAGCACATCACATCCTGTCGAAGTTATATTGGGCAAACAGTCATCAGAAACTGCAGAGACTACAGGTTAGTTTTGTTCCCTATTGAATTATCACTGTCTTTCCTTCAACAAATGCACCAAACAAGTACTCAGCATGTAATAACAATTCATTCATAATTGTAAGTTTCTCATTTTTCCATGAAACCATATTTCACACTCAGCTTCTCTAGCCAATACACCCAAGCTGTTTGTGCATCTCTCTAAATAGTGGTAACTGGCTGGAAAAATAACTGAAATTTTTTTCTGTTCCTTTCCATCTGCCTCTCTCCATAGGGGTTTTATAGGGGAAAAAAACCTAACCAAATAAATGCTTGTAACAGTGCATTTTCACAAGGCACCACAGTAGCATCTTCTTTACAAAATAACCAAATATCAGGTCAGTAGGTAGGAATCTAAGTATAATTATTGGGTCAACTGATTTTTATTAATTGACAGTTCATCATTTTCTTATAATAATGTGCATACTTGTTGAGAAATTTGGGGTTTCTTTTCCTTTTCCTTTTTTTTTCTTTCCTTTTCACCTTTTATTTCCTTCCATTTTCACACTTACTTGTGCCGTTTGCTTTTGCAGTCTTGGAACAGATGCAGAGTTCAATTTCAGAAGGTAATGCAAAATCTAATAAATCCAACCCTGTTAGTTTATGGGGATATGTGGCCTTTCTTAAACATGATTACTTGTTATTTTGAGAAGCTTTGATGTGACATTTTGTCACCTCTTAAATATCTTCGAACAACAGTTGGGATATTCTGAGAATTATTAAACTAAGGAAGTTAGTAACCCTTTCTTCAAAAATTATGGCTGAATTTTAATTATTAGAGTTAAAATAAAGATGTTTTACAGCATAGGTCAAGATAAGTATCAGACCAATTGTAACAGTAGACACTACATAAAAAGTCATCTTGCTTTACTAAGATTCTTACCATATGACTTCATATTTTAATGAAATGTTTATAAAAGATTAATTTTTGTTTTGGGATCAGATGGCTCGTGGAATTTGTAAAATATGGAGCCTTTAACCTAATGAATGAGAGTCCTGTAGCACTTTAAAGACTAACAAATTTCTGCAGGCATAAGCTTTCATGGGATGCAACCCAAGGTTTTTTTTGCTGTATACAGCTTGTTGTTTTTGCTGTACACAGACTAACACGGCTACCCCTCTGGAACTTTTAACCTAAAGGTTGCCCATGTAAATATGGTCTATGCTGAAATAACCAGAGATTGGCAAATTATTTGCAGTGAACCATTTATTAGATTAGTTTAGGCTCCTTTTTTAATGTCTATGATCAAATTTTGATTTTTAGGAATTTGTTATTGCAGCAAATTCTTTGTCCAATAATTTTGAATAATGGATACATTTGGGGAAATTGAACTATATGAAGACAGTTTGTGAACAAAAGAAAAAAAGCACACTGCTGAAATTTTAATGCATGGTAGAAGCCTTCATACAGATATTTAGTGTACAGCTGACTAGTGCAGCATAGATTTACAGCTCAGCTTGCTGCGAAAGAAGTGTTCCTGCACACAAGTCCTAGATCCTCTTCACAGATCTAGCCCTAAACTCTTATACCGAGACTATGTTCTTCTTTTGGTACTGTGAAGTACCCAGTATATTTTTGTGTACTATAAAAATGAATGACAATAAAATGTCAATGCCAGTCTCTTTTACTAACCAGAAGCCATATTCCATCTCCCATATTTTAAAAGACTCTATCAGTTTGGAATGGAGGAAGGATAAGCAGGTAAACATATCAATGAAGGAGTAGGAATCAATGCTACAGCAATCTTGCAGTGTGCCTTGCCTCAAATCTGCTAATGGTCTGAAAATAAAATAATTAACTGCTCCATTCTCCAACCAACTTGCTCCTCCTTTAATAGCCTTTTAGAAAATGTAAATTGCTCCATTTGCACTGAGGGGGGAAAAGAGCTTTTAGGATTAAGTTTCAACAACTATAAGGACCAATTGAAGTAACTTCTGGATTCTCTGTTAGGTGAGGACATTTGATTATGATCTTGTCAGGCCCATTTATGATTTGATTCTATCTCCTGAATATAAAGTGGATGGTTGGCCAGGGTCCTGTCTGAACTTGATGTATCCACACCTCCCATCCCATTGATCCTTGCTCACCCCTCCAACTAAATTGATACAGCTGAATTCTTGATTAAACAAAGCTTTCTTTCTTTCTTTCTTTCTCTGCTGTTGCTCAGTGAATCAGGCACTCAAGTTTAACTCATTGTGACAGCACGTGTTCCATGTATTCTTGTGACGTTTATATCTTCATAATTGTACTGCACTGATGTCAAGCAGCTAAAAGTGAAAAGCAAATTATTCAAAAGGATACTTTTACTCTCTCCATTAAAAATAAAGAACTAAGTGGTCTGCATGTAATTTGTCTGACAGAAAAGATAGCATCAGTGCTGCTCTTTCTGATATATTCAGTATATTGGGATTCTTATTTCTATTCCTTGCTTTTTAATTTGTCTCAGCATCCTATATAAGTGAGGTGAAATCTATCAAAATGGGTATCCTGTTTCTTTTTTTTTGTTTAACACAGAGGACTCCAAACTTTACACTGTAACCAACAAAGAATAGCATCTGGACCACGACATTATGCTCCTATAAAATGACCACTGTTTTTACTGCGTTTGTTTTGATGAATGTGATGTCTTGTGCTTCCCACGTGTTGTTTCTTTAAATTTTTAAGACCCCTTCCTGCACACAGAGTACAGAAGCTGTTTTCGTTCTCAACGTTGCAGCAGGCTTTACTGAAGGAGAGCCACACACTATGCTTTTCTTTTGTTCTTGTTCTATGCTGTACTTTTATTCTTGGTTTCCTCATTTTCTTTTCCTCACTGTACTGTAAACATTATTGTTAGATGATTGAAAGCATTATGCAGATGGTAAGTTTGTATATGAAAACTTAATAGTTATTTAGTTAGTCATCTTAAAGAATGAGAGAATCAATTGAAATGGAGAGAAACAGGATAACTATTCCATGTGGCAAAGCAGAAGGTTTCCATATTAGTAGTGGTGAAACTGTGGGAAGAGACAGAGAAGACACTAATATTAGATAAGCAGAAGGATCTGGAAAAGGAGTAGAAAAAGTTAGGGTCCATGAGGGTGTCTGGGATAACACTTTGGAGGTCTTCAAAAATAAGGGTGTAACAGGGTGCTCTCCTCACTGCCTGACTGGCACCTCCTGCTGGTCATCTGGGGATTACTTCTAGGCCAACACCCATGTCCACAGTCTGTGCACCATCACGCTCTCGCCACAGTTGGCCTATAGCCCTTCCTATAGTTGTCTGGAATTGCAGCATCCTCTTCCGGACTCATCCCTCCAGCTGAGTCACAATCTGTGTTCCCCCTTTCTGGGGAAGGTTTGGCTCCTCGGTAGTCCAGCCAGTGGCAAATGTAGTATCGGGAGTCTCTCAGTGGCAAATGCGGTATCCCATCCCACCACTTTCTCAATGGCACCTGCAGTCACGTATCCAACCACTTCCCAGTGGCAAGTAGAGGGGAGGGGAAGGACCCAGGCCCTCCCACTACACAGGGTACTGGCCCAGGGACCCTGTGAATCACAGTCTTTTGCTGCATCCCAAGTTCCTCTTCCTACTTCTGTCTCCCTGGGTCACTTCCTCCACCCTAGCACACTTTTCTGCACTCAGAGCCTGCTATCTGCTTTCAACAGCCTGCCAGAAGCTCCTCTGGCTACCCTGGTTCCTGCCAGCAGGTGCTACAGGCCTCTCAGTCTACAGGAGACACAGCCTTCCCTCCCTAGATCATGTCTGGTCTGTTCTCCCCTGAAGCTCTTTTTATAGGGGCCAGCAGAGCCCTGATTGGCTGTTGCTCGCAGCCCTTCTCCCATTGACTGCTTCTACAGCAGCCTCTCCAGGGCTTTGTTAACCCCTTCTCTGCTGGAGTGGGGCATTCACCCCATCACAAAGAGCAGCTTTGAACTGGGTGCTGAAATGACTGGAGAACTAGGGAAGTTGTCTGAGGCAGCAGTGTTTTGGTAATGTATTTCTGGAACAATACTCCACAAACTTACAAGGATGAGGTGATTAAAATCATAATAGAGGTTAGATGTCACCTCACTTGAGTTGGTCAACACTAGAAAGGTAGGTCAGATTAACTACATCGCTCAGACCTGTAAAATATTTCCTGCCCTGAGTGATGTAATTAAGATGATTTAAGCCCCACTGCTTAGACACTGCTTGGTCAATGGAAGAATTCTTCCATCAGTCTAGTTACTGCCTCTCAGAGAAGCAGATTTACTATAGTAACAGAAGAACCCCTTCAATAGTAAAAGTCTGCACTATAGCTGCGCACCTGCCCTGCTGCAGCTGTACTACTGTAGCATTTCTAATGTAAACATGCCCTTACTCTATACCATACTGATTATCAAACTTTATACAGAATTTAAGTGGGAAAGAATATAACATAAGAGTATAATCCCACTTTCAGGACTAGGAGCAAGGAGATAATTAAAATTTAGATTCAAAGAGAGACTGGAGAGGCTAGTCTTGTTTTTGTTGGAAATGTTATACTTTATTGTGACTGAATTGAACATTTCTGAAATCATGGAGAAGACTGAAACAATTAACCTTGGTAAACCCAGGACTTGGGTGTGGGAGAAACTGAAGAACTTGTCTGAACAATAAGAAAATTAATAGCCAAACGAGAAATATGAGTAAAGAAAAACACTGAAAAAGAGTCTTGTGTGCATTAAGTTATGTATTGACACTGTAAATTGAAACACCTGCTGTTAAGCAAATTTGGATCATCATAAAGGAGCTTCTTTAGTTGAACAGAAAATTTTGCTGAATAGTTGCTGAAAACAGATTTAACCACAGTGTTTCAGTCATGAGAACTTACTCAGGAATGAGCTATCAAGAGAAGTGCACATTGTGCCATAGCCTTGGTTTTTCTGTAAGATATATCATGTGGAGTTGATGAGTTGTATTAATCCAATGGCATCCATAATGTAGAAATATGCTTGCATCTAGTCTGGCTGCAAAAATTTGTGGATGTGTAGAATGGATAATTGTTTGTGTAAAACCATGTCTAGATTAGGATTTGGAAGGTATTAGTTAATGAGCTAACAGCCTGGTATAAACAAAGCAGTTTGTCCTATGTGGCCCTAAACTTTAACTTGATCATTTTAGCACGTTAAATACAGTCTTGTGTACAGTAGGCTATTAACACATGCTAGTTAATATGTGTTAGTTAACACCTTCCAAAAATTAGTTTAGACAAAGCCTAAGGGTCCTCTGGCTGGGCAGTTATCTATTTTACATGCCCAAATGCCAGTTTGCATATGCAAATGTAGGTGTTTTAGGTACAGTTAATGTACCTGCATTTTTGTGAGAGCCCTTTTTGCATTACACCATCAGCACCTGTCTCTACAAACACACATAGTTTGAAGATCTGGACTAATACAGAAATACAGTTGTTGCATCTATTATATATGTTGTGATAATTCAGCCTACAAATTTACCCTGATTTTAAGCTTAACTGTAAGAAGTTAGTGAAAGTTTATGAAACGTTACAATAAGCTATTGCAATGAATTTTGTTGGGAAAAGGCACAAGAGGGAGAGAAAATAATATAAAAATGAATCAATTCAAACAAAATGGCTTACTAATATAATTTAAAGATTGTATTAAAATTATATCTGGTAAATAAGAAAGGTGGGGGACCAGAAATTAATGGATCAAAATTGGTGTGTTGTAAATTAGGCCAAACTGGTAAACTAAATAATGAGGGGATGGGCTATTCTACCTATCACTCCCTTTTTTGGATTCTTAACAGAAAAGACTTGGGTGGGGGGAGGGTGTCAAATTATATGGCAATAATCACTGAATAAGAGATGGATGAACTGAAAGAAGTGAGCTTCACTCTTATGGCTGCCACCCCCAATTTCTCCTGAGACCCTGGAATATGCTGTGGCACCATTGTATTTTCTTCTGTTTCTGTATCTTTAATAAAAGGTTAAAAGAATTTTTAATGCTTTGTTTGCCAGGGAACTAAGCAGACCAAGGTCTCTGTACTTGGAACCTCAAACCTTGTTTAAACCTATTAATATTATACAGTGACATGGTCATGTTAACACGTTTAACTCTCTGGTCCTATTTATTCCATTGAAACTAATACAACAGATACTATTTCCTATTTTACATATGGTCAGATTCTACATATCTTAATCCTGTTGAGCAATACTTTATTCTGTGATTAATCCCATTGGAATGAATGGGGGACTACTCATGGAGTAAGGCACTACTCAGTGTGAATAAGGTTATTAGAATATGTCCCACAATTAGGTATTGTTCTGAAGTGTGAAAATTCCACATGTGGAAGAAGAGAGTATGATTTATTCAATAACTTGATAGAATTAATCCTGAAGAATAGAAAATCTCCCTACAGCACAAGAGGAATTTTAAGACATTATGTCTATACTTGCACTATATCTCAACATAAACTTTTCCTAGAACTCTGAGGATTTCCTTGGAAAAGTATCACATTTTATTTTTTTTTTCCTGAGCAAAGGAACCTTTCAGCAAGCAATGAGGTCTATAAGAGACACACAGCCCTATATAGCAGCAGTCTCTTGGCTGCCTCAGGTTCTGCTGAGCAATCTGGCACATCTGTAGTTTACACTAGATAGCAACACAATCTTCACTGACAGGCTACAAACACTAATGGATTTCTCTCTCCCTTACACAGGGAAATTAAATAGCATCTCTGACTCCATCAGGAAAGCTGACAACATCTATATAAGGAAGCAGGCTAGACAAGGACACAAAGGTGCCAAACAGCAGCAAAGGTTTAGAGTACATTAGGGTTTTTTCTGCAGGGTGGCTGGTAGCTGTCAATAGAATTCAATGAGCAAGGCATAACTCGGTCATCCTCAGATAGATTAATACACCATAATGGACAAGGGGGGAAAAATCCAATAGCTAAAGTATCCCCTTCTTTCACAGTATCAACATAAATTGGAAAAAACACAACACAGATTAACACTCTGCAGCCTGGGGTATCATAAACCCCTTGTGAACAAGCTGAATACTGAATTTAATGGAATGCCTTGGAGCTATATGGATGGTTGGCCCAATTAGATGTTCTTCAGTTCATGTAATGGTTTGGTAGGCTGGAAAGTCACATCTGCTGGGTCGATTTTACACATGCACTGGTATCTGTTCAACAAGACAAATGGGTAGAAATATTGATCTATGAAAAGTACTTATTCTCAGCAGTAGTGAATACAACAGAGACTTAGATGCATAACTTTGCTGGACACAAAGCATATCTTTGACAGTCTCATTGTATTAAAAGATTGACAGATGATATATTTGTTTTTAATATGTGATCAGGAGTTATAAAGTTTAAGACTGTTTTTGAGGTGACAACAAGAACCAGCTTGCTGTCAGGTTCGATTTATATGG
>ML675611.1:33048773-33069584 GCA_007922155.1 Mesoclemmys tuberculata | reverse complement strand
TATACTTACACTGCACCAGTGAAGTTCGTCAGCAGCAAAGCAGCCTTTTCATTCTGCTGGTACAATTCCCGGGTTTTACATCTGAGTGGAACACACTGTCACACTCAGGTTACACATCTGAGTGGAAAATACTATCACACTCAGGTTACACAGCCCCACACTCTATACTTAGGTTTGAGCGGCAAGCTGGGGAGAGACGGCAGGTGGATCAGGCCCACACGTAGAGCTACTCTGGTGCTCTTCCAACAAAGATATAGGACTTCTCCAGTTTACTTCCTGTTTGTGACCACCTTTTATATTTTTCTTCCACACAGCAATATGCCCGCTTAGCCAATTATGAAGTGTCTAAGAGCGATGGGGTGATCGGGGGCTGGACCCCGACACGATATTATCTTCCTTGATCGCCCAGTTATTTACCAGACAGAATTTTGGCCCCCTGCTTGGGCAGTCGTACTTTTTTTGTGGATAAACTCCAGTTGCTGTCTGCTGTTGACAAAGGATCACTTATTGCAATACATGTCTGAATACTATTTAAATGAAGTTTACTGAGTTTCAAGTAACAGGTTTACCGAAACCTACAGGCCACATACTGATTTTCAGTACTTGACACCTTCTCCCGGTGCTTATCACAGAGACTTCTGACAAGACAAGGCTGGATGTTGTTACCAGGCAGTTAACATTTTACATCCAGGCCCAATGAGTTTATATTTCTATTAATTTAAAATGGAGTTGGGTCACTTTAATTATAAAATAAAACAATGTTACAACAGTTTTGAGTTCCTTATCAGTCCTGAGCAAGGAGGAGATAGCACTGTCCAGTGCCTAACAAAAATTGTTGGGAAGAGTAATAAGAGCTTTTCGAAATAAAACATTTACAGGTGGTAGGATTTTCATGGTCTTTCTCCCAAGTAATCATGACCCAGGAAGACACTTAGTGCCCACTGGCAGAGGGCACACCATACCATAACTCACTTCAGGTCTGGTACATTCATTACCCCAACACATTCTTGTCATAATGATGTCAAGATGTCATGTGAGGTATTATATGCAAACTGATAACACACCAGTCATTAATATTATTGTTTGTTGTATGTGCAGGAGGTGTATAAAGAATTATAGATACGTTCTGGAAATACATTCTTAAGATGTGCTTGACAAGCAGTGCATAAACCCAGTCTTCCTAGACCAAGGAATGTTATTTTGCCTACTTGACTGTGTCTCCAATGTAAATTAAAGAAGGCAAAACCAGAAACAATGGACATACATTTACATAAAAGGTAAACAAGTAAGCAAACTAGCAAATGGGGTAGACGATTGTATAACGATCACAACAGGGGATGGAGGCTGTACCCCCAGGAAACTTCTTGAAACAGAGACAATGGGCTTTGGGAAATATAAGCAGAAACAGAAAGCCATTTTGGCATCCATCACATGAGAGACACAAGAGGCCAGAGCTCTTGAATTGGAGTAAGGTGGATTTTTCAACCACGGGGGTTGAAGTCTCTGGGAACTGAGAAACCTGCGTAGACAAAGATTGTAACTTGCTAAAGTAAAGTTTTAGTCACTAGAAAGTGTGTTTTCTTTGTTTTGTTTGTAATCTTTCACATCTCTTTCACTCCTGCTAGAAATCCCTTACATCTATGTTCTTTGTTAATAAACTTATTCTTGTTTTATTATAATACCATCTCAATGCTTTTATGTTGAAATAAAGAGTAGGTCTTCAGCTAACCTCATGTGTGCTCTGTCTCTTTGGAAGCAGTGAACTTAATAACTTCTGTGAGTAACCAGTGAGAGAGACTGACCACTGCAGAAGGATATCTCTGGAAAACTTGACAACTGGGGTTCACTGATTGTTACCTACCAGGCATGGTTTGGACTGGAAGAGTTTTCTGGTAAGCAGACAAACTGGTGTGTTGGGGAGCTGACATGTAGCTTAGCAACAGCAAAACTCACTCTTACTGAGACAGAGCAGTAACAGTAGCTCATAGTTCTGCGTGTCCTGAGCAAGATGTAATGAAAACAGATTCTTGCCTGGCCTGAGCTGAAAGGCTAGTCTCTGCCAACAGGGTATAGAAATTAATATTATGAGAAATAATGATTCCTAAATATCTACAAGTTTCAAAAGTATTAGAAACAAAAAAATCTTTTTTTACAGACTGTTCTGTAGAATCTTCAGCCATAGAGTTCAGAATGAAACTCATGGTATTGATGACTGGTAATTAAGAGCCTTGGAAGTCAACCAATTTTTATGGTTTATTTGTGTAATATCTTTAGCGAGAATGCATGTCTGCAAAGCTTTCAGACTATGATATATGTAGCTATGTAACACATCTTTGTTTCTTTATTTCTGCACCTTGAAATGTCTAAGGAGTTTGTCTCTCTGAAGGGGCATTTTGTGAAGCAGAATAGATGCAGCCTCTTTCAGATGAAACATACACTGTGCTCTCCCTCCCAGAGTCTTTCCTTGTTCTTTCTTATTGTTCTTATTGGTTCTCTGAAGGTAAAATCAAAGTCATTCAAACAGAAAGTATGCTATTGCTTTTTGTGCATGACAAAAAAGAACACAGACTAAAAGTCCATCTCACTTATATTGCTCTTGTATACAATTGATTCATTTTCAGCTCTAGTAAAATAGTCTGTGATACTGTATGGATTAGGGATGGCCACTTATAATATTTTTTATATTAATACTGCAAAATTTCAATGAATCTTGCAAGATACACCATGTAAGGTACCAGTGGAAGTTATGATTTGATAAATATGATAAGCTTATCCATATGTATGTATCTTCTTTGTATTGCTAGTTATGAATATGTGTGATATATCTGTATCTAAGTGTTGGTCTACACTGGAGAGTTTTGTTGGCAAAAGTCAGCTTTATTTTGACAAAACACTGCTGGTGTACACACGGCAATCACTCCCCGCTGACCAACTGCCCTTTTGTTTTTTGACAAACACCACCTCGACGAGAGGTATAGGGCTTTTGTCAGCTCAGTTAGGGCGACACAGTGGCAATGTAGACACTACATCCCCTAACATCAATGGTGGGGCTCTCATTCTGTTGCAAGCCCCTGGCTACAAGTCAGGACAGGAGAATCCTAGAATATTAGAGTTGGAAGGGACCTCAGGAGGTCATCTAGTCCAACCCCCTGCCCAAAGCCCAAAGCAGGACTATCCTCAGCTAAATCATCCTGGCGAGGGTTTTGTCAAGCCTCAGCTTAAAAATGCCACCACCTCCCTAGGTAACCCGTTCCAATGCTTCACTACTCTCCTAGTGAAAAACTTTTTCCTAATGTCCAACCTAGACCTCCCCCACTGCAACTTGAGACCGTTGTTCCTTGTTCTGTCATCTACCACCACTGAAAACAGCCTAGCTCCATCCTCCCTGGTAGTTAAAGGCTGCTATCAAATCCCCCCTCATTCTTCTCTTCTGCAAACTAAACAGGCCTAGTTTTTTCAGCCTCTCCTCTTAAGTCTTGTGCTCCAGCCCCCTAATCGTTTTTGTTGCCTTCCGCTGGACTCTCTCCAACTTGTCCACATCCTTTTTGTGGTGGGGGGCCCAAAACTGGACATAATACTCCAAATGCAGCCTCACCAATGCCGAATAGAGGGGAATAATCACTTCCCGCGATCTGCTGGCAATTCTCTTACTAATGCAGCCCAATATGCCATTAGTCTTCTTGGCAAGCAGGGCACACTGCTGACTCATATCCAGCTTCTTATCCACTGTAACCCCCAGATCCTTTTCTGCAGAACTGCTGCCTAGCTTGTCGGTCCCCAGTATGTAGCTGTGCATGGAATTCTTCTGTTCTAAGTGCAGGACTCTGCACTTGTCCTTGTTGAACCTCATCAGATTTCTTTTGACCCAATCCTCCAATTTGTTTAGTTTCAGGCGGCTGGATCCCGGGTCCTAGCTGCAAGCCGGGATGGGAGAAGCTGCCTGTGGCTGCTCCACCTGCCCTCAGTGGGCATCAGGAAGGGGGAGGGAGCCAGAAGCAAGGGCAGCTGAACCCTTCTCCCCAGGGGCGAGAAGCACTGGGTTGCTTCCCACTGGGAATGGGGAAGGGGAAGCATCTGGTGGCTTTCCTCAGCTCCCGGTGGGGAATGGGGACGGGAGAAGCCCAGGGTTGGCTCCTGGCTGGGAATGGGAAGGGGAAGAAGCCCATTGGAAGCCAGTCTCTCATCTCCCTACACTGTCCCTCTTAGGTCGGTGGAAGTGCTCCTGGTGAGGATGCACTCCATTGACCCAACAATGGTAGTGTGGACATCAGCAGTAGTTACTGCAGTGGCTGTATGCCCATCAAGGGCAACCAGCTACACAATGAGACCAGGGAGAGAAGCCAGGGGTTACACCTTTAAGTCAGCAGGACATGTAGGAACATGCCTATAGACAAGGGGTTCCAAGAACTTCTTCCTGTGCATGTGCTATGAGCTTGTGTCGGAAATAAAGGATGTAAAAGGAAATGGCAGAGAATATAAAAGGCAGCTGCAACATCTCCACCTTGTCTTCATTCCTGCTTTTTTCCTCTGCATCTATTTATCTACAGCTGAAGCTTTGAAAAAAAGGACTGACAGATCCATCCAGGTACTGGATGTATTCCAGAGGAACTGTACAAGCCAACAAACTCCCCAGTACTGCTAAGAATCAGATATATGGACTTTGAAGTCATATGTATGTATCTGATTTCTTTGATCATTTAACAACTCTCTTCTTGTTCTTTGTTTTCTTTTATAATAAACCTTTAGTTTTAAATACTAAAGGATTGGCTGACAGCATGGTATTTGGGTAAGTTCCCAACTAATATTGATCTGGTAATGTGGCTGACACTTTGGGGACCAGAAGAACATTTTGTAAAGGGAACAGAGTTTTAAATAACTTATCACTTTACTGGACCCAGTTGCTGATTGGGAGCCAGAGACTGAAACGCAATAAAAGGGGGCTGTGTGATTTCTTTTTGGGCTTCTTCTTAGCCAGTGTGGAGAATCAGGAGCACAGTTTGTGACTGATTGGTGAATCTAACTTCAGTGTTAGCCACCAGTTTGGGGAGAATCTGCTCTCCTTTTTGCAGCCTGCTCCGACCTTGGCATTTTCAGGTAGGCTACCCTAGGTACATATGGGTCACATAGTCATCAAAGTGTACCTCTCTTCTCCTCTTGATTATTCCTTCTTCCTTACTTGTGGGGGGTCCTTTTGGATCCCAGCTCTCCAGACTTCAGCACCTGCAGAATGCCACTGCCTGAACTGAAGCACTTTAGGCAGAATCCTGGCCCCCCACTAAAGTTCATAGCAAAACTCCCATTGACTTCAAAAGAGTCAGAATTTTATCCATAGAGTAAAGCTCAAACACATCAGAAGTCTCTTCAAACAATTCCATTGTGCCGTAGTGGCTAGAGCACTGGACTAGCCACTCAGTAGACACGGGGTCTCTTCCTGACTTGGCCACTGGCTGGTTAAGAGACTTGCAGCAAAATCTTTCAGTCTGTGCCTCAGTTTTTCCATCTGTGATGCTGATCTTCTTTGTAAAGCACTTTGAGATCTACAGATGAAAATCACTATATAAAAGACAGGTATTATTACTTATTCACTTCCATTTTCAAATTGTCCTTCTGCATTTTAAAGCCCTCCATGGATCTTGCTCCACTTCTCTGCTCGCTTTGCTTATCTAACCCTTCATCCAGGCTTGCAAAAGCAACTCATGCTATCTGCAACTGACTTTATGTACCTTTTTGATGCACTGACTTACCATTCCATTGCAATACTCAACTGAAAATATTCAACTTCTCCCTTATAGAGTGATCAGATTTTATAGGGACAGTTCTGATAATCGGGGCTCTTTCTTATATAGACGCCTATTACCTCCACCCCGATTTTTCACACTTGTTATCTGGTCACCCTACTTCCTTACTTATATATCAGGGCCTGATTCTAATCTCGGTCTATTTCTATTTAATTAAGTCGAGTTGGTCCCAATTTACACCAGTGTAAGTGGGATCAGAATCTAGCCATAATTTCTCTCTTTCTGTTTTTATTCTTATCTCACTCTGAGAGTGTATTAGCTAACTCTGCAAAGCCTTTTGGGATATACTTTGTATGAATTACACTATCCATAATAAAGATGTATTGTTCTCTGTTGACTTGCTCTAAAGAAAAGTAGGTCGTTAAGTAGGTCTATCTCTGTATTATTTTGTTTAGACATTTAAGTGTGAAGAGTACCAGAAATGTCTGTAATATGATATGAATATTATATCATTTGCCTAATTATTATATTATTGTTTTGTTTGTTGTAGGTTTACAGCAGTTTAATCCAAACAGGGTTTGCTTGCACATCTGCAGGAAAGGGGACTATAGCTTTATATAGACCAATTTATCAGTACTTAAAGGAAAAAAACACAGGTGTCATCTGCTGTGAAGTTTCACCTCTGACCATGTCTGGTTTGTAAATCGAGGGGGAGTGTGTGTGTGTGGGGAGCGAAGGGGAGGGAAACTGAAACAAAGAACTTTTGGGGTGGTTAAAAGGACAGCCCCCCGAAGGACAGGAGGGGGGGAACAGAGAGTGCTGGGGAGCAGACTGAACTTCTAGTCCCCAGAGGTTGTGGTGTCTGGGATAAACTAGTTTTACCTAAGCTGATGGATAAGACAGATACGCCTGTAGACCTTCTATTGTGTTAAAAAACCCTTTTCTCTTGTTATGCTGTGTGCCTGCAGCTGTGATTACACAATACTTTGTTTTGAAAAGGATTTTTGGGCCACAGTTTTCACTGCTGGTCACAGATTCTCAGACCTGTCGCACAACATCAGCTGATACACAGGGTGCTGAAGCCCTAGGCCCAGATGTAAGAATAGGAAAACCACAGTATTCAATCCCAGGAGAGGTGAAGAGGCCTAGCACCTAAGAGATGTACTCAGTGAGATCAGGGAGGAATTAGAGGCACAGCTAGCCTTGAACTATGACTTTAAGTACCTGGTCTGTAGGTGTAGTTAGGTGCATAGACATCAAAGATAACTAGCAGTGCTTGAACTATATATTATGTACATTATCCACTCTGAATTTAGACTGCCTTCAGCTTAGTGAATCTTTCGTGGACTGGTTTTAACTTTTTTCCTAATATTTTCAACATTCATAAGGATTCACCCAATAGTATGATGGCTTATTTGTAAACTGCTTGCTTCATCTATGCATTGTTTGCTATGTGTTATTCACAGCATATAGTAAATCACCTAAGTCTGACGGTATTGCTTCTGCTCTCTGAATAGATGACTAAATTTTTTAAGCAAAGGAGAATAATCAATAGTGACTAATGAACATTAGATACAAACTTTCAGAGGAAGCCTCAGTTATACTAAAATTCATGAAACTTTCAGGATTCACAAACTTGTTCATGAATATGAGGTGAAAAATGAAATAATGCTCCTGTCCAAATGACAGCAAACTACATAAACTCACAAAAATATTTGCAAATCACTTGTTTTTGGCTGTTTGGCCAGTTTTTAAATGAGCTAAATGATGTCTAGGGTTATTTGTACCTGAAAATTGCTGACATAGAATCAATAGTGTTTAAAAGATGTTGTAAAATAAAATTTGTAAAATAGTTTGTCTAGTTTATGGTACCTTTATTGATCAATGTTTAATAAAGATTTATTTTTTATGGAGAACTTATTTTAAAAAAAGAATTAGTCATAAAAGACTTGGCTAAACTGATATTAATTTTATTTCTTAGGTGCCTATTCATCAGCCATGTTCTTGACTCTTTTACATAAAACCAATATAAAAGCATAAAGTCAAGCCAATGTGCCGTGCAGAAGGCTTTCAGAAGTGGAAAGCTTTTACAATCCACTTTAAAAGGAGCTAAATTTGAAGACCTAAGATCAAAATGATGGACATTCCATAAATAAAGATATATGCATTGTGGTTGTAGCTGTGTTGGTCCCAAGATATTAGAGAGAAAAGGTGGATGAGGTAATATCTTTTATTGGACCAACTTCTGTTGGTGAGAGAGACACATTTTAGAGCATGCTGCCAAATGACCCATCCTGATTTTGTATTGAACTAGCTTAGTCTGGGCCAGTATGTTTTTTATAAAAGGCTTCATACTATGAGATGTTACTAAATATCCCTTTTGTAAAAGTCCTGTAGAACTTAATTGACATGATAGAATATTTTAGCCATCCTATATAATTTAGGAGGGAATTATATCCCTGCTATAAAATTATATAGGATGGTTCAAAAATCTGATGAAAGGATTTTATTCTGTAAATTCATTCTGTAGGATTTCTCAATGATTTCTATAGTACTGTATTAAATTTTTAAGTGTTTCAAGCTTGTCTTTCTCACCAACAGAAGTTGGTCCAATAAAAGATATAACCTTGTCTCATAAATAAAAATTTACAGATGCAAAGGTATGAATGTTATTCTTTTACCTCTGTAAACTCCATGCTCCAAAATACCATGTGCTCTCCAATTTAAGTCCCTGTTCCTGCAAACCCTTAGCCAAGTTAATAACTTTATACATGTGAATAATCCTCTGTCCTTCTCATGTAGTTATTCATGTAGATAGGTGTTTTCAGGAATAGGGCCTAAAGGATAAGGGCCTAGGTGACTGCTCCAGTCCCCATTGGAGTTGATGGAAAGATTCCTGTTGATTTCCATGGCCATTGACTCACTGATGCTAAGTTGTTATCTCAGAAACTAGAACTTCAGCCCCAATAATGAAACCCAGCTGCTTTAAGAATTTCAATGTTAAAAGTAGGGATGAAAAAACCTTATGACTGTTATGTTATTTCAAAGGACAGATGGAATGAGGATGTGGAACAAAGAGGTCGTTCAGTGAAAACCCTCCCAAGAGGGCGGCAGTGTGATATAGTGGCTAGAGCACTGTGTTGGGATTCAGGGTACCTTGGTTCTATTCCCAGCTCTGCTGGGTAAACTTGGGTCAATCACTTCATATCTCTGTGCTTTAGTTTCCCAATCTGGGGATAGTAATACTAGCCTCATTTGTAAAGAAAGCTCTTTGAGATCTACTGATGAAAAGAGCTATATAACAACTGGATATTATTATTATAGTTGGGGAGAAAGCTGAGGCTAAATGTCAGCTCTGGTGGTTGATATCTGAGTTACCAATAAAGCGAAACTCTAGAAAGTGGTTAAATTGGACTGTATAAGGTGTGTGAATATTTTTTCAGACTAGGGGGAGAACTACATCTGCTTCCACAGAGATACTGATATTTCCTATTAATAATATGCATATAGGAAAAGTTCTTCATAGTTTTATATGAATTAAACCAATATAATTCTCTAAAAAATTAATAGAGTACTATAGAAATTTTTGAAAAATCCTATGAATGTATTTACAGAATAAGATCTTTTCAGCAGATTTTTGAACTGTCCTTTATAATTTTATAGCAGGGATATAATTCCCTCTTTTAATTTTATAGAATGCCTAAAAAATTCTATATAAAGCCTTACTGTTATCAATTAAGTTCTACAGGACTTTTTTCATGAGGAATATTTAGTAACATCTCATAGTAAGAAACCCTTTTATAAAAATGTATTGGACTAGCCCAAACTCATACAATAGAAAATCAGGATGGTTCGTTTAGAAGCAAATATGATATTGGCTCTAAAAACAAACAAGGAGAGGGTGCTCTTTTTAATCTATTGCTCCTTTTTCTGGTCACATATATTGAGTTGTATGCCATACTATATCATAATTACCTGAAACAGCATGGAGCAATCAGAGATTAATGTGTGCCCCATTCTTTCTAGGGTGCATACCTGCTGTCTACCAATATCTGATTTGACATTTTGATGGATACAGGTCAGGCAACCACTGCTGGTCGGTAATTTCATTTATCCATAGGTGGTTTCAACCATGACTAATTTATTACTGGCACATCTGTGTTGATACTACACCCCTTTGCTTGCAGTCTTCACACATATGTAACTATATCTATGTAGACATTATAAAAGTACCGTCTGGTTAAAAAAAAAATTTCTGTCATGCATATAACAGGTATAATTGTAATGCGAAGTGTAATTTACTTCTGTTTGTGAAGGTTGGAAACCTCCTGGCTTTGAAAACTTTACAGAGACTTTCTCCATTCCACCTTGCGTGGACATATCTAGCTACTCCCCCATTCCTTTTCTCTCCACCCTCCTCTCAATCTACTCCCAGAAGTCATTACAGGGAGAGAGATTACTTTTCACATTTTGAAGGGAGTAGGGGGAGATGCAGAATTAATTGGACTCTTCAGTGGCTATTGGCTGCAGATATACACATACACACTAAGTCTTTCCAGCACCTTGCAAATCTAACTATGTCTATGGACCTCATGACCATAGTATAAATTCCTTAGTGATTGTGAGCTAGCCTCACAACAGCCTCAGAAATATTATCCTAATTTCTCAGATGAAAACTCAGGTGACTTGCCCAAGGTCACCCAGTAATTCTATGGAGTAGCAAAGCAGCAACTTGAATGAACGACTCCTGAGGCTCAGCCCCGTGCCTTAGTTCCCATTTCTCAGTAGATGTCTCTTTATGGAAGCCATTGGGGCAGGATGAAATCAGGAGTGGGTTCTGCAAAGCTTGATAGGGGGATCTGAAGGTTGGCTTTGTGACTATTTCTGGGGAAAGCCCTCACCATGGAAGCTGAAAAGGTGGAAGTAGCTACTTTCTATAGCTCACCCTCCTACATGAGACCTAAGACCCACAAGGAGTAGAGAACTGAAAATGGGCACTGTAGAGGAAGGGATTCCTTAGACACTGAAGTCTCTCTTTTCTCCCTCATGTGTAATTCGGTTAATATTGGTGACAAAGAGGGGCCTTTCCAAGCCCCAAGATACGTGGCCATCCAACTTTTTCTCTGCACTGAGTATGCTACTCCAGTGTCTTATACCAGTTTTGCACCTGTGTAATTATTGATGTCAGTGCAGTTATTCCTGGTTTATATCAGCATGAGGTCAGAACCATGTCCATTCTGCCTCATCAGATCCCCTGGAACAGAAAGCAGACATTTACATTGAGTGTCACATTCTGAGGATGAATTCCTCTGCTCCCAGTGCAGCTTGGCACTGATTCTGTCCCAAGGAGCCACTTAAAGCAGACACAGTGCTGCTCTTAGTTGAGTCATCTGAAACAGTCCCCAAGGAGCTGCAGTAGTATTCTAGTCAGGCCATATGTCTCCCACCCAAATACACAGGAGCCAGGCTGTAGATCCAGATTGGCTCTGCACCACCTGGGGACTCCTCTGTTGGAGGACACCTGAATCAGCCAGGGAAGCTAACTTTATGCTGTATTTGTGGTGACCCAAAGTAGGTGAAATGAGGGCCAACATTCCTTCCAGACTGTGAGAACAGGTGGGCTGTGTGGGGTTAAATAGGGAGTCAGGTTGCTTCCATGGCAGCCATGGCAGAAAGTAATTTGTCCCCAGGACAGAATCATAGAATCATGGAATATTAGAGATGGAAGGGACCTCAGGAGGTCATCTAGTCCAACCCCTCTGGCTGTAGCAGTTCAGGTACAAGAAGCTCTCTCAGAGGCAAGTGGGGAGAGTAGTCACTGTTGCATTTTTCTGCTCTAGCTATGGCTAAAGCTAGACCTGTACACACATGCGCTCAGGTGATCAGGATGCAGAAAGGTTTTGGGAAGCTGTGGGTGAGTGACAAAGTGTAGGGGTGTTGTATTAATTTGGCTGGAATATATGAGCTAACATTGTCATTAAACATTAAACAGTGTTAAACAACGTCTGAGGCTTGGTATAGAGATATCAGCCTGCTTAGCACAATGGCAAACACACCATTAAAATCCTTTTAACCTTTTATTAAATATACAGCAAAGAAGAGAAAACAGTTAAAGGATTTGAAATGTAAACTATTAAATAAGGCTTTCATTTTAACAGCATCCTTTGTTGTTCCCTTTCCCTTTAGCTGTAGACAGTTTTTAGAAGGTGGAAAGTCCCTGTTGTTAGACAGTTTCTTAGATGGTATCAAAGATGGTAATAACTGTCCTTTTGGGGAAAAGAAAAGAAGTTAGTTGAGATGAGCTGGAGCTGTTGCTGCTGTTGTTAAAGTCTGATCCTATTTCATCCCAGGTGATATTTGGGATTGAGCTAGATCTGGTTGGAGTGGTGATGTCATATGGGTTCCTCTCTCTCTGGCTTAGTCATGACAGCTCTCAAGATCAGGATGATGAAGGCGTAGGGTCCCAAGAAATGGTGAGGATGCCAGCCATGATGGTGAAGTTCACTCTAGTAGCTTTTGTCTGTTCTTTGCCTCTGTTCTTCTTTTTGTTTCCTGCTTTCCTCTCCAAAATCTTTCTTTTAATGACCTAAAAATGGAGCAATGGTAGGAATAGCCCATCCCCTCATTATTTGGTCCTCCAATTAGGCCCAAAATCCAACATATTAATTTTCACTCATTATCTTCCAGCTCCACATCTCCTGTTTTTAAGAAGCATGATTTCAACAGTCTTTGAATCATATCAACTTGGCCTTTTTGTTTAGACTAATTCCATTATTCTGTCTACCTTTCATGTCTTTTCTCATCAAGGTCTGTTGTTGTTGTTTATTGTAACCTCTTATGAATGCTTACATACTTTCTAAAGTTGAGCTCACAATTTATGTAAATTTGTAGGCCTAATTGTCACAAGAGGGGGAACCAGACATTAATCTACTTTGGATTTGGGAAACAAAAATAATGTGAGCATAAAAAAACTATCATATCCCTTTAACAGAGTGAATGGTATGTCTGTAAGTAACCTGTGCCAACGTCTAACAGTCTCATTAAGGAAATACATTAATCCTGTGACATTGCAGTTACAGGGAGAGTGATTAATCCAGTGGCAATATGAGACAGTGAAAGGATGGTAGATAAATTGTTAAGTTCCAGATCCACAACTGTATTTAAGTCTTAAATCCCAGATTTAGGCACTTAAATCTCAGGTATAGATGCCTAAATCACAGTTATAGGTTCCACTGTGATGCACAAAACTCCCACCAAACACTGTAGCTGCCTCAACTCACCCGCTGCCTAAATTTTCAAGGTAAAAGTTCATGAAGGGCCTATGTTTCTGCCTCTGAGTATGTTCATTGTCAGGGAAAGATAGGCATTCGGCCATCTAAGTCATGTGCAGGACCCAATCGGGTGGACATGCTCAAAGACCCCTACTAGATAGAGTCTCTCTCAAAATGTGGCCAGAGGTGGGGGATGGATTTGAACAAGAAGAGACTGAGGGGACCCACACATCAGAATGTCCCATAACTCAGTGATTAGACCACACTCTGGAGATGTCCCTGTTCAAATTCCTTCTCCCCCTCTGGTAGGGGAGGGCTTGAACATGGGTCTCCCACATCCCAAGCAAGTGCTCTAACTGCTGGGCTAAAAGTCATAAGTGGGCATCTTCTGTTTCTTCTCCTTCTTTGGCTGTTTTGTGTGGAGTGAGGCACATGCCTAATTCATTCCCATAAGAAATATCTTATGCGGCTTGACTGCCTGACTCCAGGTAATGGGTTCTCATTCATGGATCACTAAGCAGGATTGCACTTCTTTATAGCCCAAACTTAGGCCCTATCTCCATGAGAAGGGTGTCATCCGCATCTGCCATTTGCTAGCTTAGGCAGACTCCTAGACTCCTAGACTCCTAACTCAAGCTTTGTGGATCATGGTGGCGTTCCTGTAATTTCCAAGGCACCAAGCTGCTCAGCACTGCAACACCCTAAGTCCTTTTGTGGATCTGGCTCTAAGTCCCCAGTAGAAGGGCTATTTCCCTCTGCTACAGACAGAAGATTAAATGGAAATTCAAGATATTTTTAAGCAGGATAGGTGAAAATGTAAAAAGTAACAATTGAGGGCTGAGTATGTTTGATTAGCAACTGGCCACCAGGTGTCCTGAACCACATAAAAGGAAATAGTGGGAAACATACAGGAAACTTTTCTTTTGGTCTAGCTACTACCATGGGTCAGAACTAGTTGAGAGAATAAATGAGAATAGCTAACAGAATAGTCATTATTCAACCTAGTTGCTGCTAGAAAGCAGAAAAGATGCAGTGTAAACTATTGGTGGAAAAGCTCAGCTCACTGCTTTATTTTCTTTGTTTAAATTACAAATGAGGCTGAATGAAACCTTTGAAACCATGTTGGCTTCTTTGTTATGGCCTGATCTGACCTCTTTCAGCCCTATTCTAGAGAGCTGTTTTGCTGATCTCCACTAGCACAAGATTTATTTTTTAAACCATGAGGTTAGTGCATTGGGTAGATTCTGCCCAGTGAGATAAGCACAAAACAGGGCCCATTGCCAGGTACTTATCTTGAGAAAATGAAAGAAAACACAAATAGGAATGGAGAATGGGAAGATTTTCCCCCTAGTTTAGCCCATATGGTATTAATTCTGTTTTGTGAAAGATAGATGAAAGGAAATATAATCCACTTGAATATCTATCATGAGAGGAAGCCTGCATAAGGCTAATACAACAGAAAAATTGCTTAAGAGCAGTGTGTTCTTGTGGAAATCAGACCACCAGTAATGCGGCCAATACTGTACCTGTTCTGTGACTAAAAAGAGGCTTATAAGTTACTGGATTGTCCGACTGGCATTATTTGCGAGCACTACATTTATTTTAAAATATCATGAGAGCTAGAAAATATACCCGTACAAATCTGATAGTTTTCTTTAAGAGTTACAATACAGCTAGCATATTACAGTAGATCCTCTCTCCTGTTCAGTAAATGGTCTGACAAAGAACTCAGGACTAAATAGTCACTGTTTATGGTGTTGGCCATATAAAACAGTTTGTAGTAACTATGTAGGTTTTGCATGATTTTTTCTTTGTGCCAACATACCTGAGGACCATTCTATTCTCACCACTTTGGCACTGTTCAGGTATTCATTCTTAAAAAATTCCAACCTTTTTCTCCTTTCCTGATTCCCATAAAAAAATCATACTTGTCACCCACTATGATTCACAGATCAGAAAATGTTTTCAGAAAACCTTTTCCTTTGATTCACAGTGAGTTAAAGTGAATCAAAAAATGCTGGATCCCAAAAGGCTATTCTGGAAATGAAAGATTTCTAACTTGACTCATCTTGAGCCAGTATCTGTCCTTTAAATTGACTTCTTTTGCATACTGTCTTAATCAATAGGGAATTGGTAAGATTTTTAAATTATTTTTTTTCCTATCTGCTATTCTTCTATTACAAGACATTTGTATTCATAAAGAATAACCAGCCCCAGCAGCTACATTTAAAATTCAAAATAGTCTTGAACTGTTCTGTTAAATAAAATAAAGTATATGGACATAAGAAAAAATGGCTAGATATCTCCATGTCCTAAACATTTTAGTGAGCAACTCAACTCAATGCAACTATGGAGTAACAAATAGTTCTTTGTTTTTTGTTAAAAGATTTGCGTAACGACTGATTTTAAGGCTCTTGTTTTGGTTTCAGAAACTTGGCTGAACCAACTGAAAATTTAGGGTTAATAATATTGGCTAGTTAACATGTACTAGGTCAAACTGAATGATAAACTATTGAAGCAACTATTTTCTAGATTAGAGTTAAAGTCAATAAGAGTTAGGTGCCTAGCTCATTTAAGCATATTTGAAAGCCCTACCAAGTGTATCTCTGCATTTTTAGGCACCTAAATACCTTTAAAAATCTATGCCCTTAATAATATTTAAATGCTGAGATTTGGAAAACCACTCAACACTGGCCTAAGTATTGCGCCTATTGAAGTCAATGGGAGTTTTACTATTGACTTTAGTAGAAGTACAATTTTGCATATATGAATGTTTCATCCAATGCATCTATACTAGGGTTTTCAGTAGGACTTATCATAGCTCTATGGAAACCCTGAACTATACAGCTGTTTGGAAATTTTTCAGCAAATGCTCTTTTACTGAAGCTGACACAATTTGCGACGACATATTAGTTCCCATGTAACTTTCATTGGGAAGGTTTTTGGTTGTGAGGGAGAGAAACTGATTCAGAGTGATCTGAGATGAAAACTCTGGTCTGAATCAGAAAAACTAATACTTGAACCTGGGTTTCCCATATCCCAGGCCATGCCACACCCCTTTGGATAATTGATATAAACATCTACTTTACTGAGTGTTTAATTGAATCCAAACTCTGAGTCTTAACATACACTTTTATGTAGAGTAGCACAGTTTCTATACTGTTGGAAATAGTGTTCTCAATGTGTTCTCAAACAACTTTAAAGGCTTTTCTTTTAATTCAGAAGGAAGTACAAATGTGAAGTGCCGAGCAGCAAATCTCTCAATTCAGGATAGTTGGTTAAATTGTCTTTCCAAATTAGTGTACGTGTTGTAATTCTTTTAGAGAGATGCTTCATTCTTTGTATTTTGTGTTTTAGCTAGATTAACGGGAGTCATGAGCACATATTTCTGCTGCTGCCAGTCAGTGCCACTTATCTTGCATTCAGTGTCAGCTCTCTAAACCAGACCATCACCTCTCAAGAGTTTCGAGAGGGAATTAAGGTTCAAGGCTGCCTTTCATCATTAGCTGTCAAGAGGAGGACACCTAGTGGACACAGAAACTGTCAATGTTTAAACTACACAGGGAGGACCAATTCCACTAGGAATGAACAATTATTTTCCATTTAGGCCACATACATTAATCAAATGTTTTCATAGACCATGAAGAGTCAAATCCTCTTGTTAGAGGAAAAATAATAATAAAGAGTAATGAATTTTGACAGGGCACAATGAAGTACAACAAAACTCAATGAAAACAATAGTGCAAATAACAAAATAAAAAATATATAATGTTGTAACAAATCTTTTGATCATTGTATCTCTTGCCAAATCAGAGCCCTTGAAAAGAAGATTCTCCAACTGCTCTGACATAGGGATGGCTGAACTAGATAGATCAAGCTTGAACCAAAATGTGATGCCACTCTAAAAAAATTGTTTTTAATTTAAAAATGGGATAATCTGGTTTTTCCTCATTCTTTGTCTTTGCCATGAGCTTCTGCCTTTTGGAGTTCTATAGATGAAAACTAATTTGACAGGAGCATCTTATTTCCAGCTAGACTGAAACCACAAAATATCAGAAAACTCATAAAAAAGCTTTATCTAATGTACTCTCCCACCCTATTCTGTTGACCAAAGTATCATCTGTCATTTGAATGCACTTTTAGTAAGCATTACGGCCAAGAATTTCAAATATGACAGCCTATAGTGAGGCTTCCAGGTGCTATTAACTATATCTTAAAAGAGCTATAATTTTAGGAAGTGTTGTGCACCCCACTATTTCCATGGATTTTAAATACTCTACAGGTTGCTCAGAAATTTGGAAAATTGGTTTCCTAATGAGGATTTAGGGTTGGAGCTAGGGTTAGGGTTCCTATGGGTAGCATACTTGTATCTAGGGTTAGGATTCCAATGGGTAGGAGTCCCTACCCTAGGGTTACTTGGAGCTAAGGTTAAGGATACTGTAGGTAGGATACTTGGAGCTTGAGTTAGGGTTACTGTGGGTAGTGTTATGAGAGAACTGGAGTTGATTTTACTACAGCCATTTTTTTGTGGGGGTGTGTAAAGCCAGTATTATCTGGAAGTGAGAACACCATGTAGTCAGGAATTATTTGGCCTTTGTCTAAGCAAAGCAAGCATAACAGCTCCACAGCTTTAGTGTTGCTAACAGGGATAAGAAAGTGAGCGATTCATGGGAATGGAAGGGGATGTGAATAGCTGACCTTGAATCTGGATGTCTCTGACTATATGATTTTTTTGTTGGAAGTTGCTTTATTGATAAGTAGAGTTATTAGTAATTTTTGCTATTGCTAGAGAAATTGTAAGCCAATATGAGTAATGAAATTTGCTTTGTGTAACGTATTCAAAGTTTAGTTAGAGTGTGTAGTTTGGAGAGAGTTTTTGATGAGCTAGGAGGCTGATATCAACTCCCCGGTGGCAAGGAGGAAGGCTGGCCACCAGGAAAATGCTGCTGACTACTTGACACCACCTGAGACTTTGGAGAACTATATCTGGGGTTCTCTAGACTATTTTTATTTTTGCTGTGTGCTTTAGACTCAATAAAAACAAGGATTTTGTGTAAAAGCACTCTTGTGCATGTGGATGATTTATCAGACCAAGGAGCTGTGTTCCCACTGGTATAGGTCCTGACGCCACCTGGAAAATACAGATTAGTTATCATAGTTTTTGGGTCAGAAAACCTTTGGTAACAGTAGGGCTGCCCACCTGAGGATTAGGGCTCCTGACCTCATGGTTGTGGTTCCTATGGGTTGGGTAGGAGCTTGAGTTAGGGTTCTTCTAGGTAAGGTAATTTGAGATAAGGTTACAGTTCCTATGAATAGAGCTCTCCTACCTAGTGTTAGGGTTCCTATTAGCAGGGAACTTGGACCTAGTGTTACAGTCCCTATGGGTAAGGTACTTGGAGCTATGGTTAAGTTTCCTGTGGTTATGACTTCACACACTAGGGTTTCAGTTCCTTTGAGGAGCCTAGTTGGGCTTAGGATTCCTATGAGTAGGGTACTTGGAGATAGGGTTAGGCTTTATATCGGTAGGGAATTTGGAGACAGGTATCAGGTTCCTAAAGGAAGGGTTCACCACAGGAAGGCCTTAGGGCTAGGGTACTATGAGGAGGATAGTTGGAGTTAGGGCTAATTTCCTATGGGTAGTTCACACCACCCTAGGTTTAGGTTACCTATGAATGGAGCTCCTCACCTAATGGTTATGTTTCCTATGGCTAGGGCTCCCAGACCTAGGGTTAGCATTCCTGTAAGTAGAGTATTTGGAGCTAGGGCTGTTTCCTACAGTTAGGACTCCCCATCCAATAGTTACAGTTCCTCTGGGTAATGTACTAGAAGATAGGGCTTGAGTCCCTATGGGTAGGCCTCCCTTCCCTAGGTTTAGCATTCCTATGGGTAGGGTACTAGGAGCTAGGGTTCCTATTGGTAGGGTTCCCCACACTAAGGTTTAGGTTCCTATGAGCAGGACTCCCCACTCTAGGTTAAGGTTCCTATTGGTAGGGCTCCCTGTCCTAGGGTAAGGGTTTCTATGGGTAAGGGTCTCAGACCAAAGGTTAGTGTTTCTAAGGGTAGTGTACTTGGAGCTAGGGTTAGGCTTCATATGGATAGGGCTCTCCTCCCTAGATTTACATGTCCTGAGGGTAGAGCTCCCCTCCCCACAGTTAGGGTTCCTATGTGTAGCATACTTGGAACTAGGGTTAGGGTTCCTATGGGTAGGACTCCCTTCCCTAGGGTTAGGATTTCTATGGTTAGTGTACTTGGATCTAGGTGGCTTTCTATGGATAGGGCTCTTGGAGGTATAATTCCTGTGCCTAGGGTATTGGATCTAGTGTTCCTATGGGTAATGAGCTTGGAGCTAGAGGTAGCTTTCCTAGGTGTGGGGTACTTAGAGGTATGGTTAGGGTTCCTCTGGGTAGCGTTCTTGGAGCTAGGGTTATGGTTCCTATGGTTAGGTTACTTGAAACTAGGGTTAGGTTTCCAATGGGTAGGGTACTTGGAGACAGGGTTATGGTTTCTAAGGTTAGGGTACTTGAAGGCAGGAGTGATGGTTTGAGATTTGGAAAGGCAATGCATGGATTTAACCACACATCGTTCATTATCATTAGATTGTAAGATCTTCTGGACTGGAATTGTGTCTCTCTGTTTTTAAATGTAAAGTGGTGGTGTTCTTTTCTGGTGCTGGAAAACTTAAGGTGAATAAGAATAATTAAGTTCCCAATGAAGTACAGTGTAGAGCTTTACGGACAATGTGGAGTAAAGATTCTGTGAAACAATTATTAAATTAAAGACTAAATGCATAGAAGATGTTCGGCTAAATTTCCTGCACTGCTTTAAATGTCTGACCCCAGGTGCCGTATTTCATATCCCCATTCTTGAAAATCTTGGCCCAAAGCATTTTGTCAAAAAAAATTAAATCATCTAATTCTTTTCAGATTTGCTCATCACTGGTATGAACAACTCTTTTTGTGAGTGTAATGTATGTGAAATATATTTTTTTTGAAATGTTGAGTTGTGCAGTATCTTTTTGTGAAACAGAAAATTTTGTTTTAAAAAAGATTAGGTGCAATGAATGTATTTGAAAATTTAGTGAATGGTGTGTTGATAAATCCAAAAGTATTAGCTCCCATTCATGTATTATAGATGAGATGCTGAAATATAGAACACTATTTTGTTAATTTTCCACTCTAAAACTCACAATCCTTAAAATCACTCTTTACACATTCAAGGTAGGATCAGCAGTATTTCAGCAATGAAACTGTATCTCTCCTCTTAACTATAATTTCTTGACTGGTCCTTCTGTTAGCAAGGTGGGATACTCAGACAGTGCCATTATTGAATAGTGCTAAGAAGAACAATAACTGTGAATGCATGCAAACCAATATGAGAGCTTTTCATAAAAGGATTTTCAAATGAAGAGCACCTTAAGCACTGCTGAGTGTCTTTTCAGAGAGTTGGTGTTTACTCCCTCCAGTAATGTTGTATTGCTATTGAAAATACTCTGCTGAGAGCAGTAAAGAGAGTAGAAGAAACTTCCAGACTACGTTGGTAATAAAAATAATTGGATTATTTTGGACACCTGTTATCAAATATGTGATATTTTTATAATTTGTGATGGGCAATCACTTTAACTAAAATGCAGTGGTGGCCTTTGAAATTTACTAATTGTCTGAGGAAAATACACGGGATAGGGAAGTGCAAGGATATACTCCATGCATTGGTATGAAAATAACAGTATTTTTTATCACAGGTAAAACTGATATCTTTTTAATTATAGACTCATAGACTCATAGGTCAGAAGGGACCAATATGAT
>ML675611.1:32911641-33048373 GCA_007922155.1 Mesoclemmys tuberculata | reverse complement strand
GATTTCTCTGCAGTAACTCAGTTCCCATCCCATCCAGCATTCCCAATTGTACCACTTTAGGGACTTTTCAGCTCTTTAAACAAAAACTCGGACTGAACCTTTCTTGAAGTTCAAAAGACTTTGGAGAATTATTATTCTATTTATTTTTTTTTGTTTTCAGTTCATGCACCTCTGCACTTCGTGATTTCTGTTGGAATCAGAATTACAATTGTTGAAAGGGATTTTGACCTTCTGTAAATACAATGAGAATAGTGCAGTGATCTCATTTTAAATTAAAGACCACAGGCTCAATTCTGCTCCCAAAATCCTGTCAAAGTTGAAAAGGGAGACGGCTCAGCTCTACTTCTATTTACATTGCTATCTCATAACTGACTGTTAATATAAAACCTTGTCATTTATGTCTATTGAATGCCATGCACACCTATAGTGCTGTGTAAATAAATCAGAAACTGATCAGAAACAGGCTGTACAAAATCTTGTGGAAGAGCTTATGGCTGTCAGAACTTTTTTCAACAGAAAATTGGTGTGTTCGACAAGATGAAAATTTTTGTGAAAAGTGTATGTTTTCCTCCCAATTTTTTGTTTTTCATTGGAAAACTAAAACTTTTTGACTGAAAATTGAATTTTTTTTGTTTTGCCAGATTTCAGTTGCAAACATTGTCAACATTTTCCACTAAAATTTTTAATGAAAACAAAACAAAATAAATCATTTTGTCAAAAATTTCCACATAAAAATACATTTTTCACCTAGCTCTACTCCAGAGGCTTAGACATTTAACCTGACTTCCAATCCCTCTTGAGCATAGCCCATCAATATTCAGGGAAAGGCTGAACACATTCCAGGATAAACTTAGTCTCACTTAAGCATGCTTGTTTCTAAACTTTGTTTTCATAAAAACAGCCAGAACTATTGGAGTGCCATGCTATGTAAGAAAAGGGGCCAGAAAGAATCACTTTCAGAATCCTCATCTTCCCCCTTGTAAAGTACAAAAGTACCTTCTTCACCCTCACTTTTTTCCAGTACCCTCTAATCCTTGACTATCTCATCATAGGGTCTAGAAAATCTGGCAGCCTCTCTCTTGAACTTGTATCAAATGTATCTTTTGGAGGCATGAACTTTTGGCCCAGTTCTTCACTGAACTGTGTGTGTGGTGGTGTTTTTTTTTTTCATGTCTGGGAGGGGAGTGTTTTTGGAGGGATGTGGAAGGGGAAATTGGATTATCTCACCTCCAACTAATTATCTTTGTGTCATCTCATACATGATACTGTGTATAGGGTATATGGTTTAATTCACAGGAACTGACAATTTGGCCAAATCAGACCAGCTGAAATTCCACAAGATTTAATATCCTGCCCCTAATGGTATTATTAACCCAAATCTTAAGAAGCCAGTGAAACCCCATTTCCATGCCAATTATACAGCACTTTGCTGGGGCAAAATAATTCTTCCTAATTTTTTAACAAAAATGCTTGTATTCTGTAACATAAGATTTGATCACCTTCACTCAGAAAGTAAATTCTTTCAGATTTTTATGTGTGGTATTACTAGCACCTGCCTTTCTTTAATTAGCTGCCTACAAATGTAACAGCAGCAGCAACAGCAGTTGCACTAAGCAAAACTGTTTGAAATCTACCCACTGGAATGAATAGGTAAGTATGTCAGTTAGAAAGAGGGCAAACTCCTTCTCAAAATATAAAATAAACTATAAGTATAAAATAAACAGTTCAAACTAATATAAGTCTCTTTCTGAATAACACTGTATATTCAGCTGAAATGGAGTAAAAAATCAGGAATTAGTGCAGTCCTGGAACTTCTGTGTGGAATTATGAGAATACAATAAATTCCTAGATAGGCATCCATTGTTGCATATTTCTAGGTTTTAAGAACACAAATAAATATAAGATGGTAATGTGACCATTAGAGCTTGCGGCATAAATATGTAGACAGCAATTCTCATGGGATGGCAACATAATGTGATGTTACTTTCAAAAGCATCTTTGTTGTATAAATGGATAGTATAGAAAGTAACAATATTTTAAGGGATTTCTCTGTTTTACATTTAACTACACTTTTAAAATGTTTTGAAGGATCATATGACCAGAATACCATTTTTTTTAAAGTTTCAGTTAAATAAGAACATTATTTTGTTTGTTGCAAAATAAAATAATGTGTGCTATGAATGGAGGTATAGTTAATAAAATACTACATGGCAGGAAATATTATTACCATATTTAAAAATTATGTTCACTTTCACAACTGATCGGCATACAAAGGATACAATACCTCTACTCAGAAACCTCATAGAAAATAATATAAAGATGCGGACGCTTATCCGAGTTCTATCTAGGATGTACAACAGGAAGTAATGTCTGAAATAAAAAGGCAAGTTTAAAGGGACACCGTAAGGTCATGTATTTAAAGAAAAATCATTATCCATTATCTTTGCTACTAAAAACAGCTTTAGAATTTTTAATTTCAGCATATATTTGCTAATCACTGTTTATGCTGCTTGTTTAAAATTTTCCCTTCATTTCCTTTGGCCCATGAAAATATGAGTTAGTTTCACACTTGTTTATTTTCAGATTCACTTTCTTTTTCTTATGCTCTAGTAAAGTGTTGCAATGTTTGAGATTGCTTAAATCCAATATTTAATGCAGAATGTTTTATTTGTTTAAAAATATAGTCAGCTTTGGAAATGCTTAAAAATCATAAAATCATGTAAATATTTCTATAGCTTTTTAATCTTCAGAAGCTTTATTTGTAAAACAAAATCTTTGGGTTACATTTGACTTGACAGTTTCTTTTTAAATTGTTTATGAGAAAAAACAATTCCAATTCAATCCACGATGAATTGTCCATTATTCACAGTAACAGAGGTACCACAAACAGAAATGGCTTAAAAAAGATTCAGGTAACTCTGTCTCCAAAGAAAATTGTAATTGAGAATATAAGTAGGTCCTGATATTTAGATTATCTTGGCAACCAACTTCAAGGATTCATTTACTTAAACCCCACCCCAAATCTTTTTGATACCCCTCTTATTTTTAACATATAGAATGTCATATAAATGACACATGATTTAATTCATAAGAAGATCCTCTAACAGGCAAGTAATACTACATGTAAATTTTTTTAAAAACTGCTGTCTTTTATAGGGCCTTCTGTCCAAGAATCTCAGTACGCTTTACAACATTAAATGAATTAAGCCTTATAGCACACCTGTGAATTAGACATTGTTGCCCTTTAACAGATGGTAAAACTCTCACACAAAAATGGTAAGTGATTTGCTAGAAATCACACAGGATGTCTGGCAGAGCCAGAATTATAACACAGATCTACTAACTGTCTTAGTAAAAAAGTCCATTGCTTTTACTAGAAGACTATTCTTACTCTCCTAAAAGGACTAAATCCTGCAGTGTGTTCAGTGAGAAAAATTAATTAGAGTTACCCAAATTTAAGCCCAAATTCTAATGAGTCAATGAGTCTTAATTAAACAGATGGTCAATGAAGATAACAATGGGTCACCAGAACTCAAAAGAAATGTAGAAGTTATTTTTAATGCATTTTAACAGTAATGAAGTTATAGATTAAGTAGTTGGGGAATTCCCCAAGCAACTATTATTTATGAAAGAAGCTTGCTGCCTAGAGCAGGCCAGAATGTTTGAGGCTTTGTAAATTTGAAAATGTGTGTGATAGTCTTAACCCTCTGTTCACCACTTTTACAAACTATGATTAATTTTGTACAAAGTATGCCTTATGAGGTATCATTTGAAAACTCATAATTTGCTGACCATTATTGTACTGATAAAATATGTGTGGCAATATGGTATGTAAAGTTATAAGATTCTACTATGTGATGTTACTAAGGCATATTCCAATTCTGGGAAAGCAGCCCAAACCAGTTAGTTCTTCACAGACAAAAGACTAGTCAGCACCTCAGCCATTTGTCAGCATAATCGAGCAGACTATCACCTCCTTAAGCAGCCATGCTTTAGCAGGAAGAAAAGTATGAACAAGAAATTTACATTTTGGAAGTGGAAGAGCTGAGGGTTCCTGTCCAAAACAGACTTTCTGTTGCCTGAACCCCAGCTGGAGATGATTCTTAAAGAAGAGAAAATATATGTAAAAATGAGGAACAGAGGACATGAATCACCTCTCTCCTCCCTTCCTCTCTGCTCACTGCATCCGCAATACCTGAAGGAGTACTGAATAGGGGGAGGGATCCTGACTGAAGAAGTTCAGCCATGAAAGCATGTGGTGAGAACAACCTTTGATTTGAATTCATTTAGCTTGGTATGTTAAGCATTAATTTGCATTTGACCTTTTATTTCTTCTTACCAATTTTGACTTTTATCCCTCATTACTTGTACTTGCTTAAAATTTATCTTTCTGTAGTTAATAAGCATGTTTTATTGTTTTATTTAAATTAGTTTATGTTTAGATTGAAGTGTTTGGAAACCTTCATTTAGGATAACAGGGTTTTTATGCATATCGTTTTCCATTAATGAAATAATGGAGTTTCTATGAATTTGTATAGTCCAGAAAGAAAGAGCTGGGCAGCACAAGACTCACATTTCTGAGGACAACTCTTGGACTGGGAATTCATTGGTGTCACTCTGTAATATCATTTAGGAGTGTCTGACTAAAAGCACTCATAATTCAGCTGCGAGGGATTTTACATGATAAAGGATGTGTGTGAACAGGCCAGGAGTGGCTGGTCTCACAGCAAAGTAGTGTAAAAGGCACCCCAGGTTGGAGAACTGAAGGGAAACAGTTGTTCAACAGTCCAGATTGTACCCTGGGGAATGTCACAGTGCGATCACACTGAGGTATCTGTGAGCCTCACTAAGGCTGTCCACAAGCTCTTCTGGTCTGACTTCCAACTGGTATTCAGCAGTGTCCTAAAGCAGAATTTAAACTGTACAACCTTTCAGATCTCAACTGTTTACCGTAAAATTTCTGAATCCAAAGTATATTGCAAATTGAGATGAGCCAGGCAATATTTCATTTCATTTCAAAACCAGTTACTTCTCTATGTGTCGAGGTCCAAGCACAGGACATGGCCCTAAAAGGAGGAACATGTCAACAAATATTTCAGGAGAAGTGAAAGAGATTTTGAAATGTTAGTGGAGTTAATTTTTTAAAGTATGTAATCTCAGGTGCATGTAGAGCTGGTAGAATTATGTGATGCAAATAATTTATCTGAAAGAATTTCAACATTTTTTTCTCTTTTTATAAAGGATCTAGTGTCAGATCATGATTATCATGAATTTATTTCTCATTGTTCAACTAATAGTTTTGGACAAACAAATTTCAGTCTGCAATTTGTCTGTAACCTGGTTGTTATGAATAATTGCTGCTCATGATTCACTGTTTGTGCTACATGACTGGTAGCTTATATTGCACGATACCTTTCTAGGTCTGTATATAGCCCCTATCACTGTAGTATCCGAGTAAACAATTTATCGTTACAGTATCCTTGTGAAGTAGAAAAGTATTATTATTTCCATCTATAGATGAGAAGCTCTGGCACAGAGAGAGGAAGAAATTTATCCAAGGTCACAAAAAAAGTCTGTCACAGCTGGCAATTGTACCACAAGACCATGTTTCCTTATAACATGTTTATTAGGCCACCAGGGCTGCATAGTTCCTGTTCCGTAATCTCATGCATCTGACAAAGTGGGTTGCAGCCCATGAAAGCTTGTGCCTGCAGAAATTTATTAGTCTTTAAGGTGCTACAGGACTCTCATTGTTTTTGCCGTAATGTTATTGTTATGGAACGCATCACCAGGTGGTGCTGTTACATATAGCTTTTCAGGTTCTTTTTTTCAGTGTATGAGTTAATGTTCAGCTTTGGAAAGAAATGCTGTGGTGTTGTTTTTTCTTTTAGGTCATATAAAGTTCTCTGTTGAGCAGCTTCTGGAGAGAGTGAGCCGTATGATCAAGAGGAGAGTTTGCTATCTGACTTTCTCTGTGATTAGAGTCAATTCTTAAGGGACAATTAATGTTTGGGAGCAATGTATTGCCATTGGGCTCATATTCATGAAAGAAGAGATTGCCCTGCTGTGATAATGGCAGACCAGATGCCAGCTCTTGCCCAGGTTGCAGACATTAGCTAAGATTTAGCAAACTAATAGCTGGAGACCACACCAGTTCACCTGTATGTTAGTCTTGCTTAAAATAGGTATTAGTTTTATAAGAATGTATTTCCTGCTCAGATTCTAAAGAATGCTTATAAGTTGCTGCATGCATTAGTCTCACATGTAATGTCTGTATTCCATGCTATAAGACAATATGCAAGTTTTGCTTTATAACTTTGAAAATATTTGTTCTTAACGCGTGACCTCAGACACGGGCATTGTCCCATGCCCTCACCCTGATGGACTATCAAAATCAGATTGGCCATCAAGAAACTTCTCAATGCAAAGTACTGGTTAATGGCCCTATTGCACCTGGGAAATGCCACATGCAAGGTAGCTCTTCCTGTGGACTTGGAAGCTGAATGAAGGAAATAAAACAAAGTCACAAGAAAATTTTCCATCTTTTTGGCTATTTGAATTCTGACAGAGCTAGAGATGGCCCCGGGCTGCCTCCTGGGGCTGCTCTAAAAGACACTTTGAATGGACTGACAACTCTGTCAGTCTTAGGATTTAGATGATAACTCATTTGTGTGTATATGTGTGTTTGCTTTAAACAGTAAATAACACACCTTTCTTTTTCTTAGTTAATAAACCTTTATTACAAGATTTGCTACAGGCATTGTCTTTGGTTTAAGATCTAGGGTACCAATTGATCTGAGGTAAGTGACTGGTCTCTTGGGACTAGAACATGAACATGGTGTGATTTTTGGTATAAGTGAACATTTATCACTACGTCCAGTTTGTGTGAGGGCAAAATAGTCTGGAGAGTCTGAGGGGACTGTCTGTGACTCTATAGTAAAACTATTATAATGATCCAAGAGTTCACACTTATTAGTGGCTTGATAAAATCTAATTATGGAAAACACCACCAGTTTGGGGTGTCTGTCCTGTTTTTAACAGTGTGCCCAGAGGCCTGGTCATGAGCCACTCAAGACAGTATGACACCTTCATGAGGCATGTTTGACTGCCTCTGTTCCAGGAATAACGTATTTGTGTAAATTAAAGAAGTTAAACTTAGCCTTATACCCAGGGTCCATTTCACTGATTTCTCCTTCCCTGGGAAGCTGATCTTTTGGGCCCCAGACAACAGCTGCCACTTGACAGACATCTGACATTGCTGTCTGCTTGGGATATTGGTGTTGAAAGAAGGCATAACAGTATGATCAAAACTAGTCATTGCAGCTTCGAGCCCCTCAGAGAGAGAATGTAAGTCAAAGAAGGAAGCAAAGATTGTAAATCATAAGCAAACCAAGGAAAATTTTCAGATATTTTTAAAGGTTTTCTTTTTCTGTTTTGTTCAAGGAAGAACATTAGACTTTGCTATGTGCATGAAGCCAAGGTTTAAACATACTAATTTCCTTCCCTTGACTAGGAGGGAGAGAAAGATATGAGCCATATCTCTTCAGCCTCCTGTACTTTCAAGGTATCTTGTCACACTGACACAAAGTAATTGTGTTTGTGTGTATAATGCTATCTACAAAGGGGCTGTCTCACCTATTTAGATCTCTCTTGTTTGATTAACTGCCTCAGTAGCAGGTTTCTAGCCAATAGCATTTGGGAAATTGCTTGTACAAAAATATTGTATATATCTATCAAGTGGTTGAATACCATCAACTGGCTGATGCTAGAATCAAAGAAAGCATGTAGGTCTGTCAGCACTGTCACCTGCTGCTTTTGTTCTCTTTCTTCTTGTGGCTCTGCTCTCAGCCCCACCTCTATTGGTGCTTCTGAGTATGTGGGGATAGGTATAGAATTTACTTTCAAGCAACAAAGAAAGGGTGTATTGACTTTCCAAATGTTTACCTCCAAACAACATTCAAAAGGAAGCAAGTTAAAGGTGTCCAGCATTTATTGGTGCCATCAGAGGTCTCTGAAATACCTCATAAATATGAATTTTTGTGATAGATATATCCTGACGACATGCATACAATGGGATCTATATGCACTAGGATGTGTGCCATTTGGTGTTTATGTGTAATTGAGTGCAGGACCACAGCCTCAGTGAGAGAGTCATCTCTGAATAAATTTGATATCTGTTCAAAATATGATCCCATTCATCTTACTTTCTGGCTGAATTTTGTGATCAAATGGAACCATTCTGGGTATTCACTTTCCAACTTGTTTATTCCAACCTTTCATAGCTGATAACACACATACAGCAGAATAGCTTCAGGTTGTATAGCACCATCAGACATGATACACAGCAGCAGTCTCTGTAAAAAATCAAAACCAAGCCAGGCAAGAGATCCTTCATTCATCTCAAAGATATAGGCTATCATATCTCTTCTAGGATCCCAGACAGTATTCCCTTTTTCCACTACTGACTGAGTTGGTAACTAGAGAACATGGCTAAGACACATATGAACATAGTGGGCACTTGATGCAGGTAAGCCTTTTTTCTCCCTTGTGTTCACTGTTGTTTTCCTTGAAATGAATGGGGAATGAGAGAAAGAAAGAGAGAATTACATTTTACACCTTAAAGATCTCTAAGGAGAAATGTTACACTGAGATCCAAAGGCTATGAGGAGAAACTATTATTCCAATTGTGCATGTGAAAGAGACCTAAACACCCCTTTGAGACTAAATCGATGTGCTAAAGAAAGAGAGATTTTACAACAGTATCCTATCCTTCCACATGAACTTGCAATATGAACAGTTACCAGTGGGTGTAGTGGCTGCAGTCAAGGTAAATATTCCATATAAGGAAAGCGTTCACCTAAACACTGTAAAGAACAAGATTTCAAAGTTGAACCCCAAATGTTCTTTACAATATTTAGGTGAACACTATCTATCTTGTTTCTTTATTCCACTGTCACATGCTTGGGGAAAAAGAAAATTGGAAGATGACTGAAAACTAGTAGTCTGATTCCTCTCCCCCCCTCACCATAGATCTATGGGAATAGGAACCATATTTTGTGAGGTTAATTTAGTCTCTCCCCAAGTTTTGTTTAGATTTTGTTATGCCTCTCTAATTATTCAGACCTTTTATTTTCTTCGGGCTAAATACCAAGGGAAAAAAAATCCCAATTAAATACCTTTAGACTCATATCTGGATTAACAGAGCAGAATGGATTTTAAACCAAACAGGCATCTTATGTTTCCACTTGACCGGTCTTGGAGAATTCATTGAACAAACGCCTTATGAGGAAGAGGTAATCACAGAGAACTCACTTGGTGCTGATGGCTCTTGTCCAACACCTTCCTTTTGGCTAGGAAGAAAGACTTATGTGGACATTGCTCATGGTCCCCCTTCTTGGCATGCCAGAAGGTGGTGTTCCTGCCTGAATAGGCAGTTGAAGCTCTTTATTCCAAAAGCTGATTGTACAGCATTATCTCTGTTTTAGCACATTCAACTAGATAGCAACGCATGTACTGAAAGGATCGAGCAATGTCAGCCAACTAAGTAAAATATGGCATCATCAAACACACTTGCAATTTGTGTTAACAAAGAATAGGCTCCCCCCCATCTGTTGAAACTGCTCTGGTTATTCACTTTTATGTCTAATACATAGTCATCCACATCACAAAGTTGAGAAATTGCACTGTTTAGTAGTCTGAGTAGAGAAGCCACTGGCTGTATGATTTGTGGCTACAGAACCTCTTGTTTTACCCCAGAGAATTGATCCTCTAGATTTGGGGTGAGGCTCATCAGCAGGGCAGTGGGCTCTGATGCCACCTATGCTATCCATTCTGCGAATTACTTTGATCTGCAGGGCTGTCAGTCTGACATTCTTTGTCAGCGTGAAATTCATTTACATTTTTTTTAGTTTGTTTAAAAAAACCACTCTGTCAAGCCTTCTGTAACATTTGAGTGCTTAATATTTAACTGTGATATGCCTGGGAGCTCTAATGGGAAGGGGAAGAAAGGAAAAGTCACATTGGCTGGACAGTCACTTGTTGCTTTCTCTTTAGCACCCTTAGCATTGATATTCAAAACAGTTCACACTGGCTAGTGCTCTTCAAAAGGTTCCTTCATTAATGAGCGTCATCAACTATGCGTGGGCTGGGAGTTCGAAGGAGACCATTAACTATTCTATCATTGAGGGGAGAAGAACAGACAGGGAAAAAAAATTATCCTTGGTGTTAACCTTTTTCCTGCCTGAACATCCACTATAATTCAGTCTGAGTTTGTTATTGATCCTCCACCAGTGATAAAAAAGCCTTTGAGGCGGATTTGACTGTTGATGAAGAGGCCCTCTCACATATAGGTCAGGGGTTAACATTTCTTTAATTAATGCAAGGGAGAACCTCAGGATTAATATATCAGCTTGGATAGAGACTAAAATGCACCCTGATGGTATGGGAGCTATTACATTCTCTGATGAAAGCCAGTCCATTGAACTGCTCTGTGTCAAGTTCATTGTGCTTTCCGTACCGGCTAGAACTTCACTTGGTCTTTACTGTGCAGAATATAATTAGGACCTTCCAGCCTCAAAAAATGAACTAAGCCCCCAAATATTCTTCTATTCAGTGTTTCATAAAAATAACCTGTTTCTAATTAATTGGTATTCATTACTGAAACTGCCAGTAAAGAAAGTCTAAGAAAGGATAAATTTCACCAAGCTCAGTAGTTATAAAGTAGAGAAGAGTTAAAAGCATTGATCTTCAATATACAGCTGCCCTGTTGGGCTGATACTTGTATATGCCAATCCCACCTTTCAAACAGAGGTAAATATTTAATGTAAGAATGGAGGAAGGAAGCACAAGACTAGAGAAAACAGATCATATTCATAAAGTTTATTATTATAAGGAAAATTAATATGTATGACATTTCATTATTAACAGAAACACCACTAAAACTACAGCTCCAGAAACTACTGTTTAGCCCCTATGAATGCTGCAGGAGACCCATATCTTCCTCTAACCCTGACTGTTCCCAGCTGTCTGGGAATTTTCCAGAATCTTAACTTTACAGAACTAAGGTAATTCACCTGCTAGAGGGGCATGGGCATCTGTCAGGGCTTTCTAACAATTTGAACTGGTTGAAAATTGGAATTTCTGTAGAAAATACTGATATTTCAACATTTGTTTTCTTCTTGAAATGGGACGAAAAGCTGAAGTATTAAAATTTATTGCAGAACAAAAATTTATCAAATTTCAGTTTGAACATGAATTATTTTGCTTTGACCTTTTTTATCTGTACTGAAACATTTAATTTTGGCTTGGTGTGACACCGAACTGTGTCTCCTTGAGCTGCTGTGGTGCCTCATGAGAGTTGAAGTTCAGGTGACTTATGTCCCCATTCTCTTCCTGGGGCTGAACTCCCAGGTTGGGCTACATCTCCCATGATGCACCACTGTCATGGGATGCTGTGATGGGGTGTATCCGGCTCTTTGAGTGCCTCTGCTGGAGGCCTTGCAGTCCTTCCACATCTTGCTGCAGAAAAGGAGCAGTGAAGATGGATCCTCCAGGCTTGCCTAGAATGGTTGCTTCCCTGCAGCATATCAGAGCACAGCAGCCTTATTTAAAAGGAGCTACAGAACCTGAGCAGGTCAGTTGCTGGCTGGAACCAGATGGGCAAAGAAGGAGTAGAAGGTTGTGAAACTCCACAGGTAAAGAGACTGTGAAGAAACCCTGATCAAGCAGGGATAGGACTGTGAAGCTATCCAGGCACAGAGGGCTGGGAGAGAGAACCCTGATTAAAAGTGAGCAGAGAGTGTTACAAGCTCTCCATGAAAAAAGCCCTGAGAAATCAGGGAAGAGACTGAGAAACTCTCCAGGCAAGGAGGCCTGAAAGTCCCTGCTCCAACACAGAAACCAAGAATGTGATGGGTCAGAGTGGGAAACAGCCCAGGGAATGGAGCAGCAACTATTAAGGAAAATAGTATGTGGCTGCTCTTTGTAGGATCCCTGGGTTGGGACTCTGAGTAGTGGTTGGGCCCACGTCCCCCTACTAGCCACTGGGGAAGTGGCCTAAGCCCTGAGGAGGGGATGAAATACAATTAGAGGCCCAAGTGAAGGGGATACCAGAACTTCTGAGGACAAAGTCTCCAGGGAGAAAGCCCTGGAGGCAGCACTCTAAACAGGGCAGGGACAGACTTAAAACAAGTCCAGAAGGGGCTAAGAGCTGAGCCCTGAGATGGCTACAGATACCAAAAAGGGCACAGTGACAGGCCCTGTTGGACTTTTGTTACCTGGAAAGGGTTCTGTCATGTGTATAGACTAAGTGTTACTTTACCAGAGGGCTGAGCCACTGAAGACCTGCTTGATGAGGGCAACAGCTGACAGGGGGCACTAGGAGTACAGAGAGTGCAGGTTCACACCCAGATAACAAGAGGTGCTCACAAAAAGGGAGTGCAAACTATGTGAGATGCCCATGACGCACACCAGCAGTACAAAGCTAGAAGGGAGACCAAAGTGTATCATGGGAGATGTAGTCTGATCATGGAGCCAGGCCCATAGGGGAGAACATTAAACATCGGAACTATAGATCCCATGAGGCACCCCAGAAGCTGAGACTGACAAAGATAAATGTAGAACTACTCCAGAATGAAACAATGTGATTGGTACAACACACCCTATTGTTTCAATTGGGTTTATGTGACTTGAAATGAAAAACGTCATTTTAATTTTGCTGATGCAAACTCAAAACACTTCAATAAAATTGATTATTCTCTTCCCCCCACCCCTCCCGGGAAAGTTTTGTTTCTGTGGGACCCATATTTGCATTGAAAAAATCTTTTCAATGGGTAATTTCCAGCCAGTTCCACTCATAATCCCCATTGTTGCTTCTAGCTAATATTTCATCTTAAAGCTCCTGTGTGGTATAGAATTCAAAAGCTGCCATCACCTCCCCTCTCCGCCTGAAAGATACAGCAGCAGTCACTAAGGACCTCACTCTGTGTCCAGTAGGAGCCCATTGAAATCAATGAGCATTGGATCAGCTTTAGACGGGTAATGGGCATGACAGATAGATTTGTGTGTACTAGGACAGAGGATGTAAGTATTTAGAAATTGCACTGCCTTCAAAGGTTTAATGCTCATGAGATGAAGAATTTAAAGATTTTATTTCCGGTGAGTCCCAGTTGTTAGGTTATATTTATAGAAGAAGGGGTTGCAATAATGTACATCATTGTGCTATTCTGCCTCCAACAATATCTACATCTGAAAGGCTGCTTCCAAGTTAGACAAATACGACTAAGTGCTACTAATTTCATAAAATAACCACAATGGTTGTTGTGCACACAGTAGTCACTTGCCAGAACGTACTCCACTGTTTCCATGTTACTTTAAAGCTATGATTTATGGATTTCCTTGAGGAAATATGGGTCTGGCTAACTTTCTATTGTCTATAACCTCCTGCATGTTATCTGTATAAAAGAATGTGTCACAGCTAGTTAAGTATAGCAAATGGCAACAAGTCGGTTGGAGAGACAGTGGTATTCATTGCTTAAAATAATCACAACAGCATGAGCAATCTCAACATATTTCATTCCTGCATTTCCTGTTCTTGTCTCTAGCCTTTTGAGACTGTTATAAAAATAGCCTTCAGTTGGTGATATTAATGCACGTACCTCCTGTGACCCATCCGTGCCCAGGGTAGCCCACTGATAATGCCAGGGTCAGGGGCAGGCTGTAAAAGGAGAGCAAATTCTCCCAGCACTGGAGGGTGACACTGAAGTCAGACTTCCCAACCAGCCACAAACAGTGCTTCTGATTCCCCCACACTGGTTATCAAGAAGCCTCTGTGCAAATACACACAGCCCCCTTTACTGCATTTCAGTCTCTGACTCCCAAAATGACACTAGGTCCAGTAAAGAGACCAGTTTTTTAAACTCTATGCTCTTTACTAAAAGATTCCCTCTGATCCCAAGGATCAGCCACAGTACCTATAAGTTTGGATCTTACCCAAAATACCACGCTGCCAGCCAATCCTTTAGTAACTAAAACTAAAGGTTTATTAATAAACAAACAAACAAACAATAAGAGAAGTGTTAAAGGCTTAAAGCAATCAGATATATACAAATGATTTGAAAGTCCATATATATTAGGTTTCTAGAACAATTGTGGAGTTGCAGGCTTGTATAGTCCCTCTGGTATACATCTAGTACCTGGATGGGTATAAGTCCTTCAGTTCAGTTGCAAAGTGTGTTGATCCAGAGGGGTGTCCACAGCTGGACAGGAACAAAGACAAAATGGTTTCTGTGGTTTGATCTTATACCTCTGTCACTGGCCACGCGGCTTGTGGAACTTTACGGGAACCCAAATGGAGTCCATAGTCACATGGGCCAATCCTGGTAACTCTTCAGGTATGCCTGTGGTTCCTTCCTGGACTTTTTGCTTCTGTAAAGGTCTTGATGGACCATTAAGCGGGCTATTTTCCTGCGGCCTCTCTGTTTGGGGTGTGTCTTCTACAGCACAGTTTGAAATACAGGTATATCAAAGATCTCCATAACTTCCTTCACACATATCACACATGAACACAAATATTATCCTCTTACTTAGCACATTATAACCTTTCTAACAGCACCTGACATGGCATGTCTTACATGAATCACTATGATTTTGACATACTGATGTGAAACAACACATATGCTCCCCCCTCCCAATGCAGTCCACATGACACTTCCCAACCCCTGATTAGTAGTCACCTACGAAGCTGGAGAGAGAAAGTGAGAAGCTTTTAGGACTTCCTTGGAGGCATTTCCCCCCCTATTTTAGGGCCTGGTTCTGCAGTGCTTTGACACAATGAGCTACATGAACACAAATTGTCTTATTTTCACAACAAGATTATTTGTGTTACTATTACTGATGGGAGAAACAGTTGCAGAATCAAGCCCTTTGGTCTGGTTAAGACCTTGAGTGAGGTTCATTTCTTCCTTTCCCACAGGCCTTTTGTTTTAAATAAGGACTTTCTAACTTTAGGAAATGTTCAGTAATATCAAATTTGTAGTATATGCAAATTCATTTATTCATAAAAATATGGTCCAATTTTCCCTCATCACATGTATTAATTGTTAATATAAATCTTGAAATATCAACTGTCCATTTTTAACTGATTAGTTTCTCTTTCTTGATCCTCCAGTGAAATAATAATTAGGGAGATTAGTAACTGCACTGAACAAATTAAAAATACCCTGACTATTTTCCCCTAAATTATTTTTAAGTTATGAGGTTCAGAAAAGATTGGTTAATGGTTTTCTTCATTGTTTTGATGTTTGCACTGCCTGGGCCTTTCAGAGTTCCATTTGGCACTAGAAACAGAAATACCAATGTATAGTAAGGCTGATGAGTTGGTATTTTTGGTCTGACAATGATTAAAAAAGAAGTCCCAAAAGAAGATATTCTTGTGGTTAAGGCAGATAACTGGGAGCTGGGATGCCAGGGTTCCATTCTTAGTTTCATCACAAATCTGTGTGAACCTTGGGCAAGTCCCTGTGAGTCATTCTCCAATTTCAGGAAAATGAGAATCCTGTCATCAGAGGGCCAGCTTCTGCATCGCCCTTGTGTGAGTGTTAAGTATGGAAATGGGTAAGACAGAAGAGCCTTTAGTGGCCTGTGGATGGGCCAGGCACAATTCCAGTCTCTATTGTAGGAGAGAGAGAGAGCCTGGAGCACTAGGCCATGTGTTGGAGCTAAGGCCTGAATCATAGTCAGCAAAGATAGCATATGTCATGAACCAATGTCAGATCATATATTAAAGCAGATGATTACAAGTTTACTGTCTAATTAATGACTTTGGCAAAGGCGTTGATGGAACACAGACACTCCTAAGAAGCAACAGATACTGTGTATGTACCTGAACACATTCCAAAAGATTAGCCCGGTACATCTTGACCTAACAACAGATAGGAGGGTTTAAGAGAAGTGATGAATGGATATGTTTTGCCCAAGACACCTGGAGCAAGATCCATGGGGAGATAACAAGCAAATGTCATAAACTTGTAAGGTGGTAATGTAAGTTGTTTGTCTCAGTCTATAAATGTCAGAGTACTTTGCTTTCATCCTTTGTGTGACAAAGGGATAGCAGAGACTCCTGCTGCTGATTGAGCCACTGCTTGCCACTGGGTACTCAGGTGTTAGTGTAGCTGTTACCATAGAGTCAGGGTGCTAGGACTGTGCATTGAGAGCAATAAACCTGGCCGAGTGCCTTTATCATTGAAGCGTGCCTGTGGTCTTTCTTTCCGGGTAGTACTGTAAAGGTCTGCTGAACTAACTCTCTGCAAAGGGCTGGGATAGCATATGAAGAGAGCACACATGCACACCAACTGACAACAGCTGTGCTTGAAGAAGCACAGGAGTGCTTTATCTCAACACCTTTAGAGAAATAGGAAAAGAGGAGGTGAGGACTCCAAACTCTTTACACACGGTCTGCAAAGCAGGGCTGGAAATATCACAGGAACAATCTTCCTCAAGATTTCTAGCACTTCAGAGATTTAGGCTAGGCTGGATGTATCCTGAGAAAAGTCCTTCTTGTGTTATTTCTACGTCTGTTTCCAGTACCAGCTGGACAAGGATTTCAGAAAATAACACACAATAAATACATTTTCCACAATTTTCTGAATCTCCAAAAGCTTGGGTTCAAGGTTTGGTTGGTTCCCTCTTTAGTCAAGCTCTTTTGCCAGTCCCTGCCTTGTATGTTTTCCACTGAAGGCCTGAAAGATGGAACTCAACAAAATGAATGTACCTAATGTTATGTTATCCTTCCTTGAGTGCTAGAGGAGTTAATCTTCTATATCTTCCTGTTACTCTGAGGACTGTTACTATGGATATCAGTACTCAGGTTAGGATTTGTTCAATCTAAACATTCTCCAAATCCACAAGCAGGTTAAGCAAGAAAATGTTTAGAGAGCCTTTGGTAGCATGTCTCTTTCATGAAATTCAGGAATCTTCTAGCTTCCTTGATGTGAACAGTGGAAAAATTCTTTGCTTCTTTTTTCTTGCTCAGGCAAAAATAAACTTTCTCCTTGTTTCCTGCTTCACCCAGGGAAGAAGAATGTTGGTTTACATGCCCTGATGGTTGGAATAACAAAAAGTCAAGGAAATTTAAAATAATACCCTTGTTTGGAATAGACTAGAAATGGATTTTCAAAAGAAAGAGAGAAATGAAAAGCCTTTGAATTCTGTAGGGTCTACAAGGAAAAACAAGCTAGGGTTTGGAGCAGTTGGTCTCTTGAAGCCCAATGTAGAAGAAATGTCAAAATATACTCAGAAGGAAAAAGAAAATCTATATATTTTTTCTCTTTGGTCTTCTCCCTCCTGCAAAAAAGTTGAGAAAGATGATTTGATATTGTGTGAGAACGTGGTCCAGTGTATAGGGCACCTGAGTCAAGAGGCCTGTGTTTTATTTCCAGGTCAGTGTCTTGCTAGGCAATTTTTTTCAAAGGTCTCTGAAATGTCCTGTACTTCAGTTTCACCATCTGAAATATGGTGTCAATGATACAGTATTTATACTTCCTTTCTAAAATGTTTTGTGATCTACATGTTGTTTTTCAGAATGAGTTTCTTCTCCACTTGCTAGGCTGCAGCTGAGTGGTTTGAAAAAGGCCAGGAGTAACTGAAAGTGAAAGTAAAAGTGGTTTTGGTGATGGTGCCTGAAGCCAGCTCAAGGGGATCAGGCATTTTTAATTGAGGGCTCTGATTAATTAGATTGAAGGACTGGGGATTTTAAAACCATGCGATTTCACCACCTTCATTTGGATACCCCTGTTGCTACATTATTAATGATGCTGTCTTAACCAGCTTATGTTCTGTAGGTCGTACATTTATTTTTTATAACATTTCTGTTTGTATGTATACATGTATACACAAAAGTTATACAGCTCAAAGAAACAATGAATAATGTGTGGAGCTGGCTAAAAAGTAATCACTAAGCAGATTGACACAACTAAGCTCTACATTGAACTTTCTATTTAAGGGACAGTGACCCAATTTAATATCAAGGAGGAATATAGTCCTTCTTGCAGGATCTTTTGCAGGTGTGCTTTCAATAAAATAATCTATCCACCTCTCCCCTGAATATTTTCCCATATTTAGAACTTTTTTGAAAGTTCTGAAATGTTTCAGTCTATTTGTGGCTTTCTTCTGCCTCTGCTCTTGTTCTGTCTGAGACCAGAGGATCTAAAATACCACTAGAAGAGACAGCTCTTCTTGTTCAGTTTCCATCCCATTTTTCCAGATCTTATGGGTTTGACTAAATCATAATAGAAATGGGTCCAAGACAAGATTCCAGGTCCAAACACACCTTCACTGTTGGGGTAAGTGTTATCCTAGATCAGAACTGTATGGCTGGATTCTATCCCTGAAGTGAGACAAACCAGAACCCCATATCTGAAAATACCAACACTTCACCATATTTAAATGTGCATCTAAACTTTGGAACTTGGGCCTGTCTCCAGTTCAGAAACATTTCAGATATGCTTCTGAATCAATTTCACTATCAATTTCACTATGCTGATTGTGCTATAAAGTTATTAATAGCGTAGTTATTAATAGCATAGCTTTCAAGCACTGAAATTTTGATAAGGAGCTGGATTTCCAGCATCCTCAATATTTTGTGTTTTGATAAAAGATTTTTGGTTCACATGCATCTTGTGAACATGGAGAGAGTGAAATAAAATAAAATAAATGGAATGTACCAAAAAAAAGAGCCTTTGCTGGACAAGTGCTGCTGAAAAATAAATGTAAGCCAACGCATTAACATACAACCTGCATATCAGGGATGAGTTAAAGACCACTGATAGCTAAAAACAAATAATAATGAGCAGTTATCCAAAGATTTCAAAACGGCAGCTTGATCCCTTTGCTGGTGTGAAAAGAAGCCTTTTTATTTTAAGTGTCAATGAAAATAAAACTGCCATCAAGCTGTAATGATTTGTTCTCTTTCTTTTTTTGTATGCACACTGGCTTTTTTGTGTGTGCATTACATTATCTTGACTGATAATGGCTATGTACAAATCCAAGGAAGGAAAAAAGTTCCTTTGGGTACAATATGCATTGCATCCTGCTTTAGAGACCTGAATAGTCTATAGCAATCAGTAACCAGAAATTAATATATTTAATAACCTGCTTTAAAAACAAATGAAAAAACCCCCTGGTCTTCAGAGATAATTGGAGTGTGGACAAGGGCCTGGTGGGTTAGTGGCAAGATCCTCAGGTAAAAAGAAAGTGGGTGCTGATGATTTTAAAACTATTGAGACTGGTACTGCTTCAGCTGGCACTCATACAGGGCCAAAGCCCTAATTTCTTGCTTAATTTTCCCTTTTGAAATGCAAATGAAATTAGATGGTCTTTAATGCAAAATGAAGTACACAACCAATTGTAAGCTCATTAGCCTTACACTAGGTAGGATCTCAAAATTGGGCTTAAAAACTAACTGTTTGTGAAGTCAGAGTGAAAGTGAAATTTGATTAATGAAATAAGGGTGCCCTGAGTTCATACCGAGGAGCCCATTTTTTGCAGTACTGAAGGTCACTTTGTCAAGCAACAAAAAAGCCTAAAGGCCATGCCTAACTTGTGTATAAATTACAGAAATACTTTATCAACAGACAGATATTTCCTTGTAGTTTTCTGTTCAAATGAACTTTACTTGCTTGTTGCTTGAATTTACCAGCAATAAAAACCCACAGCTGATCAACTTTGTCAGTGAGAGAAGCTGGTCATGAGCCAACACCTGAGGATTTCAGTGGGCAGCACAGGAATTTGCTTACACTCCAGGGAGTAGAGCAAAATGTATTCTTTGGTTAATGGAGTCAGTCATACCAAGCTGATACAATCTACATTCCTGATCCAATGTAATAACCAGATTCCCCTGACAATAACTGTTTATGCATGTCAGAGATTCCTCTTTATCTGAAGAAACTTTCATATTCACTAGCGTCAGGCACTTGTACCTGTCGGTACAAGGGCACAACATCATTTTCAGGGATCCTCTATGGCATGTGTGATGATTGGAATATCCCTCGCAGAGAATTGTTACATACATTTGTGAGGCCTCATTTCTCTCTGTAGTGGCTTCATTATTGATTTTTTCCATTTTATTTCAGAAGAGGGGAGACCATTTTGATTGTGAAATATGAGTCTCTGTGGCTGTGGTATTATCCCACAGAATATATTGCCAGCATTGCCTATTTTTTTTATTGGGGTTTCTCAGAGATAAACCAAAGTATGTAGAAAAAGTGACTGGTTAACGAGCGGTGGTATGTGCTGGTTGGGAAAGGCTGGAACCAATTTAGCTTTCTTTCAGAAAATCTCTTAACCAAAATCTGAAATCCATACTTTTCAGGGAGAAAGGGCCTTAATTATGTTGAAATGTTGCTACATTTTCTGTTTATAAATAGTTTAAAATGCCCTAGGAATAGTTTGGCATTTATTATTTATTTATGTTTGCTAACATATTGGTCTAATTCTTATTTACACTAATGGCCCTTATCTCTGCTTCATCGGGACTTTTCATACTGCCAGAGTGGTGTAAAGGACCCTTAGTTTTTATATAGCATGTATAAATTGTATATAGGTTTATAGAACATACACTTCTATTGTAAATTGCAGACTGGTGAAAAGTGCTTTATAGACAGTCTTAGAATTGGGTATAGCTGAGGCAGACGCTGAAGAAGATTTCTTCTCATCAACAGCTGATATAGTGCCAAAATTTTTTAAAAAAATAAATAGAATGATTCAGGTATGTATAGGCCAGTTAGATTGGCATCAGTCCTGACCAAATTTATGGAAAGACTGATACAGGATACCATCAGTAAAGAATTAAATGCTGTTAGTATACTATCAGTCAACTTGGTTTTATGGAAAATAGGTCTTGTCAAACAAACAATATCACTTTTTATGAGGTTACATGTTTGGTTGATAAAGGCAACTGCTGACACTACTGATTTAAATGACAATAATTGTACTGTAAGTCTTCTGTAAATGGAATAAGATTTTAAACAACTGCTGTATTCATCTTTATTCATAAAGTATTTGTTCCAGAAAGTGCCCACAATGTGCTTGGTGTGTCTTAATCTGCGAAAGAAAGCATAGCCCCAGCCCCAAAAATCTGAAACACAGACAGACAAAAGGGCTCTGGGGAGTAAAGTGGCTACAATCCTGATTGGCCAGCCAATATTTTGATAACATTTTTTAAATTGTAAACTCTTTGCTGATACATCATTTGGTACAGTGACAAACGTGTTTCCGTGAGTTAATGGAAAACAAAACATTTTCTCTTGTCTCAAATCTTTCAAGGCAAAGAGGCTAAACAACTTTCATTCTTTACCTGCAAATACAGACAACTACAAAACCAGCAGCATCACAAATTCTAGTATCAGTCATTTTGGAATGCTGGATAGATTGTAATTGACCAATCAGTGAGTCTTAGTGATATAGCTGGGACTACTGTGATTCTAGCATACATGAACAGTTGTTAACAGAGTCCCCAAATTGGAACTCAAGAAGGAAGCTCCGTCTCAGAATGTGAGTTGGCAGGGTTAATAGGAGAATCATTGCTTTGCGGTAGAACATTGACCAAGTAGTGTCCAACCAGCCTGCCTTCCAGTATGCCACCCTAGCACCTATCTCCAGTTCATCCTGGTGGTGAGGAGCCACTAGAGGTAGGAAAAATTTTCAGATGAAACTTTTTTCTCACCAGAAAAATGCAGATTCATCTAAACCAAAACAATTCAGAAATTTGGGTCAAATTTGCCAATTTGTTTCAGTTAGGAAAAAAATCTAAAATAATCAAAACATTTTGTTTGATATTTTGAAAATGAGGCTAACCTCTCACCAATCAAAAAAAAGAAGCCATGCATTTCAGATTTAACAAAACATTTTCTTTGACCCCAAACAGGGTTTGTTTGGTTCTTTTTAAATATTTTGGTTTGGCCACCAAACCCAGTTCTGGTTGCTACTACTGCTAAATGAGTGACAGGTAAACAGATGCTTTTCAAGGGACCTCAGTCTGCTTCTGTAAGGCCCGGTCCACACTTACCTTCCAGATTCAGCGGCAGTCAATCGGAGATACACAAGTGATGTAAATCACTTGTGTATCTCCCATCACCTTCGCTGCATCTGTTCCAGGCACCATCCACACTGCGCTGCACCGATGGGAACAGCATTCCCATCGACACAGCACTACACCACTTACCAGGGTGGTTTACCTACGTCGATTTCTGGATCAACTGAGCGGGTCTACACAGACCGCTCAGTAGATCCAGAGACATCAAATTGACAGCGATGAATTTGCCACCATCAGTATAGAGCCAGCCACAATTAGTGTCTCTATAACAACTACATTGTAGATGCTGCCTTTGTGATACTATTGGGTAACATGGGCATGTCATAGGAACTTAAAGAAATAATGCAATAGGGAACAAATTGTGTAAATTTTGTTCTGTCTTCAGCATATACATTCTAAACTAGTAGTGGTGTGCTGAAAAGAATTGAAGATAAATTGTTAACTCTGTGTTCATGAGGCATTATTCCCACTGAGACTACTCCTATAATTCATCCAACAATCTGTCTATCCCGTAGCTCTCTCGATAGTGTTACAAACTTCCACCTCTTGCTACCAGAACACCAAGTAGAATGGGACAAGCAGAGCAAAAAATATTAAAGAGATGGAATTACCCCAAATTGTGTCTTGTTCTACTAAACCATTTAAACACATCCTTATATGGCTCAGCCGTTGTTATTTTATCTGACTTGCTTGTTTTTTCTTAGTTGTGATTTTTTTTTCCATTTTAGGAAAATGATAATCAAGAAGTGCACTGATGGAAAATGCAATTATAAACTATGTAAGAAACTCTGCTCAGAATTATTAACGTTACGTATGAGGTAAGCCTTCAAAATTTATTGAATGGCAAAGGTGAGATTACACATGTATAATCTTTACTCTGACCTCTTTTTGAGTGTGCATTACCATGCAGCCATTAATTATATTTCATAGAATCATAGTAATGTAGGTCTGGAAGGGACCTTGAGAGATTATCTAGTCTTGCCCCCTGTGCTGAAGTAGGACTAAGTATACCTGGACCATCTTGGACAGGTGTTCTTCTAACATGTTCTTAAAACCCTCCAAGAAAGGGGATTCCACAACCTCCCTCAGAAGCCTATTCCCATATTTAAATATCCTTAAAGTTGGAAAATGTTTCCAAATATCTGATCTAAATCTTCCTTGCTACAAATTAAGCTGATTACTTCTTGTTCAACCTTCCCTGGACATGGAAAATAAGTAATCACCATCCTCTTTATAAGACCCCAAAACATAGTTGAAGACTGTTATTAGGTCCCTCCTCTGTCTTCTTTTTTCAAGTCTAAATATGCCCAGGTTTCTTAACCTTTCCTCATAGGTCAGGTTTTCTAAACCTTTATAATATTTGTTGCTCTCCTCTGGTCTCCTTCCAGTTTGTCTACATCTTTTTAAAAATGTAGCACCCAGCAGTGGACACAGTACTCCAGCTGAGGCCTCCCCAGTGATGAATAGAACAGGACAATTACCTTTTGTGTCTTACATGCAACACTCCTGTTAGTATACCCCAGAATTATATTCACCTTTTTCACAACTGCATCACATCATTGACTCATATCCAATTTGTGATCCACTGTAACCCCCAGATCCTTTTCAGCCTAGCCCATTATTCCCTATTTTGTACTTATGTATTTGATTTTTTCCTTCCTAAAGTGTAGTATTTTGTCTTTATTGAATTTATTCTGGTGGGTTTCAGACCATTTCCCCAATTCATCAAGGTAATTTTAAATTCTAATTCTGTCCTCCAAGTGCTTGCAACATGTTGATTTCATCTGCAAATTTATAAGCATACTTTCCACTCCATTATCCAGGTAATTAATGAAAATATTGAATAATACTGGACCGAAGACAGAGCCCTACAAGACTCCACTGTATACATCCCCCAGTTTGACAGCAAACCAGTGATAACCATGCTTTGAGTAGAATTTTTCAAACAGTTATGCACCCACTTTATAGTAATTTAATCTGTACTACATTTCCCTAATTTTCTCATGATAATGTCATGTGGGACTGTCAAAAGCCTTACTTAAATAAAGATCTATTACCTGTACTGATTTGCCCCTATCCACTAATACACTAACCATGTCAAAGAAGGAAATTAGGTTGGTTTAACATGATTTGTTCTTGACAAATCCATGCTGGCTATTCCTTATCGCTCTGTTATCTTCTGTGTGCTAACAAACTGATTGCTTAATAGACTCGTAGACTTTAGGGCCAAAAGGGACCATCATGAGCATGATAGTCTGACCTCCTGCACATTGCATATTGCAGGCCACAGAACCTCACTCACCCGTAACTGACTCCTAATCTCTGGCTGACATCCTCAAATCATGATTTAACGACTTCAAGTTTCAGAGAATCCACAATTTAAACCAGTCTAAATCTGCAAGTGACTTATGCCCCACGCAACAGAGGAAGACAAAAACTCTCCAGGGTATCTGCCAGTGTGACCCAGGGAAAAATTCCTTCCCAACTTTATATATGGCTATCAGTTAGACCCTGAGCACGTGGGCAAGACTCACCAGGCAGACACCTGGAAAAGAATTCTCTGTAGTAACTAAAAATCCTCCCCATCTAGTGTCCCATCACCAGCTATTGGAGAGAGCAGTCACAGATTGGCTACATGCCATTGTAGGCAATCTCATTATACCATCCCTTGCATAAATGTATCAAGTTCAGACTTGAAGCCAGTTAGGCTGTTCCAAAACTTCCCTTCTCTGATGGTTAGAAACCTTCCTCTAATTTCAAGCCTAAATTTGTTTATATCCATTTGTTCTTGAAATAATAATTTGTTCCAGAATCTTTCCAGATATCAAAGCTAGGCTGACTGGTCTGTAATTCCTGGTCAGATGGTTCTTGGGGGATCCAAGACAGTGAAGCATCTTTGCTTCAAGCAAATGTTAGCCTTGCCTATGCTTGCTGAGTTTTGGCTCCCTAACTCCACCAGCTTGTTAGCCACTCGAGCACTCTCATCTGGGCTGTGCCAGCTCTGTCTTTGCCCTGCAGATTAATAAGAGGTGCACCCCAGTCCCCTTGAAGCATTTCCCTGTGATATCCAGCCCCAACTCTGGCTATTCCTAGAAATCCTAGATCCTCTTCCTCCACATCAGCAGTGTCTCCCAATTTACTAGTTTTACCTTAAATCACTGCTTCGGTATTACACACAGCACTTGTAATGAACAAAAGAAGGTTTATTTAAGAAAGAACAAAGATTAAACTACAAATGAGAGAGTGATGAAAACAAATGGTTACAATGCAAAACAAAAGAATAAAATGCAAACTAAGGCCTACTCTTATTAATAATTACCTTTTTCTATCTAATAAAATAAGTTTCCCCCATGGCACAAAGTATTGTCTGTGGCAGAGCTGGCTGGCTTCACAGGAATCAGGATCGAAACTTTCATGAAAATGCCCCTTCTCCATAAGATGTTTCCTCAGTGAATGGATACAGAATACTCTGTACTGAAACATTTTTTTCCTCTATTCATAGGGTGATCTCCTGTCTGCTATAATGTTCCTTTTTACCTCCAAGTTGTTTTGATTGTTTGCAGATGTCTCTGATGGTTTTCCATGATAGTCCTAGCATGGAGCAAGGCTAGATAATTGAGCCTTGCATTATATGACCAGCTCACCTGGGAGCCAACTCTCTTCTGCTTGCATATATTATCCCCTGGTTACTAACTTTTACTCCAAGATCATAAAGCATACTTTCAATATAGTTACATTATTCCTTAAATATTATCTGATTATGAGTCTAGATAAGTTTCACTGTAGATCTGTAGATATCTTATATAGAGTTCTGTAGATACCTTATATAGGTCATTTATGGATAAATACACTGCAAGACGTGTTTGGAACAGTATGTTTGTCAGGTTTGAGACAAGTTGTTTCCAGAAAAGAGGGGACACTTTGCCAAGGGACCTCTGTGTCATGCTCAGGGTCTTCTTTTTTCTCTTTTTAAAGATAAATACTATGTTTGCCCCTTTCGAGTCCTGTGGGCCTTCACCTGTCCTCCGTGAGTTCTCAAAAACAATTGCTAATGGTTCCACGATTTCTTCATCTATTTTGTTAAGTACCCTAAATTAAATTTCATCAGATCCTACCAATTTGAATATATCTAATTTAGCAAAATAATACTTAACCTATTCTTTCCCTATTCTGCCTTGTGTTTCATGCCCCTCATTGTTAATATTAATTGTGTTAACATATGGTCACAAATAACCTTTTTAGTGAAGACTTAAGCAACATAGGCAGTAACACATTGGACTCCTTGATGTCATCTGTTATTAGCTCTCCTCCTCCACTAAGTGGCGGACCTACACTTTCCTTCATCTTTCTTTTGTTCCTTATGTATTCAGAGAACTTATTGCTTTTATGCCCCTTGCTAGATGTAACTCATTTTGTGCCTTAGCCTTTATGATTTTTTCCTAGTGTGCACTATTCTTTTTTATTCATCCTATGCAATTTGTCCACGTTTCCATGTTTTGTAGGATTTCTTTCTGATTTTCTAGTTAATAAAGATCTCCTGATGGAATATAAGCCTCTTACTACTCTGTCTATTTTTCCTTCACATCAGGGTAGTTTGCTGTTGTGCCTTTAATATTGTCTCTTTGAGAAAATGCCAGCTCTCCTGAACTCATTTTTTCCCTTAATTTTCTTCTCATGGGATCTTACCTATCAGTTCTCTGAGTTTCTGAAAGTCTGTTTTTTTGAATTCCATTGTCCTTATTTTGCTGCTTCCACTACTTCCTTTCCTTTGAATCATGACATTTTATCATTTCAGAATCATTTTAATCCAAATTGCCTTCTACCTTCATTTTTACAGCCAATTCCTCCTTGTTAGCCAAAGTCAAGTCTAACACTTCCGCTGCCCTGGTACTTCCTGTACCTGAAATAAGAAGTAGTACCCAGTACATTCCAAGTACTTATTGGAGATTTTGTGCTTTTCCATATTACTTTTCGCACAGTTTGCTTGGTAGTTAAATTCTTGTGTATTTTATATTTCTGTTATTTGTTCTCGTCCAGATTCGGTGGCCCATAGTAGACCGTGACCATGATATCACCCCTGTTTTTCCCCTGTATCTTCACCCAGAGACTTTCAACTGCTCTGCCTTGCATCTCCTTCTGGACCTCAGAACAAGTCTGAGTCATGCTAGTTTTCAAATAACACAATATGATACCATACATGCTTTCTATAGAATTTAAACAAACTTTTACTATGTGTAGAGTACATCCACAGAACCCCTGCTAATAATTTTCTGGCCACAAACTATTTGTACTATGTACACAAATACATGTAAAAGAGGCTTGTACAGTGAATTGTTTATGTTGGCTTTGCTTACTCAATTAAAAGGCCTGTTTAAATATTTTTGTTCAGAGTAGAATACTTTTGGACATTAAAAGCAGTTCAGTGTTGAAAATGTAATTGCCTCTTTGACTCAGAGGGGAAAGAAAACCATATGTACATCTTTTTTTTTTTTTTTTGGTAAAAATACCAGCTCAGGATTTGCATTCAGTAATTATATTTAATTAAGTACTTAATTTTAAGAATTTGTCCATTAAGACATATGGGATGGAATCTTGGCCCCATTGAAGCCAAAGGGCAAAATTCCCATTCATTTCAATCTGGGTCAGAGTTTCACCAACAGATTTTGGTTATACTTGCAAGTGTTATATTGCCACCAAAGATCTATAAAGAAATCAAGGAAATCAAGGAAAATGTTTTAATCCTTGAAATTCTTGCAGCAATGCCCCATGTTCTCCATCAATTTTGCTCCTCCGTACTTAATAATGTAAGTTCCCTTTTCTGAATTCTCATATTCCCCTCTGCTGTACTTCTCGGGACTCATATGAGCTGCCAGACTCACTAACTCTGTTGTAATTTCCACCAGAAATTCAGCATCTAGGCTAACTCATAATAATCGATGACTCCATGACTGTTACGCATAATAGCAATCTAGGGCCAGATTGGCCTCTCCTGATGGAAAAATGCAAGGGAAAGGGCTAACAGAGAGGAAGTCTCTATGAGGTAGTCATTGTAGAGCTTTCACCACCGTTATTCCAGTGAGGGGGGTGGCATTTTCTCCCTCCCTCCTCCCCCATCCCTGGTTAACATAACAAGATGCAGGACTGGCTCACAACCTTATAGATCCACAGGATGCACAGAGATTCCAAGAGATTAATGTTAGCCAGAGGCCATCCACATAAAGAGCCCGTGCTCCCATGCAAACTATGTGACTCTTGTGGACCTTCAGTTCCCAGATCCATGACATAGTAGTGACATGCTGCCAGGGCTTCAGCACCTGGCCCCTATCCTAGGATTTGTTCTTAAAGAAGTGTGGTGGTTTTCCCCATTGTGGAAATGTAATGCAGCATCTACAGAGATGAGCTCTCTAGGGCCAATAGTATGTGGGTTTGTGGGTGGGGGAGGATGGTACCTATTGTCCCTGGTTAACTTACTGCCCCTCATGCAGGCCCTGGCACCTCAGAACATCCTATCCTGTAAGGAGGCAGCTGAGCTACCTTTCCACACAAGAGGAGATATGTCTGTGAAGGATCCTTTCTGTGCATGAGTTCCAGGGGTACAACTAGACCCCAAATTAGACGAAATTGATAGAGTATCATTTTATATATGTTATACTAATAGAACATATTAATGTACTGGCAATCCCCATACCAGAAGGCATATTTGTGAATACATAATATGAACCATGTTAAGTGACAAATAACCAGAACTGCTCCTTCCCTCTCCAAAAAAAAAAAAAAAAAAAATCTGAATCTTCGTTTAGATTTTCAAAGAACTCCTTTTGTTCATGTATATTGAGTCCCATTTTCTGTTTGCATTATGGGAACATTCCTGTGACTGCGTTTTGCAGACATGTATTTGCTCTGGAATGGCTTACATGGAAAGGGAACAGAAATATATCATGTGATGTATTTGATCAACCATAATTAAGCAGCACAACTTGCATTTAAACTATTTTCAATCAATTCCTAGGGTAACAAAAATCAAAGAATACTCAGTGGATAAATTAGGGCGATGGATAAATTAGAATAAACTGATCTCTTCATAGATATTTTGGAAGGAGAAAAAGAGATTAAAGGACTATTTGCTGCAAATTATTTCAAAATAACCTTAGAGGTAATGGGTAAATAGATGCCATTTGCTGGCATCGGGAGTAGAAAAAATTAGTTTCCTGTCAACCACATTAAAGAGTAGCAGCTGCTGTGTTTGGGTTCATGCCTCTGCTTGTAATTGCTTAAATTTACTATAGCTTTACTGCTATTGCTTAAATTTACTATAGCTACTATAGCTTAAATTTACTATAGTGTGTGTGTGTATACTTTGTGCTAATATATTAAAAATAATCCTTGTTCTTGCCATAAGTGCAGGGGACTAGACTGGACTGGACGACTTCTTGAGGTCCATTCCAGTCCTATGATTCTATGAAAGAGAGCATCAGGAAAATGCATTGTAAAATAGTTTATTTTCAAATTACTGTATAATATCTGCAATATGTGACTCTTGTGATGTTTTGTCACTGTACTTTAGTAATGCCTGGGGCCAGGGATGCATACTGAGCTTATGATTAACTAAACAGACACTGGACATCATTATGTAGCACACAGATGCAACTAAATGTGTTTATATCTGGCAGTAAAATGTAGTAAATCTCAGTGGACAAAGAAGCATTAGCTATTATGTGCCAGAAAACCCTATAATCATGCTGGTCAGCTTATTCTTTCTTATATGTTTTTATTAACTTATAAACTATTTGTATTGTTTAATTGTTTAAGTTGCTTAATTAGAAATGCAGTTCAAATAGATTTATAATTTTACCCGTTTGATGAACTTTATGGTGTCATTTTCTTTGTGAAACTTTCAAATTATATTGAAGGAAGTCATAAATGACAAGGTAAAATTAAAAACATATTAATGCATTTTGAATTGGCTTCAATGCATGTCCCAAACAAAACTGAGCAAGAAGACAGCTCTTTGTTTTGACACTGCTCTACACAGTAGTGAACAACACATATCTAAGGAATGTTTCTCTGTGCACCATGAGCATGTCTGATGACTTTTTCCCCCCATTATATTAGTGAAAGGGACAAAACTGCTTTGTGCATCAAATCAAAACACCATGGGTTGCTACTTATATTGTGAAACATCAGTGAGTTAGCTACCTCACCAACAAGAGCAGATATTTATTAAACCTCTGCACCTTTAGCAGCGCCTTTCACCAGAGGACCTCAAAGCACTTTTCTTTAATTTACATTTTCACAAAACCCCATGAGGTAGGAAAGTTTAATTACCTCCACTTTATTCACTGGTAAACTGAAGCACAGATTTAACCTGTCTCATGCAAGTTCAGGGGCAGATATAGAAAAAGCCTAAGAGTTTTCATTCCCAACTCCGTGAGCTAACCACAAGCCACCACTCTGTCTTTTGTCTGTCAATTTCTGATATTCATTTTTAATAATATTAATATTACACAATACCCAGAGGCCATAGTCAGGATTAGGGCCTATCTTTGGTACACAGCACACAAATACAAAGCTAAACACAGGTACCCCACAATTTACAATCTAAGAAATATTATTAATAATGCTTATAAAATATTATACTATTGTCTCAACAGTAGTGCACGTTAGTGTACTTCTGCAGCCCCAGATTCTCTGCTTCATAGAATTTCTTGTCACTGCTGTAGAGCAGAGAAAGGCCATTGACGTGAGACAATTACAGCTCCCTTGTTGTCAGGGCAGATGTGTACCACCGTGAGTTCTGATAAAGGTTAGAGCAGTCCCTAGGCTGCTCTAACTTCACCAGCTGGCAATGGTCCCTAAGAGACTGTATGCCAACTGAACATATCTAGAGCACAGCATACGCTGCCAGTTCTGTGCCACAGGAGTGCTCCCCCATCCAAGGATAATTAAGTGGCCAGATCCAGTTGCTTAAGCAGTACGAAGGGCCATAAATGCATCTCAGGGTATGGCTACACTGTAATTAAAATCCCAGGGCTGGGCTGTGCCATCTAATTCGGGCTCATGGGGCTCAGGCTGCGGAGCTGTTTAATTACAGTGTAGATGATCTCCAGGAGCCTGGGCTCTAGGAGTCTTCAAGGTGGGAAATTCCCTTGGCCTGAGCCCTGCAACCTTGAATCAGCTTGAGTAGGCTAGCCACAGATTTTTAATTGCAGTATAGACATACCCTGAGAATCCAGCTCATAGTGTTCAGGTCATACCTGTAGAATAATGTAGTACTCTTTTTATAAAGTATGGATTGCATAACATCATTATGAAAGTTCTTTAGCAGTTGCTACATATCACCAGGTAGTGTTCCATTGTTCTATACAGATAGTTAAGACAGTGGTCACTCTTCTCTAAGGAACAGCATGTTAATTAGCTGTGCATATATCATACAATCCACAATTCTCATTTCATAAGAGTATGACTGAGTCTGAAGTCACTTGTACATTGTTTCATGAGTTTACATGAGTTTACATTTCATGTGCATGACAGATGACAAAATCTCCATAAAAGTTGAGTTTAGGAAGGAACAACCACAAATTTCTTCAGGGACAGAGCAAATCATTCATTTAATGGTCTGTTAAAATGTCTGTGCTTTTATCTGTTTGATTGGCTTTGTGGTAATGCACACCATGAATACATTTAGAAAATATTTTTTAAATAGGGGCCAGATACTTAAGACTTAACACACAGAATTACCTCTTCAGCTAGTACCAATGATTTCACTGAAGCTGCTCAATGTAAGTACATTGCTATCTGACCCTAAAAGAATGAATACTGTGGTCTGTATTAGGTGTGGTTGAAGTGGAAACATTTGGTTCATATAAGCATCTATAAATATCCTTTGATAAGAATTCAAACTTTATTAAGAGCTCTTAAAACTGTACAGTTGAGCTGGAAACAACACAGTGGCATTGCCTGTATTTCTTATTTCTTGGTGCAAGAACAGTAATTTTTCATTATTCTCTAAAGTAAATGAAAAGGAAAAATAAATGGGGTAAAACTGAACTCCTTCAGACAAGTTTCAGATTCAAGTTTATAATAGCACTGTAACCATGTAGGACTTCATGGTTGTCATTGTGCTACACCCTAGAGATAGCTGAATATTTTTTAATGAATTCATTCATAATTGGGGAAAATAAAAAGCAGATTTGTTGTTGTAAGTTTATGTTCCTCAGAAGCAAAATCATATGGAGGGCTGCTGAATATTCCTGAAAATGTTTTGTGTGTCTTGAATTTTTGTTGAATTTTTTGTTGATTTTTTTCAAAGATGGTAAGCACCCTTAGTTCCCATTTATTTCAATGAGAGTTGCAAATTGATCAGAGCCCAAGTAATTATTAGTTTAAATAAATAACTTAGTGGTTTAAGTCATGTTGAAAAGTGTTCTTCGTTTTTTGTTGTTCTCCTGTTCAAAAAGTTTCACCCTCTCCATCAGGAAATAGCAGCACTATCATGTGAGTTTGGTGAGCCAATCACACAACATGAGCAGATAGTTGGCATGGATAGTTCAGATTCATTTACATAAAAAGGGCCGTATTGGGTCAGAACAATAATCTGTCTAGCCCAGCATCATGTCTTCTGACAGTGGCCAATGCCAGGTGCTTCAGAGAGAATGAACAGAACAGAACAATCACTAAATGATCCATCATCTGTCGTCCACTCCTGGCTTCTGGCAGCCAGAGGCTAAGGACACCTATAGCATGGGGTTGCATTCCTGATCATCTCGGCTAACAGCCATTGATGGACCTATCCTCCATTAATTTATCTAGTTTTTTTAACCCATTTATAATTTTGGACTTCACAATATCCCTTGGCAATAAGTTCCACAGGTTGACTGTGTGTTGTGTGAAGAAGTACTTCCTTTCCTTTGTTTTAAATCTGCTGCCTATTGCTTTCATTGTGTGATCCCTGGTTCTTGTGTTATGTAAAGGAGTAAATAATACTTTCAATTTCTCTATACCAGTCACAATTTTATAGACCTCTATCATATCCTATTTACTCATCTATTTTGCAAGCTGAAAAGTCCTAGTCATTCTAATCTCTCCTCATATGGAAGCTGCTCCATACCTTTCATCATTTTTGTTGCTTTCTCTGTACCTTTTCCAATTCTAATATATATTTTTGAGATGGGGTGACCAAAACTGCACACAGTATTCAATGTGTAGGCGTACTATGTATTTATATAGAGGCATTATGAAAATTTTATGTTTTATTATCTATCCCTTTCCTAAAGGCTCCTAACATTCTGTTAGCTTTTATGTCTGCCATTGCACAGTGACCAGATATTTTCAGAGAACTATCCACAGAGACTTCAAGATCTGTTTCTTGACTGTTAACATCATTTTGTATGTGTAGACACCCTGTATTTCTGGAGCTTTGGAACTTAATTGGGAGTTTTCAGTTAGGAAGATCCTGGGAGACGACAACTCTCATGATGCCTTGGGGAAAAAGGAGAGAGACTCTTCCCCTTCCAGGGAGTGAGAAAAAAGCATGTGGGGGACTCCATTTTGGTGCTGGGGTGCAGCAGAGGCTGGGAGCTGCTAGCTGTCTGCTGTCAGGGTCTCAAAGCTCTGTTGCCTGCTGACTGCTGCTGGTGTCTCAGAGCTGCTGAGAGTCTGCTGGAGCTGTGATCGAGCAGGGAGTTTCGGAGGTTGGTGGCATTGCTCAAGCCAGGGCAGGGACTGAGCCTGGAGCTGAGTGAGATGGGCCTGCAGTGAAGGTGCTGTGGGTGTCCCTCCCCCTCTTTTGTTTGGGGCAGGGCTTGTAAAGGAAGGGGCACAGCAGAGAGACTTTGAGTGGGACTGAGAAGAGGCAGAGAGAGAGAGTCCCTTCAAGCAGGGCCAGGACTGCTGACATTTGGTTGGGCCAACTCCAAATCTCTAGCTTGATACCTGGGCTGAACTGGTGCACTGAACCCACAGAGTGCTGTCTCCTCCTGCAGATCTTCAAGGGCGCCCTCGCAAACACGGGGTTAGGGCTCGGAGCTCTAGGGAGTCTACGCTCCAGAGGTGGGGTAAAGAGTGGCAGTATAAGTGCCAGCTAGCCAAGTTTCATTTATTACGGTATACTATTTTTATTGATTGATTTATTCAACTGCCCCTGTGGATTCAAAATAATAGTGATGTTTAATTTCAGTCTGTTATGCCATATTTCCTTAATTTGTTAAGTAAGGGTGTGTTAACTCTCATTTTAAGTATATTGGATGTTTAGTTTGCATAATTGCAATTGTTGAGTTAGACCTATGTCACAGATTATTATAATTATTAGACTAGGTTTAGTCCTGGAAGCTCCTAATACCTGCTATTGAGTATGTGCAGGGGCCAGCCAGGTGGAGACACCACTAATTTTAAATTCCTTTAGAAGGAAAGGGACTGCAGCAGAGGGGTGGATACAGGATTTCCCACCTATTTTACATCATCACTGTGGTACTCAGGATCTTCTTTGTTGTTAGCAACTTCAGGTGCCCTTGCACACCGGTGAGTGTTGCCTGCTCCCAAGTAACCCAGAAAAAGAAGGGGGTTACATATGTATAGTTGGGATTATGTTTTCCAATGTGCATTATTTTGCATTTATCAATGTTGAATTTATTATTTTGTTGCTCACTCACCCAGTTCCATGAGATCCCTCTGTAACTCTTCAGTATGCTTTAGTCTTCTTTTGAGTAATTTTGAACAATCTTCAAATTTTGCCACCTCATCGTTAACCCTGTTTCCAGGTCGTTTATGAATATGTTGAACAGCACTGTGCCCTACTATAAATCTTTGAGGGACCCTGCTATTTTGCTCTCTCCACTGTGAAAACTAACTATTTATTCCTACCCTTTGTTTCCTATTTTTTAGCCAATTATTGATTCATGAGAGGAACTTCCCTCTTATCCCATGACTGCCAACTTTTTTTAAGAGCCTTTGGTGAGGGACTCTGTTCCCTGAAAAGTTCAAGTACACTATTTTCCTGGATCCCTTTCCGCATGTTCACTGACCCCCTTAAAGAATTCTAATAGAATTTAACTACCCAGACATGACTGTTGCTATTACCGAGTGGTTCAGCTATATTCACCTCTTGGACCAGATCTTCTACTACATTTAGGACTAAATCAAGGATTGTCTCTTCACTTGTGGGTTCCAGGACTAACTGCTCCAAGAAGCAGTCATTAATGGTGTTTAGAAACTTTATCTCTGCATCTCATCCTGAGATGACATGTATCAAGTCAATATTGGGATAGTTGAAATCTCCCATTATTAGTGATTTTTCTATTTGTATAGCTGGTCTAATCTCCCTGGACATTTCACAGTCACCATGATCATCTTGGTCAGTAGTATATTCCTGATGCATTACTCTTATTCAAGAGTGGAATTTCTATGCATAGAGATTCCATGGTACAGTTTGATTCATTTAATATTTTTACTAGATTTGACACTACGCTTTCTTTCACATACAGTACCACTCCCACACCAGCATGATCTACTTGGTCATTCCTACATATTTTGTACCCTGATATTTCAAATTGTCTATTGATTATCATCATTCCAACAAGTTTCTGTGATGCATATTATATCAATATCCTCCTTTAATACCAGTCACTCAAGTTCACCCATCTTAGAATTAGGACGTCCAGCATTTGTATGCAAGCACTTATAAAATTTGTCACTTTTTAGTTGTCTGCTTTCATGTGCTGTAATTGTTATTCATTAGTTTAGTGATGTGATTAGTTTATCCATTACATCTATTTTATTCTATTAGTTGGTAAGAGTGTAAGGTCTAAGATGCACAGTTGGGAATCTATTGCATCCATTCTGTGGAGGGCAGTAGTATACACATACAACTGTCTATGTTAACACATCCAGTTTGCTCATTCTTAACTTTTTGATGCATGTGCATTCTTAAACCTTTTGATATATATAGTTCTCATTTACCTCAGTAACGTTACCCAGCACATTTCTACTCCATGCTTATCTTGAGTATTGTTCATTACAAAATGATCCCCTTTTGTACTAGTATAATCAGATTACAGACAATGATTCCCCAGGGAACAGTGCAAAGGTAAAACTATCCATTGTCTCTAATAATATTTTGATGGAGTTATATCCTGAGAGCATTCTGAGAAGCACAGTAAGTTACTGCTTGGAGGACCTGCTTTTAGGACTCTTATTCCTCCTGCCAGCTAAAAGAGGGAGTATAGACTTTCTACAGGGAAAGGTTCAGTGTATTTTACTATCCCACAGCAAGTGCCAGCTATTGGAACAAATTTCCAGCCATGGAGAAGTGAATTCAACTTTCAGAACACCAGCTTGTGTGACTACAGAGTGGGCCCTGGTATATAGAAGGGGAGTTTGTAAAGGGAAAACTTTTTATTCCAACGTGGAGTTAAAATAATGGATGAAATTACTTCTACCCATATACAACATAGTCATGCATATTTCCTTGTGACCACCATGCAGACACATCATTTTTCAAAGGACTGCTTATTAAGGTAGTACTGTATACTAATGATGATTCAGGACCAGCCTATCCTGTGCTGCCATATAATTGCCTGAAGTGCTGAGTTAGAAGATGTCTTAACTGGCAATTATTATGATGGTGTGAGTGGGACTAAATTAATACCACCTTAACTGCTTGGAAAGAATGTGGCAACACTTAATAACTATAAAGGTGCTTTCCAAATCCTGTCACTAATCTCCAAACCAGTAGCTGTTGTTACAGTAATTGTGAGATAGGTTCACTGTTCCATTGCTGGTATTTCAGAGTCACAGTCAGATGACACAAAATGGCATAAGACAGAATGAGTAAGTAACATTCTATTATTAATGTCTTCAGGGATTTTTCTCCTTACATTAGTAAAATATGAGGTTAGGAAATGGGGAGGAAGATATTCTGGTCCAACTGAGCTAGGCTTGACATGAGATGGGAGGAAGGAGTGGCAGAGGTGCCTTTAAACCACCTTTGTGGCCTCTGGATTCTGGATCTGCTATGCATCTGCTCAGGCTTTTGGAATGAGTTAGAGAAGCCTTAGGGTGGGTCTGATTCATGAGCACAAGGAACCATTCTTGGAGGCAGAGGATGTTGCAAATTAGGGAGTAGGAGCCATTATGGCAATATTGTGCCAGTTAAAGTTTCCCATCGCAGGGTGACTGGTTAAACTGGCTTTAGGAGTGTTTTGAACAAGAAGAAAACAAAGCAGCCAGGGCAGCAGAGCCAAATATCTAGTTTATGCTTTCTTAAATGGGCCCTTGACATAATAAAATGTACACCAAAAAGAACCCCAACATCATCTTAGTCCTTTTACTGATAACAACTCAGAGTGATTGAAACTGAAATATATTTTAAAAGGAAAAGTAAATTTGCAATTTATGCTTTTTACTTTTTTCATGTCCCACTCATTTTGGAAGGTGATGTTGGACCCGTTAACTTTCCATCTGGTCACTTTTATTTATCTGGACTAGCAATACAACAGTAGATGTTTCAATTTGAAAACTTAAACAATTGAAATATTTTTGTTCTTATTATATTTTGTGAAGCTTTTTTACTTTTAACAAAGTCTAAATATAAGATCTCAGACTTGTTCCTTTAAATAACAAAGAACAATTTGCCACAGGGTTTTGTGTGTGCGCCGTGCAATAGCGTTGATGTGAACAAAAAGTTTACTCACTTTTAATGTTGAAAATTATTCATATCACTTGCAAGAAGAGAACTGAATGTGGATGGGAATTAACCAAGTTCTAATTGTGAAACTCTTATACCTGCTTTCACACCAGACTGCAAGCCTCTTTGGAAAGGTGGAGAGTGAAAGTGTCCATGTTTAAATTTGTATAGTCTTTCTGGTATTTAGCCATGCAGAGAGTTCATTTGTCACTGCAAATCCACCAGAAGTCACTTTTGAAAACATCAGCCCATCTTCATGAATATCTCATTAATCTGAGACCTGTTCTGATTTACAAAGTGTTATTGAGCTCTCTATTCCCCAAAGAAAACCCTGTCATTGTGTGAAAGGAGCTCAGAGTGAATACATGCAGAGTGGGTGGTTTCTAGTATAGTGCACGAGATTAACAATTGGCTTGTATTTTCTAGTGCTGTGGTACTGTATCTACTACAATTTAACAAGGTATCTTCCTTTTGTAGGTGCTTGTTTAATATTAACACCATCACCCTTCATTCTGAGTCATAATCTAGACATGAGGCAACAGTATCTTTCAATATCATCATGACTACTTATTGTACTTTTTGGTTTCTTATCTAGTAGCTAAGGATAGTAAAAGATTATCTGGTGAGTAGAACATGGGACTAGGTTCCGAGAACTTTTGTGTTTCATTCCCTGTTATGCTAGTAAATTGTTTTGCATCCTTGGGCATGACCTAGTGTGTAGCATGCTGATATGGATTTCAGAAACCTAGATTCTGTTCCCAGTTTGGCCACTGGCCTGCTGATTGACCTTGGGTAAGTCACTTCCCCTCTCTGTGTCTTGGTTTCCCCATATGTAAAATGGGAATAATGATGCTTACTTCCATTAGAATGTGCTTTGAGATCAACTGATGCAAAATACAATATAAGAAGTAGGTATTATAATTTAGAACAAGATTTTCAGAACTGGCCATTGATATTGAGTGATATGTTGGGTGACCAACTTAAGAGAGCTTTAAAGTGTTTAAAACTGGAACCCAAGAACCGAGGCACCCAAAATTAGAGGATGCTTGTGAAAATGGGATTTAAAGCTTTCTTTTCTTTGATTCACCATTTTATGGGTGGCTATGATACTTGTATACATTGAAATGGAGCTAGATGAAAAAATCCTGTGTAAAGCACTTTGAAATTCTTTGATTGAAAAGGAACCAAGCAGATGCAAATGTTGCTATTATTCAGTCATACTGGTACAATTCAGCCCCCTGAGATAAAGAGAATTGCTTTCTCCATCCTCAGTCTATGGTAAATTTTTAATCTTGGTCTAAGAAAACCATCTCCCTCATTGCTTCTCTGTTTCTTCACAGCTTGGGCAAACAGTAAGGTTTATGGCTCACATATGAGAACATTTATTGAGTGTTGTAAGAAGAACATTCTGTATGTAATATGATACAGAGGCTACTATGGTAAGTACATTTTGATTTGAAGTGGTAAATAAGTATGTGAAAATCCACATAACTTGTCAATGTGTAAGTTAAGTTTCTTGGGAACCAGACAAGGATACACACTAGGCTATTCAGTTATTTTTTATTGTACTGGTAAATTAGCATGTGAAAATCCACATAACCTGTCAGCAAGTAGGTTAAAATTACCCGGGAACTGGTCTACAATACACACTGGGCTATTTAAGTAATTGTTTTAATTGTTTTGTTAACGGATAAGTCTATTTTTGTAGACTGGAGTTGTTGACTCCTTATCCTGTTCACTTCGGCCCTCTCCCGCTTGTGCTACCCTGCCTCTGGCTGTGTAATGAAGGAGCTGACACTTCGTTGAGGCAAATGAATCATAAAAGACGTATTACAAGTGTTTGCTCAGTGAAATGTGCTATATATTGGTTCATATTCAAAAGTGAGGGAAACTTACAGAGGAAACTGTCCAAAATGACGACGTGTAAAAACTTGAGGGCTTGAGGTTCCTTCTTTTAATCTTGTTCAGAATTTATTTTCCAACTCAAATAATTCAGCAACTGACCTGTATATTTTTTTTATCAGATTAATATTCCCATCATCATGGCTATAGGGTTTGTATTTAAATTGACTCCAACTGGGGTTCCAGGGAAGATTAGGGTGACCATATTTCCTTAAACTGAAAATGGGACAACGAGTAAGCGGTGATGCCAGATGAGCCTGAGCCAAACCATATGGGGGCCAACAGTTTAAGATGATACCACAGACGTAACGATTTTTTGGGCAAAACTAAGCATTTGTCCCTTTTGCTCTTGCCCAAATGTTCTTCCATGCCCCCCTAGACCAAGAGCAAATGGAACACCTGGGACAGAGCTTGAAAAGGCGACTATCCTGGCCAAAATCGGACTCACGCTCACTTATGGAAGAGATTTAATTCATTCCACTTCTATTTGAGCTGAATTTCAGCCTTTTGTGTGAATTTATGGATGGTGGATGAAGTGATGGCCCTCGAGAATGAAGTCATAGAACTGGTACAGGATCAGTGATAGTAAAGCAAGCTTCTCCACATACTGTCTTGTCATAGTGGCTCAACCTTTCCTTAGCAGAGACCACCTCTGAGGTTCAATCCATGATGTCTCTGCTGAGGCTTCTAACCAATGTCAGTTGTGATTGTGGTCTTTTTTGTATTTTTATTTTAGCCACAAGTACTTGGGCTGAATCCACTGTCTCATTCCATTTCAGGCCATGGAACAATAACTTTGATGGAGATGATGTTTAACCACTAACAACCGAGATTAGATGTCCCTGATGTCCTGGAGGTGATAATGTTCTTCATTTCACTAAGCCATCTAGCCCTCTCTGATTTTAAGCCTTCATCCCTTCTGAAATGACTGCTTTATTGATTTATTTTTCTTGAGGTCTTGTTGATTAGGAGGAATCTAGCAATTTGCACAATTCCCTTAATGCAAGAAGAAGGCTGAATATTCCATAAACCAATGTGTGCTTACTATTCTTTTTTGTTATTTTGTCCTGTAAGAGCATTTTTTCTCCTTCTATTAGCTGTGAGACAGACGTTTTTCTCTTCTGCTTTTGACACTAGATTTGTGATAAAGGGTGTTTTCTCTCTATACTATTGGGTTCCAAAGATATGTTAAAAGTGATGTTCCTTTCTAATGTGCTGAAAAAGAAAGTCAGAGAAAGGTAAGGCTCTTTAAGCCTATTTAAAGAGCTCCTATAGTACTTACCTCTCTCACTGCTGATGAGTTAAGCCTATCAACATTCGTGTCACTTCACCTCACAACTCCTTGTTATCTCTTCTGCTTCCATCGTATTTGAGGGATACATGCTCTTCTCCCACTTAAATACCTCTGAAATTACAAGTAAGAACAACCCATAACTTAGTAATTGACTTTTGGGACGAATGTCTTACCAACACAACTTGTTAGCTCCCTTCTCACAGTCAAACTGTTTTCTCCTTTGGTGTATGTGTCTCTGGCTAGCAATTAACTTGGTTTATGGAGCAGGTTGATCTGAGTGAGTAATTCACTTGAAGAATTTAGCCTTTCTTTTCATTTGGAAGCTGTCTGGGAGATGCTTACCATTTTCTTGAATTTATTCATTCAAAATTATTTGCAGCATAATTACAGTGAACAATCCTTGGCCTGACATTTATTGGGTGTATTATTGTTGTTTATTTATTTAATTATTTGTATCATGGTTGTACCTACCAGTCACAGTCGTGTACCAGGACCCATTGATCTAGGAGCTGTACAAACACCAAACAAAAAGATGATCCGTAGCCCACAGAAATTACAATCTAAGTAAATGTAAAGTATCCGCTACTTCATATTTGGGATGTGTTGGTTAGTCTTCATGGAACACTTTGAGTCATAGAGTGAGTTTCTATGACTTCTACTAGAAGTAGGTTCTTAGTGAATGCTCCCACTTAGGAATTCAAAATTTGTTTTCTGCAAATAGACTCTGATTCAAAGCCAATTGATATCAACGGAAAGACTCCCATTGACTTCAGTGGACTCTCAATCCATAGAATTCCTTTGACATTTGTTATTTCCACAAACATTGCTGATAATGAACTCATTTGCTGAAATATTTTGCTGAAAATGAACACAAGTACAGTAGTAGTGAATGTGATTTATTTTTCTGTGGGAATATCTGCTCAAAGAATCTAGAGGTTAGCTTAAAGTGCTTCAGTATAATTCTGAAGTTCATGGGTTTGAGTTTTTCTTGCACTAGGTCATTGAACACCAAAATAGGTACTTGATCCACTGAGTTAAGGTAATTGGGTACAGTGCTGGCCACATTATTTCCTTGTGTACCATATGAAACTAATGTGCTTTAACTGGATCAGCTTGATGACCAGTTGGACTGGGGAAGCTTTGACTTGGCTGTAGGTGTGTGTTAAGAGTCCAGACTCTCCACTGCTGTACCTTTTGTAGCCATTGACAATGCATATAAAATACTACCAAATCAGAAGGATAGTGTTAGGACAGGAGCAAATGGCTACGTAAGGGTCCAGGAAAGCCATGGCATGAATTCGGAATTCTTGTTTTTGTGCTAGCTGTAATTTACCTGCCTGTACTGCTCTCTGCTCGCCTAGCCAATGGTCTTCTTGTCAAAATTTCATCACAACTGATATGAGACCCTTTTCTACTGCAGCTCCCATTATCTAGAACAGCCTTTCTGTTTCACTCCATCTCATTGGCTCACATTATTTCTTCTCTAATCTCATTTAAAAATCTAGAGCAAAATCCTGGCCACACTGAATTTAAAGGCAAAACTGCCTTTGACTTCAGTGGTGTTAGGATTTCACTCTTAGATTATTTTCCCCTGCTTCTTTACACCTCTTGTGTTTTGGTCTTCCTTTGGTGTTATTTATCTTTATAATGTAATTCTGTTGTAGTATGGGATACAAACTGCATGAAAGAATCCATGCAAATTAGAGTTATCTTATATTGTAGCCAGGGCCCCATTGTTTCCCAAAGAATGGGTCCAGAATCCACCTCTCAGTCACCCAAAATTGTGCACTTCAGGGAAGTGATAAGCACAACTAGCATGGCCTAGTGATTAGGTCAGTGGGCTGAAACTCAGGAGACTTGTTTTCTATTCCTGGTTCTACCAGTGGCCTGCAGAGTGACGTTGGACAAGTCTCTGTGCCTTTGTTTCTCTAGTTCAAAAATGAGGATACTGACAGTTATCACCTTTGTAAAGCACTTTGAGGTCTACAGATGAGCTCTATAAGAGTTAAGTATTATTATTAGTGTATGGGTATTAGAATACACAGTTTTCACCATACTGGGCAAAAGGCAGCACCAGTTCCTTCTTTGTACTGGCCTTACTCCATCCCTAGCAGAAATGACCCTTTTATTTATTCATTTTTGTTGAGTTGGGGGGAGGAGAACAATTTACAGAACAAAAAGAGCTTTATGTAGGTTTCTGCAATAAAAGTTCTCTTTATGCTCCAAGCTAAACATCAAAACTCCCCATAAATATTTCTATAGCACTAGTCAGCTCCATTTCTCCCTCCTCTCCCATTGAGTGGCTGTTCTTCCAATTTCACTCATAAAAATATTATTATAGGAAAGTATAAAATCAGTTCCAATTTCAGGGCCTCTAATTTGGTGGTTTAAAAAAAAAGAGAGAGAGACCTTCTGAATTATACATATTTCTTTTTAATCTAAAAAACAAAGCTTGCAAATCAACCTGGGTTTTTTGTTTCTAATCTTTGGCCGAGATTGATGAAAGCGTATAGCAAGGGAGAGAAGAATCAAGGAGAAAACAATAAAACTAGAGTAATCTTATTATTAAGTTCTCCTACTGAATGCTGTGACAGGGAATTATATATGCCTGTATCAGTTAGACATCAGTACAATTCCTTTATGCAGGTTCTGCTATATATTTCAGTGCTATCCAAGCTAGCTTTTGACTAGAGAATAAAATCTATCACCATGTGGGCTTCAAGCTGCAATTTCATACAGAGGGCTGATGTCATAAATTGTGAGAATGAACCTAAAGATGAAATTACAGCCTTTGTAATAATCCAGCAGGGTACACTTTAATTTTTATATATATACATATAGAATGTATTATTCTACCTTCCACCCTACTGCCAAGCATACATAAAACAGTAACAAAACAAGAATAGAGTCAAATTTTTAAGCCAAATTTAAAAAATCCAATACTTCCATTTTAATTGTTTCAGATCTAGCAGCCTCTCACAGAATGGTCAGATACAAAGGTGATTGAAGCCATTTATAGATATAGATGAATATTCAGATGAACAATCACCTAGTAAACAACAGTCGTAGCCCTGTTAAGGTGAAAAACACATTTGCCAAGGTGCCAGGCAAAAAATGTTAGATTACCATCCATTTCAGGGAATTCTAATGGGCAACCTATTGAAGTAGGTGTCCATAGAGAGAGACTGAATAAACTCTCATTTCATAACAAAGACAAAGAAAAAATGTCCAAAGTTCTTTCAAAACTCATGAGAGTATTTACAATTCAGTGGCAATTGGTCCCTTGTGATAGAGAAGAAAGAGGAGTCTGTTCTAAAGATTGTGGAGGGAATTCTTTACATACACAGAAAGACTCTGTAATTCTCATGAGAAAGAGGACAAGGTTTGGGTGTGCCAAAGCCCCAGTGACTCTCGACTGCCAGAACAGCCCCATGAATGGGGCTGAGACAGAAGGATACAGGGGGTCACAAATGGTAATTTCAATCTCCCTCCTAGCCCCACCATGGTCTTGCAGAGCGAGCACAACACAGCAACCACTGAGGGCCTGTCATTCAAAATGTAGCTGAAGTTTTCACTTGCTTTGTTTTTTTCAGTGCAGTATTTGGACACAAGTCTTAAAACCAGCCACAAAATTTTTTTTTCCCTAAGATACACAGCAGTTTTTGCCAGAAGAAGGTAATTGAAACATTTACTTTTCACACTCAGAAAAAGTCACTGAACCTTATCTAATGGCCCCATAATATGGATATTTGAGAAAATAATGTTAGCACCAGATATTTTCTGACAAGATCAGGTTTTGCAGAAAATAATAAAGGTTGAATGGAATCAGTTGGGGGTCATTTTTAAACAAAATCTAACAGTTGCCAAATCAAGAAACATTTTATGGTTTCATCTCATTTTTCTGATCATTTTCTGTTCGTGCTGTATCTTCACAAAAAAAGTAGTTTCCAACGCTGAAAATGTGCCCCTTTTCCACACAGACATGAAAAAAGTTTGGTATGAAAATTTTGAAAATTGTCTTTCAAAATAACAACCTCCTGTTCTGGGATAATCCTGATGGTACTCCTGATATTGCCCCGAGCGAAACTGAAACATGTGGCTAAGGGAAAGCTGTGTTAGCAATCAAAACTGGCCATAGTTCAGTTTTTGGTGGAAATAATAAATGCTTATGATTTTGACTCAAGTAGGAAGTCTTATTACAATCAGCCAGCAGAAATCATATTTTGAACTGTATTGAGATTAAATATATTACAACTGAACAGGTTGCTATTGGAGATAGGTTAGTATTCTGGTTCATTTAATTGGTTATTGATATCCTTCAAGCAATGGCAATTCCAGTGTCCTTCCTATAATTCTATTTGATCTTTGATACTATTGATCATGAAGTTCTTTGGTTGGCCAGGGACTGCAGCAAGCCTGGGAGGAGTAATGTTTGAGTGGCTCTGAACCTTCTTTTAGAAGAGAACCTAGATGGTAAGATGTGAGTGCTTATCTGTCCCAATGGCTGTCTTAGGTGGGTTACTGTAGGGTTCAGTTCTGTCTCCTTTCCCTTTTTATAACTATGTGAGTTCTCTGGGGAAGATAACAAAAATGACCGGGGCTGAGAGACATGTGTTATAATGGCAAAACTCAAATCTATTTCTTTTTCATCTTAAACAGATAAATAAATCTGTGTAGTATCTTTTCTTTCCCAGTGACCGGCTGAGATAGGGGCTTTGATGAGAGTAAATTGGCTGAAGCTCAGTACAGATAAGATGATGATGCTGGCTAGTAGAGGATTTTGTAGCAGTGACATTGGCTTCCTCTGTGCTCAGCTTTTGTGAAGTTTGTAATCCTGGGTCTTTTGGAATCTTTGCTTCTCCAGGATTCCCAGATAGCATCAGCTAGGCTAGAGCATGTATTTCCATTTTTATCTAGCTAGAAGGTTACAGATGAAAGTGTAGATATGTGGTATGGTATGGAGCCTAACTTCACAAGCTTAGCAGCATGGCTGCGAAAGCTGGCTATGCCCCTGGAGCCCCGATTGGCATGGTGGGGTGAGCAAAGAGATCTGATTTGTTAGAGAAATGGCAGGAAATCCTGCCCCACCTTCCAGTTGCAAGCACTTCTGGAAATAAAAACAAAAACAAAACACTATGGGCAGCAATAGCTGCTGCTGGGACACTGCAGGTTGAGAGCCCTAACTCAAAGTGGAGATCAGCCTGAGGGTGTGGATTCAGAGAACCCTTCACCATAATCAGCTAGAGCCCAAAGGGAAGGAGGGTCTTCATAAGTGACTGATGGACTTATGGTAGGAGTAGCAGGGGGTGCCACTGGGGCTGGTTTTTTTGGTGATCAAGATGACCATTGCTGATAAAGCTGCCTGTGACTGATGATGATGATGGTGTGATTTCTGGGGGAATTCTTGCTTCCCCAAAGGCTATAGGAGATGTACCCACCACAAGGCAATGGGTGGGAGTCTGGAACCCACTACTCGCAAGATTACCACTGCAATGGTAATCAACCAGCTGTACTAAAAGCATCTGTAATTACAGTGACGTTTACATGTGAGATCCATGCCATGTTCACATCTTCAGCTTCCTGGTCAGATGCAGAGTCTCTGAATGAAGATCATGTGGAAACTTCAGTTAGTACAGAACAAGGTTGCCCACTTCCTACATGTCACATAAGCTCCATTGGCTAACAAATAGTCTCTAGGTACAAGTTATTGATTTTGATCTCTAAAGGCATATATGGGTTGGATGCCGGTTACTTAAAGGGTGATCATTTCCTTATTCACCACATTGACAAATGAGATCAGCTGAGATGGTCTTGCTGAGAGCCCCCAGATTTAGAATCAGAGTTGGGGTGGATATAGAAGAGGTCTGCTTGGCCTAATTTTTCAGTCCAACTTGGACACAGACCAGGCTCAAACTGACCCAACTTGAGCTCAAAGGGTCGAGTCATTTTCCAACCCAACCCTGGCTTTTCTCCCCAAACCTCAGTCAATACCACTGCCACCTCCAACCTGAGGCGTCCTCTCTTCTCCTTCTGTCTGTGGGGTCAGCAAGGCAGCAGCTGCATGCACAGATGGTTTCATGCTATGTTCCTGCCATCTGCCACCCCCTGCTCTGCTGTGTGTGCTGCAGATTGACAGGGTGCTGCTACTTGTTGGCACACTTTAGACTACAGTGCATACAACACAGCAAAGTGGCAGCAGTTGGCAAAAGTGAGGCATGCAGCCATCGCTATGTCAACCCCACAGACAGGAGAAGGAGGCCAACTTGATCCAAGACCAGGAAAGTCTGTTCTTCCCACTGGACCCAACCCAGTTGCACAATTGTTGTCATGTCCCATTGGGTTTTAGAGGGATGGTAGGGTCATTCAGAGTGTGGGGGAGGAAGGCCTTGAATTTGGAACTCATTCCCTCTGTTGGCTGGAGAAAGTTGAAGTTTGTTTATTTTAGAGGATGCTACAAGAAAGACTTGCCTTAGTTTCAAGACCTTTGCTTGAGGGCTTTCACTCAGCTGTTTCTCAGATGCATCAGTCATTGATAGCATTGGACAACAAAGATTTTGCTTCCTGAATATATTTGGGTGTATCTTATGGATTTTGGGCTGCTGATTATGAAAATCACCATGAAATTTCCCTGTCACGTACCGTTTTTTTTAAATTGCCTATATTTGTTATTTCAATTCATAATTTAAGCCTATTAAAATTTTGCCGACGATGTAAGCTGAAAAGTTTTCTATCTTGTGTCCAAGCATGGCTGGGCATGCAGTGACACTGCACCTAGTGCAGGCCACACAACGTGCAGTGGGAATGCTAAGACTTAGGCAGGGCGGATGCTGACAGGACAGGTTTTAAAAAGGCTATAAAAGCATTTCGCACACACCGTTCTATGCATTGTGTTTATAGCAGTTTGCATTCATGTTGATGTGCATGCTCTATGCGCATAGCATATTGTGTGTACTCACAATAATAAAGCAATTGTATTTTCAGGAGGATTCGTGATAGCAAAATGTCTCACCAATGTCGCAACAGCCATGATACGTTGTTACATTTGTGGTGAATATATGCTTAAACCTCAAAGACGGAGCATGACTGCACGTATTAGGAAAGTGTATGAGCTCTACTTTGGCTGTAAAATTGATGATCAGGACAAAGCCTGGGATCCTCACATTTGTTGCGCAACATGCGCTGTCGATCTTAGAGCTTGGCTCAGAAGTACTCGGAAGTTAATGCTGTTCACTGTCCCAATGATATGGCGAGAGCAGAAGGATCATGTGACAGACTGTTACTTCTGTCTGACCAGTGTGTTTGGGTTCTCTGCTAAAAACAAGAAATCCACTGAATACCCCAATCTCCCTTCAGCCATGAGACCTGTGCCGCATGACGACAGTCTTCCAGTACCAAAGCCACCAGAGACATGGAGCCTAGAGGAGGCAGATGAAGATGCCATGATACATGATCCAGGAATGGAAAACAACACTGATCCAGATTTTGAACCATTTACGTCGAGTGAGCCTCATCTGATAACTCATTCTGAGGTAAATGACCTGGTCAGGAACTTGGGTTTGGCAAAGACAAAAGCAGAATTACTGGGTTCAAGACTGCAAAGATGGGGTCTGCTGTCACCAGGCACAAAAATTTTTGTCTTTTGCAGCCACCAAGAAGATTTGACATAATTCTTTGGTCAGGTTGATAATCTGTGTTTCTGCACTGACATTGATGGGCTGTTCACTGCTTTGGGTTGCCAGCAAGACCCACAACAATGGCATCTTTTATTAATTTGTCAGTCTTAAGCCTGAAAGCTGTGTTGTTACACAACGGCAATGTCCACCCTTCAATACCAATCGGCTATGCAGTACACATGAAAGAAACCTTCGGAAATATGGAAGTTTTGTTGAAACACAGATATTACAGCAACTACAACTGGAACATCTGTGGTGATCTGAAAGTAGTTGCACTGCTACTAGGAATGCAGCTCGGATACACCAAGTACTGTTGTTTCATTTGCGAATGGGACAGCCGTGCTAAAGACTCTCATTACATTAAAAAGGACTGGCCACTCTGTAAGCAGTTGGTTCCAGGGCAGAAAAATGTGGCACATAAACCATTTGTAGACCCGACAAAGATTTTTGCTTCCACTTCACATAAAATTCGGACTGATGAAAAATTTTGTGAAAGCGATGAACAAGGAAGGTGAAAGATTTCTATATTTGAGACAGATGTTTCCCAGAATAACTGATGCCAAGATTAAGGAAGGCATTTTTGTTGGTCCACAAATCAAACAGGTCATCAATGACAGGCAGTTCGAAAAACTTCTAGTAGGTCCAGAGAAAATCGCATGGAAGGCATTCAAGGATGTTGTTGAAAATTTTCTTGGCAACTATAGAGCACCAAACTACGTGCAGCTGGTTGACAACATGCTTCAAGCATACAAAACCATGAAGTGCAACATGTCACTAAAGATTCATTTTCTGCATTCACATTTAGACTTCTTCCCTGCAAATCTTGGTGCAGTCAGTGATGAGCATGGTGAAAGGTTTCACCAGGACATTGCAATCATGGAAAGACGATATCAGAGCAACTGGAATCCATCAATTCTGGCCGATTATTGTTGGACACTTAAACGAGAAGCCTCAGACACAGAGTACAAATGAAAATCATCAACAAAACAGTTTTAGTTCAGTTGAACTATTGCAAAGCGTCAGCACTGTTACGCAATTAAACACATTACGTTCAATAAAAGTCTATTTCTTGTTTCTCCAAATTCCTACATGATACAAGTAGTCTGAAATTATATTTGTGTTCACTTCAAGCAGTCTAGCATAAGCTAAAAAAAATTATGAGGAAGCAACACTTTCGAAAAAATTTGTTGGCCAGTGCATTTTGAAATTGACAGAAATGTTGAGTGGGTGCATTTTTTGATCAATTAAATGAAATAAAACTTTGCAAAGAGCATCTCTGTCAGAATGGATCATATCAAAGGATTATGGTGGGATGTTTGCTGTTTGTTTTGTCAAACTTGAAGTGCCATTGTCATGATCAAAATGCAGAAGGAACATACATCTCTTACTGATGTGTGATTTCATCTCTGAAAGTTGTTCCATCCAGTAAGAGAAGACTCATAGTTTTTTATTGTTGGTTTTTGACAATCAGTTAAGCAGTCCAGAAACAACAAACAAACAAAGAATACTGAAGACGAAACAAATGGCAAATGTTCACACCTGCTGGTATGATGTGTTAATTCTAAAGGGAAATTAGTGATTATTTTCCTTTTACATTGTCCCATAAAACAAAAGCACAAGCACAAATATTGGTACCCATGAACGACATTTGTGCCTCTTATTTATTAGGGAGCTTTTTAGTAAATACTGTTGAACAAATCCAGCATTGTTGTTTACCTGTCTGAAGAATAATAAACAGGAAACAATTAATTGCTAATTATTTCCACCTGGTGAACTCTATTTTAAGAAGTTGATTAATTAACAGTAAAGATCTATCATCATCATTTGCTGGAGAGAGGGGAAAAATAACAATTTACACCAAATTAACATTAATCTATAGTGAGGTCTTTGTCCATTTTCTGGGTCATTGCCACTAAACTCATTATAGAAATAATTGGAAAATGCAGCCACTGTTAATCAATAGAACAATATGATTTCCTTTATGGCATTGATAATAATTATGGGGTAGACTGAAAATAAATTTAAAAGAAGGAAAAATAAAGCTGTATTTTGTTTAATCATTAATGTGACTTTACCCCCAGCCAGTCAGACAGGGGAAAAAAGAGGCTTTCCTCTGCCTTTGTATTAGATCCACTTCCTTTCATTTGAAAAGAGAATTTGGACATTGTAGTGAAGCTGTTTCAGTGCACTCTGCTCCCTTTTAACGTAATGCCTATTTATTCCACAGGATGAATCTGTGTAAGTATCTTAGATCGGTGTTTTCACATGGCATAGATGTGGATTTACTCCATCCCCACCATCAGACAAATATTTAACACTCCATTAATGCTTGTGCTGGGGTTTCCTTGCTGATCTGCAACGGCTTGACTTTGTTAGCTTTCTGGGCATGCTGCGAAGCCTATCTCTTCTCCCTCACTCACAGGGAGCTGGACTCTCAGTAGTCTGTTACATATTTTCATTTTACATTTATATTACAGTAGCACTAAGAGCACTCAGTCAGTATCATGGCCCTGCTGCATGACGCAGTGTAAACACACAATTGTTTAGTGAGCATTTTCCTAGAGTGATAGTCACAGGAAAATATCAGACTGGAATTTCTTTGCTGTTTTAAATGGATTTTATTATTCTGCTTCTAATGCTAATGATGATAAATGCTGATTTCTTAACCTTGTGGGTGTGGGGGTTTTTTTGGGGGGGAGGGAGGAGGAGTAAACAAGAACAAGCAACTTTTATACATTTTGTCCTCTTTTTTTTCCTTCCAATGTCTCTCCTACCTCCCAACTTTGGTAGCAAGTAATGCTCATCTTGTATGTCTGTTTGAGACTGAGGTTCAAGGGCAGGCAGAAAGTGGAGCAGTTTGTGCACTGGAAGGGTAAACAGCAGCCTGTGCACTACAGGTTAGATTCTCTTAAAAACGTCCATTAGGATCCATTAGGACAGCTAATTGCATATGTTCTTCCATAGCCTCTGACCCTTTGCTTTCCTATCTCCATTGTCACAGTCAATTAGAATTTTTATTTCCAAGTAAAATATGTCAAGCTGGTTAAAATTAACATATTCTCCCCACTCACAACATTGAAACCAATATCACACTTTTTTTTTTTACTTTGCATGTAACATTGAAATTCAAATTCTTAGCAGAATTCAGCTCCAGTAGGTGCTAGTAAAGGTGTATTTGTTTGACATCTGGACTATATGGACTTCTGCAATACAGAAATCATTTCACGTACTATAACTTTTGATTTGTAATGCTGGTGTCTGACCTCCGCCCTCCCTTTGCCATTGATCTGGAGATATAATAATCCAGATGTGACTATTCAGTGAGTTTGGTTTTATTAATAATCAGGAAAGGTAGGTACTAAGGAAACTGAAGGATGAGGTCATCATCAGTAATGAAAATGAAGCTCAGATACAATACAGATGTTAAATCATTTATATACATTTTAAAGTGTAAAGGAGAGAATTAAGGAACATTAATCTGTTGCCATCTGGATCTGAGATTGTTCTCTGATATTTTAAGATCTGAGCAAACTATTTAGGCTGGAAACTGAACCAGGTGTGTTCTAGCCTGCCAAACCCTATGCTAACATTTTGGGGATTCACTTTTTAAGTCATAAAATTATGAAAAGAAGTGATGACAATTACAATGCAAATGCCATTGAGTTGCAACAGAGTGTATGGCTGGGTTCAAGTTGTGATACATTTACTGAACCAAATTATGTCACATCTAATTTTACCAGTATCTTCTAATGATTTCATGCATCTCATGGATCTCAAATACATTGCCGCGGAAATGACAATGTAACCAGAAAGAGAAGAGACCCGAAAACAACCAAAGGTTTTGCTTATGCTACCTATATACTGAAATAGCTAGACCCAACAAGGTGAATTAAAGACCACATTTGTTTTCAATCTGTAGTTTCTGACTTTATATGGAGGTTAGACCCTTGAAATTGTAATATATATTTTGAGGTTTATTTATGTCCAGTACATATTTAGATGTAAAAGAATCAAAAGCACAGATACTTTTTCAGTCAGAAGAGGCAGGTAGGAGGTTATTGTTATACACTTATTTATGTGTGGGGAAACTGAGGTTCAAAGGGGGTTAGCACCAGCTCAGACTGGAAGCCAATAGCCCTACTCTAACAACTAGCATCACTTGCTTCTTAGATGATTGGCAATGAATGATGTACTCTGGATGAAATCAAACCAATGCTGTGTAATATATTCTCTCCTGAATGGTATTCTTTTTCTCTTCTGGTGCTTCCCACTGCAATCATACACCGGGGCTTCAATGATTTCTCTACAAAACCTCCTAAATCCCTTTTCTGATCCATATGCAGTGCACTATGGCTGTTCCATTTATATGTGCTTTCAATTTTACTTTGTTGCTCCCGAGGCTTATAATTTTACACTTCTCTACATTAAACTGCATTTTCTACTTACTGGCCCAGTCACCTAGGGGAAAGGGGGGGAGCTAAATCCTACTGATATTGGTTACATTGTTCCTGGTTATTTGCTACATCTCCAGGCCTGGCATTATTGGGAAACTGTCATATCTGCAGGGGAAGTAATGCTTTCCCAGTTATTTATGTAACTAAGCAGTAAGGTTCCTATAAGTGGCAGTTTTGCATTGGGTAATTTTGCTCTCTAATAAAATGCAATCTCTAGGGTATACAGTAGAATCCATCTGGAAAAAGTCGCTTTGGTGTCAGGCAATAGGCAAAGCTGGCTCAGAGGCGGAAAAACTGCCTAGCAGTGTGAAGTATAGAAACTGCTCCTGCTTCACAAAGGGCTTTAGATGAGAAGGGCTTTTTCCAGAGCCTTGCTCAGGGCTGTTTTGTTGGATCAGTATAAAAATGCAGATGGTTTCCTTCCTGTCAATCCACCCTTATGTGAGGAGAGTGAATGTCTGCCATCTTTGCAGCTTTATCCACTTCCTTTAAGAACATAAGAATGTTCATACTGGGCCAGACCAATGGGCTATTTAGCCCAGTATCCCGTCTTCTGACAGGGACCAGTGCCTGCCCTGTTCTCTTCATTCCCTCTGAAGCATCAATGTTGAGTGATTCCTCCCCTGGGGAGGGGTGCAGTGCGATATATGAACCCCATAGTGGGGCACAAAGGGTTAAGGAGCTGCTCTGGGGTCAGCCAGCTCCAAACCGCCACACCTGCATGAGATGCACAGACTGGAGGCGGAGTTAAAAGGAAGTCAACTTAGAGGCAGACCAGGGAAGAGAGACCTGCAACTAGGGAAAGACCTGAGGGAAGGCAGAATATCTTTTACACCTGCCCAAGGGCCCCCCCCCCCCCCCCGAAAGGGAGGCATTTCCCACTCTGTCTCTCATATGGACTCAGTTTGTGTTAATTCCTCTTGTTTTGTTTACAGACCAATTCCACAGGGGACAGACTGGGAACTGACCTGGCTGAGGGCCAAGCCACAGGGGGAGTCAGCCACTGCCCTGAGATTCTGCTACACCTGGCCACAACGTGGTGTCAAGCAGTGAGCTGACTCCCTGCACGTCCCCTCACCATAGAGAGTGAATTTTGGACAATTTAGGGACTGTAGGAAGTGGCCCAGGGAGGGCAGCCTTAAGGCGCTTCTGGCCCTCAGACCTTTGATAGTCCTCAAAGGGCCCAGGGGCACAGCTCAATGGAGTGAGAGGGCCCAGGATTCAATATCAACCCTCCCTCCACAGTCTGAAGGGACTAAATCCTGACCACATGGCAATGCTCCCCATGAGCAAAGGCCATCACACCCTGTTATCTAATCCCAGCTTTTGGCAGCTGGAGGTATAAGGGTTGCATCCCTGATTATTTTGGCTAATAATGTTGATGGACCTATCCTCCATGAAAAATCCTGAAAGTAGCATGCATGATCTGGATAAGTCTTAGTCTCTCCTAGCCTCAGTTTATCATTTGTAAAATTTGGATAAGAGTATTTCTGTTCCTAACCAGGGTGTTATGAGCAAAAATATATTAATGTTTGTGAGGTTCTCAGATACTAGATGTTTAGTCTGCAGAAGAGAAGAAATGAGGGGGGATTTGATAGCACCCTTTAACTACCTGAAAGGGGGTTTCAGGGAGGATGGAGCTAGGCTGTTTTCAGTGGTGGCAGATGACAGAACAAGGAGCAACGGTCTCAAGTTGCAGTGGGGGAGGTCTATGTTGGACATTAGGAAAAAGTTTTTCACTAGGAGGGTGGTGAAGCATTGGAATGGGCTACCTAAGAAGGTGGTGGCATTTCCATCTTTAGAGGTTTTGAAGCTGAGGCTTGACAAAGCCCTCGCTGGGATGATTTAGCTGAGGATAGTCCTGTTTTGAGCAGGGGGTTGGACTAAATGACCTCCTGAGGTCCCATCCAACTCTAATATTCTATGATTCTATGATACTACAATGATGGAACCATAAAATACCTAAAATAGATAAATCTCCAGGACAATCAATCTGGTAACTTTCACAAATGCTAAATTCAGTATTTGAAGATTTTTGTTTCTATGTTTGTTTTAATTTGTTTTGCTTTGTTTTAAACTCTGCTTTTCTAGTTGTTTCCTTCTGAACCTAACCATAGAATTTTATCCTCTACTTATTGTGCATATAATTATGGCATGACACAGCTCATCTGATGTGTTTCCAGAGACCACTTGCTACTTCATTTACATTAAACATACTCAGTCTTTCCAAAATCCTTCCTTCTCACTACCACCTACACTTCAACTTGCCTGCTAACAGATGAAGACTGAACAAAGCCAAAATCTTCATTCAGTTTCATCTGTAGAATCCCCATTCATTTAATCGAGGTTGCATGGCAGAGTTTACCCAATAATGCCTCTTAGGCATTTCCCTGTCCTTTTCACTTGGTTGGGAAGCCAATCGATAATATCGTAAATCTGCCATTTTCTCTTAGTCCTTGCCTCCAGTTTGCCAGCAATCATCTCTGGTAGCCTAATTTCTGCTCTTCCTCTTCTTCCTTCTCTGAAGGGTTCAAGATCATCAGTAAATAAAGGGAATCTACATGAAGAGTTTCTTTTTCAAGCTGTCATTGTTCTTTCTTCCTTTCCCGTCACATTCAGGTAGGTTAATTCTTTCACAACTGATTGCCCAACAAGAATAGAGTCACAGTATAATCTGAGAGAGATTAAAAATTGTGTCCTACATGTAAAGTCTAAATAAATTCTGTATGAGTGAACTGGATCCATGATAGACTTGAATGTCATCTAGAGACTTTCAATAGCATTTATACTGTATAAACTAAACTTCTGAAAATATACAAATAGCCTTCTCCTTGACTGAGAAATGTCCTAAAAGGACAGGGAATAAAAGTGGAGACTTTAATTTCTGAAGCTCTTTCTAAACATTTTGGTGAATTCCCATGAAAGCCTGTTTGTACACACTGACCATTGAAGTAGATCTACTAATTTCTGATGTATAATAAAAATAATTTGCTCTCTTCCTCATCCACATTGAGGTTTAAATACTCTCTTTCACTTCAGTGAAATGTCATAGATTTGGCCAGCATGAGTGAAAGGAAGCAGGGGTGTATGCATGTATATGTATATACACACATACACAATATTAACAGTTATTAAGGTTGCAAAGTAAAGTAATAGAAAGTTTAGAAATTCTATAATTAAGGTTTCTTAGGCAACCTTAATTCTGTCCTTTCTGTGTACAAATTATCATACAGTTTTTAATTGCATGATCACATAGTCCATCATGTATCAGTAAGATTTGAACCTTTGATTTTCACTGCTGTGAAAGAGACTTCTACCACTTGAGTTAAAGGGTTAGTTATCATAGTTGAAAAGTTAAGTAGATGTGACCCTCCAAGAGCTCCTCAATGCCAGCTGGCAGAGGGCCCACTGTTCTGTAACTGCTATAAAACCTGATGCACTACTGTTGTAGTATTTATCTGCAAAAAGAGTTGTGTGTCATATTAAATCAAAGCTGGTGACACACTGATCATTAGTATCATAGTGTGATGTATGCACAAATGGTGTGTAAAAAATTATGTATGTATTCAGGAAACATGTTCCTAAAATATGTTTTGGAGGTCAGAGTTAATAAATAAGTTTGTCCTGGACAAAGGAATGTTGATCTGCTTGTTTACCTTTGTCTCTAATGTAAATTAAGCATGGGGATGTCAGAGACAATGGCAGTTCATTTGCATATGAGGTAAACAAACACCAGTTATCAGGAGGATAAGGATGTCATGCTGGCTGGATTAGGGGGGCCCTTGAGGTGTAATCAGGAGCTCTGATTACTTCCTTTCACACCAATCTCGCGTTGGGGATGTCACACTGGCTGGATTGGGGAGGGTGGGCATTTAGTATATTTTTTTAACATCAGTATGTCAAAATCATAATAATTCATATGAGATATGCCATGTCAGATACTGTTAGAAAGGCTATAATGGGATCGGCAGAATGGCCCATTAAGAGATTCACAGGTGCAAGGGGCCCAGAGGGAGAAACCAGGGATATACCTGATGAGTCACTAGGACTTGCTCATGTGACTCTGGACTCCATTTTGGTTCCTGTGAAATTCCACAAGCAGCATGGCAAGGGCCAGAGGACATAAAAGGCAGATGCCTGGGATCCATTTTTTCTTAGTCTGTCTTTCTGTCCCACAGTCTTTAGTCTCCAGCCTGCCTCTGGATCAACTCATCTATAACTGAACTGAAGCTGTGAAACAAAGGACTGAGACCCATCCAGTTCCTGGATGTACATCAGAGGGATTATACAAGCCTGCAAACTCCACAATTCTTCTAGAAACCTGACCTATATGGACTTTCAAATCATTTGTATGTATCTGATTGCTTTAATCATTTAACATTTCTCTTATAGTTTGTTTCTTTTTTTTAAAAAATAAACCTTTAGTTTTAGTTACTAGAGGATTGACTGGCAGTGTGGTATTTTGGATCAAAACTTCTATTGATCTGGTACTGTGGCTGACCCTTTGCGGTCAGGAGAATCCTTTTTGATAAAGAGCACAGAGTTTAAATAAATGGTCTTTTTACTGGACTTAGTGGCTGATGGGGAGCCAGAGACTGAAATTCAGTGAAAGAGGGCTGTGTATGTTTTTATGTTGGCTTCTTGGTAACCAGTGTGGGGAGTCAGAAGCACTGTTTGTGACTGGTTGGGAGGTCTGACTTCAGTGTCACCGACCAGTGCTGGGAGAATCTGCTCTTCTTTTTACAGCCTGCCTTGACCTTGGCATTTTCAGGTGGCTACCCTAAGCACAGATGAGTCACAGAGGAACTAGCATATTCTCAAGGCACAAGAGGACACACCTCAGTCTGAACCCCAGAGGGGTATTGTGACTTTTGAGATAGACAATGAACGTTGGGGAATATAAAGAGAAGCAAAATGACATTTTGTTTTCTCCATCACTAAGGGAAAAGAAGTCAGTGCTTTTTACATCTATGAATGTTGCAGTGGATCCCCAACCATGTGGGTTAGTGATATTGAAGAGTAACTATCAGTAAGAAAATGCCTTTAGACAAAGCTTGGAGCCTGCTAAGGTTATATGTAGACTCTCAAAAGTGTGTTATTCTTTTGTTTTCTGTTTCTAGTATTTCTTCTTAGTTTCACTAAAATCTCTTTTGTTTATAAATAAGATTAGTCTTGTTCTATTATAAATTCATCTTGGTGCTGTTCTATTAAAGTGCGGGGTTCATCTTCAGCTGAGCCAACACACTGGTGTGTATTTTGTTTGCTTGGAGACAACAGATTTGATATTTCTTTGGGCATCCAGTGACAGGAGCTGGATGCTGCAGAAGAATATTCTTCTAGGGGGGTTGGCTGCTGAAGTACACTAAAGTGTGATGCTATATGATTAAATATGACCATTTATATCATTGGTATTACCAGTGTTACACAATTGTAACAAACCTTGTACAAACTTGTCATGTAAGGTGTCAATGAAAAAGTTAAGATTTTTCTCTTTATGATTATCCCTTACGTAAAAAGGATTTGATGGTGTTATGGTAGTTGGCATTAGGAATTGGATTCCTTCCGATATTTTGATTGGGAATCATAGTAAAATTTTGCTCAGTCTAGTTAGTATCATAACCCAGTCACAGGAGAAGTATGAATCTATTCATCATGCCTTACCTGCTACCAGTGTGGAGAATTGTGACAAGGAAGGAAATGTTCCTAAACCTGCATCTGTTAAGGGTGATGACTTGCCTATAGAGGAAGCTATTCCACTCTCCAAGCATTTGTCTGTAAACAGCCTGGTGTGCCGAAATAAAGGAGAGATTATCTCCAGTTTTTGTCTGTTGAGAAAGGCAGAGGGGAAATGTGTGAGCAGGCAGAAGCTGCGTCCGAGCTTGTGCTAGTTGAGTGTTGTCTGTTGTCCCAGAGTTGGTTCTGGATTTATCTGAAATCCTGAAAGAGATTGTTACTGCTCAGAAAAATATTTCATTAGAGCTTTTGTCCTTCAGTCCCAATCTTCACTGTCTGGTCTGGTGTTTCTCCAATTTGAGACCATACTCACTTAGGTCTCTTATACATTTCTTCATTACAGATTAATTAATCTTCATTCAATTGACTTTTAGTACATCAACATTTTGGATTGTGCATGTACAAATGCATGTGTATGTGCAAGCTTCAATTATCCAATTTCTGTATTTTTCTTGCTGGTTTTCAGTTTCTGAGTCATGATGTTTTTGTGTCATTCTGCCCTAGTTTTTCCCAGAAAAAAAGGAAGGGGAGAAGTATTTATCATCATGTTTGTATATTTCACTGACATCTTCCAACACAACACGTTTTCTTTGTTCCATCAGCAATGACATTTTAAGCAGATTAGCAACCCGATATAAAAGAAGAACTGGGAAAACCACTTTTCCCAGCAAGAAGTTGGCCTAAGTTTTAATTTATATGTCTTCATTCATGCATAATTACAAATAATTAAAAATATAGCTATCAACGTTTTTAATCTTACATTAACAATTCTTTATTTCATATTTCAATGTTACAAGTCAGTATATGTTATTCTGTACTACCCTTACTCTATTAGAAAGATTTATGGAAAACATGATGATTCTTTAATGTCAACTTCTTTTTCTTTCTGAGTCCAGTTTTATTTGTGAACCATTACAAAGAAACTTCATTAGAAAATTTCCTGTGAATACATTTGGAGTAGTTTCTCAATTTTAAAGCCTTGATATTTATTTCCTTTTAATAGTACTCCAACAATACCTAGCAATAAGTATTGTAAAGTTAGGGAGTAATTGCATAGCCATGATACCAAAGCTTGATTTACTTTATATCACTATTGGTTTAACAAATTTGGGCATAGGTGTAATTTTGACTACCCAATGATAGTTTCAAATTTAAGAATAAAAACATCAATTGAACTGATTGACTGGGCATACTTTCCCTTCATAACTGTATTTTGAATTTTATGTAACCATACAATATTCTCCATTTCCCACAAATGTGGCACATATTTGATGTCTATGCCAGGTACTCAGCTTTACTAGACAGCTGAGATTAGTTCTTTCTTGGGTTTCCGTCTCATTACTATGATTTGTAACATAGATAGGTTGCATAGCCCCTAGAGCATCACATCAGACGATTCACTGGGATTGAAACTTTATGCAGCAGTCCAGAATGGATGCCAGTCACCATCCAGTTATACCAACATCTGAGATACCTGTACAGGTTCCTTGAAAATGGAGTATTTAAGGATGTCTAGCTATGTACATTTGTCTTATACAGATTCTCTTTACTTAATTATTGGCAGGGACAGTGAAAGTTTTCTGTATAGTAACTGTAATCAAGAGGTGACATTGTTACCTAGCTAGATTTCAGAGGATATTCACCTCGGTGACTAGTTGTTTCATTCCTACTCCAGTTCAGGAAATATTTATTGGTAATGAGGTTAGGCATTTTCCCTATTTGGATATTTTTAAGAATTTCGGTATGTTTTATAAATATATGTATGTGTATTCATTGCATTTTACATTGCCCAGACTGTAGTGAGATTTCCAGCTTCATCATTATTTTGACTAATTAACTGATATACCCCTCCCTTGGTTTACTTTTTCATTATAGATTTTTATCATTATTTGATCTCCTATTTGCCACTCTTGCACCTTTGTTGTAGCAGCAAAACATTGAGCATTCTCTCTTAGTTTAACACCCATGTTTTTGTCTGCTCACAGATTAACTTTAGGTGTTCTTTCAGCAACCACTAAAAAGTTTAGTAATAGCCACTGATCAATTAGAACAGTGTATTGTACCAAGCCTGGCGCAGCACAATGTAAGCGTTCAGGTGACACCATTTTACATCCTGTCTTGATTTCACAGGAAATTATCCCTGTTATTCTATTTGGAGTAACTTGAAGAGCCATCAGTTTTAAGGACAATTTAATGTTCCAGTCTTTTCATTTTCTTTAAGATATGTAATAAACATAATCTTTAAAGTTCTATTACTTCTTCCTACCGGTTCTGATGACTGTGGATGATAAGCAATATGATATTTCTGCTATATCCCCAGCATTATTGTGATGTTATGCATTATTTTACTGGTAAAGATCTCAAACAGAACCTTAGCAGTAGCAACCGTCTTGTTGTTTAACATACAGATTGTTTTTACCCATTTGGAGAAAACATCCACAATGACCAAGGCGTATATATTTCCTCTGGCTGTTTTTGGCAATGTTTTGGCGATATAATAAATTGAAGTCAAATCTATGGACCTTCCATTTGTTAGTGTCTTGATTTTGCTTTTCTCTTGTCAGGTTCAAAATTTACTTGTTCACACCAGGTAGCATGCTACATATGGCCTAACATGCTGATTTATTCGTGCCCACCAATCAATCTGGTGTATTCTTGCCAGTGTATTTTTATCATCCTGAAGCCTTTAATGGGTAAATCATGACACATGTAAGTAGAATTAGTTTTATATTGCTGTATAATCTAAACTGATTGATCACTGGGTTTGGCTATTCAGATTGATTCTCCATCGGGGGTTGTATATCTTTAAGGGAGCTCCTTTAAATTTCATTGAATCTCTGTCTGGGCTCAATTTAGTTACAGTAGATCTTGATTTGCAAGTTGGCTGAATCAATATTTTCCCATTTAGGTGTAATAGCTGTAATGGAAGTCTCAGACTGCAGCAGTTTCCACAGCAGAGCACCCATAGATGCTGTCGTAGCTGCCAAATCAAGGTTTCAGTTCCAACCCACTCCAAGGGAGTTTCTTGTGTGTGCCTTTACCATTACTATGGCCAACAGGACGTTCTTGGCTTTTTTAATTGTCAGATCATAAATACGTTGTAGTAGGAGATCATACGCTAAAGATTTACCATCCACAGAGTGAAATCCATGGTAAATGCAACACGGAAATCACTCAGTCAATGGTTCGCATACCCATATTTCATTCTGTGTAAGTTCTGGAAAACGTTTCATTTTGGAATTAAATAAAGACCTTTTTTTAAGCAAGCATCTCAGCAATGAGCTAATCTGTGAAAATGCAACATCTGCTAGAGCTATAAAACAAATGAAAAATTAATTAGGTATTTGAATGTCTCTGTTTGAAACAATAGGGGTTAGTTGTATCTTAAATCTTTGTACAGCTTAAACTTTTTAATGTGTGTTCAGTCTATGAAAAGTTTGTTGCTACAAATTGCTTGATCATTGTGTTCTCAAATAGTTGTTTTTTCTTCAGTTCAGCTGGGAGGTTTGGAAACACTAGCATCCACTACCATTCTCTCCTGCATATTCTCATCAGTCGGTGGACATCCAAGATCACTTTCTTGTCATGTAATAAAGCCATTTTTAATCTTTTCCACCTGTTTTGCTCTAATGTATATTGCGAAGCATATTGATCACTGTAACCCGTCCGTGCCCAGGGTAGCCCACTGATAATGCCAGGGTCAGGGCAGGCTGCAAAAGGAGAGCAAATTCTCCCAGCACTGGTGGGTGACACTGCAGTCAGACTTCCCAACCAGCCACAAACAGTGCTTCTGATTCCCCCACACTGGTTATCAAGAAGCCACTGTGCAAATACACACAGCCCCCTTTACTGCATTTCAGTCTCTGGCTCCCAAACTGACACTAGGTCCAGTAAAGAGACCAGTCATTTAAACTCTATGCTCTTTACTAAAAGATTCCCTCTGATCCCAAAGGACCAGCCACAGTACTAATTCACTATAAGTTTGGATCTTACCCAAAATACCACGCTGCCAGCCAATCCTTTAGTAACTAAAACTAAAGGTTTATTAATAAAAGAAAACAAACAATAAGAGAAGTGTTAAAGGCTTAAAGCAATCAGATAGATACAAATGATTTAAAAGTCCATATACATCAGGTTTCTAGAACAATTGTAGAGTTGTATAGTTCCTCTGGTATACATCCAGTACCTGGATGGGTCTAAGTCCTTCAGTTCAGTTGCAAAGTGTGTTGATCCAGAGGTGTGTCCGCAGCTGGACAGGAGCAAAGAACCAAACAAAGACAAAATGGTTTCTGTGGTTTGATCTTATATACCCTCTGTTGCTGGCCATGTGGCTTGTGGAACTTTACAGGAACCAATATGGAGTCCATAGTCACATGGGCCAATCCTGGTAACTCTTCAGGTATGCCTTTAGTTTCTTCCTAGGCCTTTGGCTTTTGTTAAGGTCTTGATGGGCCATTAAGCGGGCTATTGTCCTGTGGCCTCTCTGTCTGGAGTGTGTCTTTTACAGCACAGTTTGAAATACAGTTATATCAAAGATCTCTATAACTTTCCTCACACATATTACACATGAACACAAACATTATCATCTTATTCAGCATATCATAACCTTTCTAACCGCACCTGACATGGTATGTCTCACATGAATCACTATGATTTTGACATATTAATGTCAAATAACACAAATGCCCCCTCCTCCTAATGCAGTCCGCATGACAATCACATTTGTGCATCATCTTCATTTATTTTACATGCAACCTGGAACTCAGAAGAGGGTTTTCCTAACAAAATATATTAAGACCAGCTCTTTGCCACCATATGAAAAGTCTAGGTAAGAAAAAATTACATGAGACAAAACAGAGCAGGTCTGACTTTTCAAACTAGAGGGATTATATGGTTATATACTTACATGTTTACATGGTTCTGAATAAAGAAAATGCTGCACAAGATTTTTTTAAAAAGCCTAGATTTATTGAGGTTAGTGTTGATGAAATCTCCAGAGACTAATAATCTGGTATAGAACAAATAACCACATGTAGTTTCCCTATCACTGTGCTATAGACATAGATTGGAGGAATTTCCTGAATAGTGAGAGAATACGTCTATCTCAATGGCCATTCCATCATTAGCCTACCAACATGGGTAGTTATTGGGATATCACAGTTTTCATGATGTTGCACATCTCTCTACTGGAAGCTGGTGGAAAAGGACACCCTACTTGAGTCTAGTGGTATACTACACTATTTATTTAGGTCAGAGTTCCAAACCAACCTTCAATCCTTGCTATCCTGGTTGGCTAACATTAGGAATAATGCTCTGCTAAGACTTCAACCTATCCTAAATGGTAAGGTTCAGACCATAGAGGGGTTTTATCTTGCAGCCTTTTGTGAGCTGGGTGCATTCTGATTTACATTAGATTTGGAGGGGCAAAAAATATAGGTCTAAAAAGAAATAAACCAGAATGCATCCAATCCATTCTTGTTTTATTTGCAGAGCTATGGCTTATGGGAAAACTGGCTGTGACACAAAAAAGTGCTTTCATGTTTCACTTCATTGGGGTGTCTGATATTCCTGCAGTGCAGAATCGAAGTAGGTGAAGATGAATTACCAGGCAAAGGGGCAGTAATTTGTAGACAAGATACTGAGTCAGTAAAAGAGAAAAGAGCTATTTACCCCTGCAGTGTTACAGATTATTTATATATATTATTTCCTTGGTTGTTTCTGTTTCAGTTTTGTAAAGAAAACTGGAAATCTGGGTCTGAAGGCTCAATTTCAAGTGCTCATCATAAGTGCTGCATAATTAATTATATTGGTAGTGTGTGTGAAGAAAATTATCAAGAGAGTGATCCTGCAGGCTTAGCTAAAGCCGACATATTTTGAAATGCAAAACAGGAAGGTTTTAAGAATAGTAGGTCAACTACAGCCTTAACTCAGAATTTACCATTTCAAAATAAAGTAGTGGGGGGAGAGGGAGATTTGGGTGCTGGGCAACTAATTCCCATTTGTGTTTTTGAAAATTTCTCACAAAACGCATTTTCTGCCTTATACCCTAGTTCCTTCCTTAAACATTGGATGAGAACAACAGAGAGATGGGACAAAGTTCATACATTGTGCATGAGTCTGTGATATTAAAATAATACTGGTTAATCCAGAAAACTGTGGTAAAAATGCTAGCAGGAGCATATTGTTTTAAAAATAAATACATTTCACCTTTTGATAGTTGGGTTCAAACATATATTTTGATCACAGATGAACAACCAGAGTTTAATGCCTTTTTTTTAATTCAGTCCCTAGTGGTTGGATGTCTGTCTAGGAAGTCAATACTGTAGGACATCAAAAGGAGGAAGCTTGTGTGGCATCACCTTAGTTCTTGTCAGTGGTAATTATCCGTTCAGATTAATGAGCACAAAGTATGTTGGAAATAATATGTTGTGATGTTTGTCTTTAAGAATCCCACACATAAGGCCATCAAAATGGCCTAGTAGCAGAAACAGTGTTCTTTTTAATAGCTAAAAAGAATGTTCTATAAACAATATAGGGATACTTTGGAATGGTTGCTTACAAATACACTAATGTGAATGATCTGGGACAGAAATCACTTACAAAGCTGTCAGTTAAAAATTACTTCCCTGTTCTCCTTGTGGGTAGATCTTCAACTCCAAAAGACAATGAACTGAGAATTGCAAAGTGTAAAGGAAATCTTGAAAAGGAGAATTAATTGATCTTAAACCAGTAAAATAGGTAATAGAAAACAAATTAGTTTAAAGATCACAGTTGTCTTTGAGAAGAATTAGCATTAGCACAGAACCCATTAGTTATCATAACTGGCCTTCTTGGTTTAAAACAGCAAAGAGAAGAAAGGAAACAAAACAAGCCCCAGTGAAAATTAAGCAAACTTGATTTGTTTCAAGAAGACAGAATAGATTTCATGGTGGGTTTTTTGCAATTTTTTCTGGTACATACAATGTTGCTAGATGTTTGTATAATAGGGGCTCATTCTGCCTTTGTTTTATAATCATGTACCTTCTGCTTTACGATGATATATGAGAAAGGAGAATATGATGCAATTTTTTCTCCAATAATATTAATATATAGTTGTTATATCTCTTACTAAAGAGGATCCATAACAGCCTGAGGTTATCTGCCATAAGATAGACTGTTCTCCTAAGGTTGAAATGGTGGGTAATAGTCTAATCTGATTTACTTTATTCTCAAAACATTTATTGTTTGCTAAAGAGGAGTTTTTCATGGAATATCTATAGATTTCCTGTATGGGCAACATTCTTTTAATCTGCAATCCTCTTTATTTTAAATTCAGGGGGAGGGAGGGTGGAAATTGAGAAGACTATCATCCACCATGTGAATGTTTTACTCTTCGCAATCAGCAGACAACATAGTCCAGGCTGACAAGTTCTTCTGTTTTTCTATCACCTTTCTACTTAGTTTTAAAAAATAAATCTCACTTGAGTGCATATGCCACATTTTTGCCTTCCGTTTGACAATGAAGGTTATCAAGTTCTCTCTGGATATATTTTTTTAAAGTGTCCTCTTGCAATGTGATCAGTTTGACAGGATATTTCTTACAGTGGCCCATGAAGCCCTTAGAAAAAAACCCAAGAGAGGATTAGATTTGTGAAAGACAAAGGTAGAGGCAGGAGGGGAGAGTGTTGTTGGCTTTTGTTTTGTTGTATCTTTTTATTTTATACAAAAAGCATCTTTAAACTGACAAAATCTCCTGTCTCCCTCCTTCTTCTCCCACCCCCCACCAGTGTTTGTGTGATGGTTGGTGCTATACCACTGTAATCCCCTAGATAGCACAACTTTCCAGTTGGAAGGAAACATAGTATCATTTTATTGCACATAAACTTAAACCCTTTAGACAGCCAGGCTGCTGCTTTTAGAGGAATCTGAGTTGAATGTGAATAGCTTGGATTAACAGGACAGAAGGTATTGGTAAATAATTTTACTGGGGATTAAACTGTACCAAAGCCCTTTAGGTGGTGCTGTATGGTGACACAGCATGCATAATACAGGCTGGGTAAGTGTATGAAGATCTATGTTATCATAAAAACAATTTCTGGTTTACACAGACTAGTTCAGACTCATTTGTGTACTTTATGCAGACATAATAAACTGGGATATAAAAATAGCTGTATCTATTGTGTGTTTAATTCATGGGAAATGGCAACAAGCAGCTTGAGAAGAGTTAAATTAGTCAGTGCTTTGTGACACAGCAGGTTTTATTGAATTTGACCTCTGTGGGCATTTCTGTACAATGGTCACCATGGTTATTGCTAGGATTAAGTAGCTGGAGCAGTTACAGAGAAATTCAATATATATTTTCTAATAATCAAGCCTCAGTTGCAGATTTTCAATCATTCTTGATCTCTGGCATTTAAAAGTCACCAAACCAAATTCTGCTTTCAGTTACACTGGTGTAAATTCAGAGTAAATCAGTGGAGTTACCCTGCATGTATTATACCAGTGTAACTGAGACCAGAATCCTGTCACCGCTTTTAGAGAAAGGTCTCATTTTATTCAGTTCAGCACTTGGATGCAGAAGATCACCTTTATTTTCTGGTCATTTTCTAACAGAAAGTCTCAGTACCTTTTTTCCAAATGATATGAAGAAAGTTCAATGGAAGAAAAATAGTGTTACAACAGGAGACTATTATTCACTCTGTGAACCTGGTTGAGTAATAAATGCTCTGGATAAAATGGCTTTGAAGATACATTTTGCTGACAGAATTCCAACACAACGTCACTAAAACTGGAAAAAAGTCTCTAAATCACTCGCAGTCAGGCCTGTCCTTCAAGGACCTCTGTAAGAAATTACAGCAACATTCTAAATATCTATCACTTCCTTGCATAAAATAATGGCTAACTGTCCTGTATTATGGTGAGATTCACAGATTCCAAGGCACCAGAAGTCTGACATCCTGTATAATATAGGACATAAAACTTCCCCAAAATAATTCCTAGCACAGATCTTTTATTAAAAAAAAATCCAATCTTGATTTAAAAATGATTAGAGAGAGAGAATCCACTCCCCTTGGTACACTGTTCCAATGGTTAATTACTCTCATTCTTAAAACATTTACACTTTATTTCCAGTCTGAATTTGTCTAGCTCCAATTTCCAGCCATTGCATCATGTTGCACTTTTCTCTGCTGGATTAATGAACCCATTTTTAAATGTGTTCCCCATATAGGTACTCACAGACTTTAATCAAGTCATACCTTAACTTTCTCCTTGTTACTCTTAAAGAGCTCAATCTATTTAATTTAAGGTGTGTTTTCTAATTCTTTAATCAGTCTCATGGCTCTTTCTCTAAACTTCCCTGATTTATTAACACCCTTCTTGAATATCAGAACTGAAATGACCAGCATACTTACACCAGTATCAAATAGTGAGGTAAAATAAACTCTTTGCTTCTTGTTGATGTTCCCTTGCTTATGTATCCAGGGATCGCATTACCCTTTTTGGCCATAGTATTACAGTGGGAGTTCAGCTGACTATCTGCCCCCAAATGTTTTTCAGAATCACTTCTTCTTAGGATAGAGTCCCCCATCCTGTAAGTATGGCCTACTTTTTTTGTTCCTAAGTTTAGCCATATTGAAACACATGGTTTTCTTGTGCCCAATTTAACAAATAATCCAGATTGCTCTGTATTATTACTCTGACCTATCCTCATTATTTACCACTCTCCAAATTTTTGTGTCATCTGCAAACTTCCATCAGTGATGATTTTATGTTTTCTTCCAGCTCACTGATAAAAACGTTAAATTGTGTAGCGCCAAAAACTAATCCCTGCAGGACCTCACTAGAAACACCTGATCGATGGCAATTCCCCATTTTCAGTTACATTACTATCAGTTAGCTAATTTTTAATTCATTTCATGTGTGCAATGTTAATTTTATATCATCCCAGATTTTTAATCATAATGTTGTACACCACCAATTCAAATGCTTTACAAAAGTCTAAGTACATAATATCAACACCATTACCTTTACCAAGCAAACTTGTACCCTCATCAAAAAAAATTAGTTTGGCAAGATCTAGTTTTCATAAACCTAAGTTAATTGGCATTAATTGTATTACCCTCTATCACAGGACAGTGTTTTCTCATCGTGGATTCCTCTCTGAACAGTCCTCATGCACATCAGTGGCAAGTTCAACACCAAGCGCTTTATTTGCAGTGTGAATATAACAGAACAAGTTCCCCACAGCTCAAGGTTCTTATGTTCTCCCTAGGCACAGGTGAGAGGTCTTACCTCCCTGAGATCCTGGGTTTCTCTGGCCCTTCCAGCTACCCTGCTCTAAAGTCTCTTCCTGTATCTCTTTTAGCTGTTTCCAGCTGGCAAGAGGAATCACTCAGCTAAGTAGTTACTCACTTAGTACTTAAACTATTACCTCATCTATTTACTTTGTGTGGATGGTTCTAAAGTGCACAAAGTGAGTCAGGTTTTGGCTACTCACACTCTCTGTCATGCGTCTCTGTCATTTCTTTCCCTCTCCAGTGTATTTTCTTTTCTCTCAGTTTCCATCCTTCCTCTAAAGGCCACTCTGCCCTCTCAGGTATAAGACTTCTTTCCCCTGGCTCTCTGGCACTTCTGTGGAGGCCTCCTCCATCTTCCATTCACAAAAGGTGCACTCCAATGGAGAGGTTAGCTCCCACATCTCCATTTCTGCCCACCTTTCTTCACATCAGGATAACCCTTTGCCCCATGGGACTCCTCCTATGGTTGTAAAGTCTCCCTTACTCCTATCTTACCCAGGTTACTTTCAACATCCACATCTGCTTGTTCAGGTCCCTGTGATCCTCAATATTTTGCTTCCCCTTATGCCTTCTTTATCTGCCACACTTTGTTCTAGATGGTGGGTGTCTGTTTTCACTGCCCCCAAGGTTTCTGTCCACCCACAGAACTCAGCAAAATTACAGTCCCTATGGAGTAGTCTTTTTTCAAATGTCCTGAACCCTGACATTTTGATGGTATGAGTGTCCTTCCTGTCCTCTCTTCTTTTCTGGTGTCTTTATTGACTCTCCACCTTTTCTCCCTGGCTCATGGCCTCTGAATGGATGGACTTGTTTATTAGAGAAACCTGCCTCCGCAAACATCTCAGTGACTTTTATGACAGCTTCTAAAGCGATAGGTAGGTGTCTCTGCACCAAACCCTAGTGACCTTAGGGACACTGTAACATTTGCTTTAAAATAATGAAGTCCATGACTTCCCCCATTCCGAAGTCATCTGGTCTTAGCTACCTAGTGGCCCAATCACTTAATTTTTGAGCAAAGGCCCTAGAACGTGTCCCCTCTGACCATCTTGCCAACTGAAATGTCTACCTGTACCATTTGGCATATTGCGCCATTCAATAGTTGCTTTTACTATATTGTAGTCAGCTTTTTATGCATCACCCAGCACCATATATGCCATTTGCGCTCCTCCCAAGAGGTGTGAAGCCAAACAGAGGGCCTATACCCTCTTCTCCCAGCCTGTTTTTGTTGCTGCCCTCTTAAATGTTAATAAAAAGGCACTCAGGTCATCTTTCAGGTCCATTTTGCACAGTCCCGTGCCCATTGCCAGGTTACCAGCCACTGTCAGGGCACTCACCAGCTTCTCAATGGGTTGTTGCTGTATCTGCACCTGGCCTGTAGTAAATTGTTGTAGGCTCAGTTGTTCTTCTCTCCAGGTTAACAAAGACTGTCTCTCTTGTTGGGTCTGCTGAAACTTTTGGAGAATTTTCTGTAACTCCTTCTGTTGTTCCCCTACCCAGTGCATGAGTTCCTCCGTGCCACCCAGTCTGCTACCTTTTCTCATCAGCTCAGCTCCCCTCTCCGGCCTTCTCCTACACCGGAGTGGGAAATCCTAGATAAGCTCCCACTTGTCACAGGGCCAGGTTCCCTCACCCTGGATTCCTCTCTGAACAGATCTCTTGCACACCTGTGGCAGGTTTAGCACTAAGTGCTTTATTTACAGTGTGACTTGCTTTTCTTTGGATGAGGTTATTAGAAACCAGTATTGGGAATGGGATGAACTGGAAAACAGATAAAAGGCACTGAATCCCTTGACTCAACACCATTTTCCCTAGAATTTATATCTAGAGTGGGTCCAGGTCAAATAATGAGAATGGTTTAATTGCCCAGTTCTTCTTTAGAAATTTCTACTCAGGCACAATAAGGGAAGCACTTTTGTAAATGCAGTTCTATGCCTTATTGTTTACTGTGTATCTTAATAACTATTCCCTTGGTATGCAAAAAGTCTGTCTGGCGGGTATAGCAGATGGTTTGTGTTACTAACCAAAAAAGAGAAATTAATAAAATGGTTTTTAAATCTATGTTGAACCCAAATAAGGAATATAAAGCCAGCTGCAATCCTTTGATGCAAAACTCTATATTTAAAGTTTTATCTGTTTTACATCTCAGCAAGTGAATTAAATATTAGATTATCACAGTGAGATGTGTCTCTTCGGGATTATAAAAGTTTACATTTTATGTATTCAAAACTTTTAAAGAGTCTTCCACTGTTTACTTACAACACAAAATAAAAATTCCTCCTATTGGAATAATGGACGTAAACATATTTCAGTTTTTTATAGTGTAATCTGAACTGGAAAGAACAGCAAAAGAAGATTAATGAGCTACGCTATCTATTCGTGGATGCAAAGAAGGCAGTTTAATATTGCAAATTGCAGAATATATCTCCTAACAGAAATGTGACCACCTGACCATGAATGAACACACTTAACAGTTCAGGGAAAGATGGCAATAATTATTAGCATCCTGGGATGCAATTTCTATTGGGGAGCTTCCATATGAGAGAAGATTAAGACTAATATAGCCTCAAAGGGAAATAATTCTGCACATCTATAGCTTCAATTATTGTACAAAGTTATAAGAGCTAATGGTATACAGGAAAGAACCCAGTTCTTCTCCTTACCTCAGGAGCATTTCGGTTCCCTGTAAAATGATGGGCCCTCCTAGTTAAAATTAAGGAACGTGTCCCTCCACCACTTTTATATTCAAAGGAGTTAAGCATCTAGGTTAAGCATAAGGGATATGGCTTTACAAACTCATCTGGGGGTATGTCTACAGTGGCTCACATACTCAATTACTTGACTGTGTACATGTCTCTGTATGTTCTCTATACCGATGCTGAGCATTCACATATGCTCTGCTAAACACAGGTATGGTGCTGTGTACACAAATACACCCATATCCACATTGCTGCTGCTGCTATGTGACATTAGTGATACCATTTCAGAGGCAATACCCAAGAGTTCTGTGCATCACAGAAAGATGCTCTAGGAACTTTATTGTGTGTTTTTGGTATGGTCCCCCAGCGTCACACATTTTCTCATGGCAATTTCTGCTCAGGTTTCCCTCCTGGCAAACTGCAACATGGAGCAACTGGATGAGAATCTGGTTCTACGCATGCTCCTTATTGCAGGACAAATGTGATAGAGCAGGCAATCAGAGAAATGCTGAATGGATTTTGGACAGAACATTCTGATATGTTGACGATGGCAGCCCTTGAAGGTGAATGGAAATTCATTCAATGCCCATGATAATGCAATGGTGAATGTCAATATTGCCACGGTATGCCCACATGTGGACCATCCCTTCAGGTACAGCAGAACTGGGAACAGTGTGGTGGGATCATGTGCTTTTGGAAACTTAGGTTGATCAGCACATGCTTCAGAACTTCCAAGTGAGGAAACAGATCTCCATGGAGCTGTGTGAGGAGCTTGCACTAAACTTTCACTGCCAGACCACTCAAGTCAGGTAAACCATACCGGTGTTGAAGCTGGTGGCTGTTATAATGGAATGCTAATCTGTGTTATGCTGTTTAGCCACTAGGTGGCACTATGTGTAACATACCCTATTTCAAATAATCTCATCCATAACTGGCAGAACATTCAAAGGTCTCATGGAAGACACATTTCTGGTATATCTCTCTGAGAAGGAAGCTCTGTAGGAAGTTCATATCTGATACCTGACCTGCTAGTAGCATCCCTGCAACCTACCATGTACAAGGTTTATATAAAAGCTTGTGGAATCTGGCAACAACAGACAACTATTAGCCCATGGCAAACCCACTTTGGGGTTGGAAAGTCCAATGTCAGGGTTGCAGATGTGTAGCTCTATAAGGCAATTAACATTGTGATCTACCCAGGGTGGTAGCCATGAGAAAAGTTCCAGAAGTAATAGCTGAATTGCAGCAGATGGGGACTGAACTGTACAGGGGCCATCAAAAAAGGGTGGAGTGAGTATGTGAACTGAAAAGGTTACAAGTCTCTTGTTTTGCAATTCCTAGTGGACCATAAAGGCAGATTCCTGAATACCAACGTGGGAATCGCTGTAAAGGTTCATGACTCCAGGGTGCTGAGGATATTGGAATTGTACTTGAAGGGGGAAGAAAGGACTTTATTCCCCAGAAATTATATGGATCTCTAAGGTGTGTATGTGTCAACTGTTATTTTGAGGGTCCCTGAATATCTGCTCTTAACTGGGCTCATGAACCCAAAGCCCAACATCAATGCCCCTGGAAAAAAGGTAATTCAGTTACAAACTCAGTCGCTGCAGAGAGGTGGGGAAGTGCACATTTTGAAGATTAAAATCTCATTGGCACAGCATATGCACCCATCTGGATGCCAGTGTGGCCAACGCTGTTTATATAATCCATATGTGATGCACCCTCCATAACATTTCTGAGGGCAAAAGGGAATGCTTCCATTCCAACTGGGAACAGGACAAGTCTGGCTTACAAACTCTGCATACGCAGCTGGATCCAGACCAGGTGCACACTGGTCCTGGTTCCCCATGGGCAAGGGAAAATCAGGGATGCCATATGCGCACACATCTTGGCACAGTGGGCAGAGTATGACATTTGCCTGTGCCAAGGGACACCTCCATATCCTTAGCAGCTGCTGGAAACGCACATGAGGGAATATTGTATGCAGGCTTGTTGTAGCCCAGTTGGTCCCAGGATATTAGAGACAAGTATGTGATATCTTTTATTGAACCACCTTCTGTTCATGAGAGGGACAAGCTCTTACACTTGTGGGATTAAATAGCCTTTGAAAATTCTTGTTCCCCTGGAGCCAAAGGTTATTAGCCTTTCTTTCTATGACAATTCAAATGCTACAGACAATTATAGCAGGCCATCGCCACTGGGTTAACACCTTAGGGTTGGGTTTGTGCTGTGGAGGGTGGTAGCGGAGAAGTAATGCAGTCATTAGACAATGCTTCTGTCTCCACTGTTCACAAACTTCTGTTATTGGGAGCACTCAGTCTCTCTTAAGGACCTTATCAGCATTTGCTTTGGGGGAAGGGGATGTAACCAGTCTCCTTTTTAAACTGTTCTTTGTCAGCAGTGCAATTAGTGGCTGTTATGGAGCACTAACTGAAACTGCTCAAGGTTTGTGGGGGAGGAAGGAGAGGGAAGGAGGAGGAGAGGCCTTTAATCATTGGGTAATGTCAGATGTCTGTATTCTCACTTGAACTGTGTTTCATTTTTATGCATGGGAACCAAGCCATAAAGATGTTTGTCTATCCACTCTCTGTTGTGAGTTCTGCTCTGTTTCAAAGTAGAAGTACTTTCTGTAAGCACCTAACATTAACTGCATAGGCAGTGCCAATATAATAGGCTGAGGGCCTTCCCAACCAGCCGCTGCTAGTAACTCCTCCACCTCTCTGCCCCGCCCATTCTCCACCCACCAGCATCTACATACTGCCATGGCAGGAGTTGGCCCTGCCCGCCCTGCCCTGGTGGCCACTTCTGCACATGGCGACTCAGCCTGGGATGGGTCTGGGGCCTCAGCTACCACCCTCCAACGTCACAGGGCCCAGAGTGGGAGGGCCATAGACTGCACCCCCAGAAAACAAAGGTCACCTGACCTCCCTGCCTGGTGGTGTAGAGCCCAGCTGGTGTGGGGGGGGGGTCCAAGTGGGCCCTGCTCCCACTTGGATCACTCCCCTGCCTGCCGCTTGTGCCTTTTCACCCATTTCTCTGCCTGCCACTTATCGGTCAGAGCGTGGGCAAGGCCTCTGGAGACGGGGTGAGCCCACAGGGAGAAGGCCGATAGCCCCCTCCAACCAGCCTCTCCAACAACAGGCCTCATGTGTTGCCCATGACTAATTGTACTTTCCCCATCTCTCCTGGGAACTTTGGATATTTCTTAACATGTGGTGCTGAGTTGTGGCTGTGGGACCTACAGGAAAGTATTTGAAGTATGATGGCACCAGACAGTTATACCATGAAATTTAAACCAACAAAACGTAATGGGGCTGAATCCATGAACAGCAGCCAGACTACATCTTTCTATCAATCCCCATTTCTCTCAACTTGTAAGCATGGCTTGTTGCATGGAGAAGGAAGACACCAGGATCAGGGATGTCAGAAATCTTCCAAGGCAATCTTCCAAGGGCGAAAGGTCTCCTGTGACCAACTTTTTCTCTATACAAACAACTGTTTCCTTCCCCTTTTAGGACCTAATCTTCTCCACACCCACCCACATACCATGGGGCTCCCATTTGTAATTTCGGCTCCTCCAAAGGACAAAAGACAGCTGTTACTAACTTTATCCCAACAACAGTAACGGAAGATAAACACTTAAAATGCTGAACTGCTATACAGCTAAGTGAAGACACTCCACACTGATGGGATAGCTTCGCCTACTGGCGTAGCAGTTAATCCATCTCCCTGGCAAGCAGCATGTATAGCGGCAGGAGGCGCGTTCCCACTGACTTTGTGCTGTCTACACAAAGAATTAGGTCGATATAAGTACATCATTCAGGGGTGTGAATTTTTCATACCCCGAGCAACATAGTTATACTGATATAGGTCTGTAGTGTAGACCTGGCCTAAATTTTCTACCACTGTTCCATCTCCACCCAGACCCTTTCTAAACCCATCCTCTTCTTTCCCCAGTTCCCATGGATGCAAGACCATAGTTACCTGTGTGCTGGCCAAAATATGCACAAACGTAAAGGCACAATTATTAACAAAAATGTATCAATTTTATATGTTCTGCCAAATGCATAGTAGTGGTTCACTGGAACTCAGTAAAATCATTTATGCATAGCTGTGTCCTGCTTGGGGACCATTTAAGCAGGAGCTGAGCCTAAAATCAAGAATGTAGCACCAGAATAAGGGGAAATACTCAGGAGGGGGAGGCTGTCCATGAAGGGATCCACTGTAATTTACCACTCTTGGGTTCTGGTTCCTGCAACGGCTCAAGATCCTCCTTGGGTTCATCAGGAGGGGTTTCCTCAATCAGCTCCTCTGTGTAGAGGTACAGAATCACATGCTTTTCAACCTCTGAGTCTTCCGGAAAATCTTCCAAGTCCCTGCTGCCTCCCTGGACCCTGCTGCTTCCTTGCCCCAGTGTTCATCAGCATCCCATTGGACAGTGAAGCCAGCAGGATTAAGGATGAGGTTGTGAACCACTTTAGACTTTGCACCAGGAGCCCTGGACAGCACCCAGTCCAGTTCATCATAGAAGAAGCATGGACTGCAAGGCCTCCCAAAGCAGCTGTTGGAGTCTTCTACCTTCCAGTACAGGAGTCTCAAGTCCTTTATGCATTCCTGCCACTGGACTGGAGTCCACACAATATCAGCCTGCTCCAGCCACCAGGAAATTTCCTGGTATAGGTGAACATTCTTGACACTCCAGGAGAAGTCATAAAAGACACTGGTCTCTGCCAGCACTTTGATTAGCACCCAGGTATGGTCAGCAGGCCAGGCAGCTGCTCTCAGACCAGGATTATGTTCACCTGTATTGATCAAAAGAATGCAGTGGGAAGCTATTCTGATGTGGTGAGCACAGCTCATTACTACTGGTAAAAATGGAGGGACAGGGACCTATACAGATTGGGTAAGGGTCAGGAAGAAAAGGGTTCAGTGCATTGTGGGGCTGAGGGTGGATTACTACTGAAACATAGCCATAATACATGCTCTCTACCTCTGACCATGCTGCATACTGGCATGGGTTGGGGGCCATGCCACAAACTGAGATAGGTATTTACCCACATCCCTTAGGTATGCTGACTTACTTGCCATCTATATGTGCTTCTGGGGTTTAGTGGTGGACAATAGGGGGGGTAAGGCATTCACATACCTATGCAAGTGCAGACATAGCATTTGGCTGCAAAGGGTTGATGGAACCAAACTGTCTCTTCTATTCTTTATTGTTAAAGTAATGAATGTTTTGTTTTCCTTCTTTCCCCTTACTTTAAGAGTTTTCTCCAATAGTGTAGGTCTTTCACTGAGGGAAACCCATGCATAAAAGAAAATTTTGATCTGATGGTCCTCAGTACGTCACTGGAATTTAAAATCTACTTGCCATTCCTAACAAAGGTGGTGTCATAAAGTCCATTCTTGAGAAGTAGGTACCCAAATAAAAAAGTATGTGAATAAATGAAAAAGAGAGTCCTGGCCATGGCGAAGAACCATTTCTTTGCCCCTTAGGATGGAACTGAGGGAATTTGGGTTGTTTGAACATAATGTCTTTTCTTTTAGACAGCTCTTTTGCTTTGTTTTAGATTTGGAATAAGCATGTAGAGTATGTGTTGTCTGAGTCTCTAAAATTATTCCCCCTCCTTGAGGAGTTTGCTGTCCTTGGAGGATTCTTTCAGTAGAATCTTCTTTGCTCCTAAGGGAATTACACCTTGGTTTGGTTTTATGTAGACAATTTGTATTCAATTAGCTGAAGTTCAAATTCAGGGCCTCCTCTTGGCAAATGTAGTCTGACTGAAAACTAACCCATGGAAACCTAACTTAAGTCTAGTGTTCTGGGATGGAATGCTCTTCATTGTTAGACAAATGGAGAAGGAAGCACTGCATTACTAGAACCAGCAGTTTGTGTAATTTCTTTCTTTGGTTTCATGTGTTGCAAGCATTGACTCCTTAATTCCATCTATGTTTGAAATAACAAATAGATTTTATATCTATAGTGGATGCCATTAAAAACTCATCAGCTGCGCCCTGCAGTGGTTGTTAGTATAACATATACCCCTGGTTCATTTTAACAGCTCTATTTTACCGCAGATGCTATGCAAATAAATAATGTACTGAACTGCTCTCTGTAAAATGCTAATATGTCTTATCCTGCATATGTAGAACCTCCCAAGATGGCCCTTGCAAATGTTACCAATTCCAAGGAAATGTCAAGGAACAACAGAGCACAGTAAGAGTTACATGGAACTTAGCAAGAGGATGTGTGTAACCAACAAAGTCCAGAAATGTTAAGTTCAAAGAAACTAAGTCATGGTCCAGAAGGCCAATAGAGAATGTGTCCAGCAGTACTGGCAAGACCTCTGCAAGAAGATTCTGACCTGCTTTGAAAGAGGGGACCTTTGTGATATCTATGATGGAATCAAAGAGGCACTTGGTCCAATCTGTAAAAGGACTGCAAACCTGAAAGTGAAAGATGGTACATCTTGACTGACAGGCAAGAACAACTTGACCGATGGACTGATCATTACAAAGAATTTTACGCAGAGGATGCCATTATCTGTGATACTGCCTTAGCTGCCATTCCCCAGCTTCCAATGACAAAAGAGCTGGACCAAATACCAACTCTCAAATATGTAGAGAAAGCTATCAAAGATTTCAACTGGGAACATACCAGGCAATGATCAGATACCTCCAGAGCTCCTAAAGGCAGGAGGGAAAAAGCTTTCAAGTGACATCCACGCACATCTCTGTGCCTGCTGGGAAGAAAGCGTCTTCCCCTAGGATCTGAAAGATGCAAACATAATTATCCAAAAGTAAAGGGGACCAAGCAGACCGCAACAACTACCGAACTATATCTCTGCTCAGTGTGGTTGGCCAGGTGCTTACAAGGGTCCTCCTGAAACAATTCCAAATCCTTGCTGAGAGAGTTTATCCTGAGAGCCAGTTCAGGGCTGGACACTCCATGACTGAGATGTCCTTCACAATGCGTTTGTTCAAAAGAAAAAAGCCATGAACAACAGGGACCTCATTGTGTAGCATTCGTTGATCTAGAAAAGTCCATCAACAAGGTTACCAGTAATGGCATATACAAGATCCTGTTGAAAATTGGCTTTCCAGAAAAAATGGTCTCATATTTAAGGAGTTCCATGAGGGAATAAGACAATTATCCAGTATGGAAATAAAACATTGTCTGAATTTAACATTGATACTTTCATGAAGCCAGGCTGTGTCTTAATGCCTATTGGCCTTAGCATCTTTTCTTTATTCTTCTTAAGTACGCTTTCAGAATCAATCTGGCATACTATTTGAATCAAGGACAGAGGGCAGCGTGTTTAACATCAGGTGATTTCAGAGCAAAAGGCATGCCACCGAGTTCAAGATTCAGGATCTGCTCTTTGCAGATGATGCTGCATTCATCTCTAATTCACCTGATGATTTGCAGATCATGATGAATAAGTTCTCTAATGCGTGTACCAAGTTCAGCATGGTAATCAATATTTAGAAAACAGTAGTTATGTCACAGGGCACTAACATCCTACCAAAAGTCTATCGCAGTAATGAAACTCTGGAGAACAGGGATCACTTCGACTATCTTGGCTCAACTTTAACCGGCTCACTTAGTCTTGATAAAGAACTTGATGTGAGAATTGACAAAGCCTCTGTCACCTTTGGCAAACTTACCTCACTTGTCTGGAACAATAAGCTGCTAAACCTGAATAAAAGGTCTCCGTTTATCAGACTTGTGTCCTCAGTACTGTTGAGACGGAACCAATAGGTACCGAATAAGGTTCTAATTATACGATACGGAGGGGTCAAAGAGACAGCAGCGAGGCTTATTTCTCTTAACCAATAAATCCTTTATTTTTAACAAATGATAGTAAAGAAGGAGGAACTCCGTGCGCAAAGGACAAAATGCGTCACCCAAGCCTTTTGCATTAATGATCTCGAGGGATCAACGTATGGCTGTCACTTTTGTGACACTAGGGTGCCCAGTTATGGAGTTCCTATAGAAGGTTTACAAGACAGACAACAAGAAACAGTTAATTCATGCTCACTAAGCTTAGGTAATAACAAATCATCTTGGCCAAACTTAAACGACCGCTTGCTTTAGATTCTGCAGATGGGAGAGAGTCGCTTCAGGTGATCAGGCCGTTGCGAAGCAGGCTAGTAAGGATGCGTCAGCCCACTGAATTAACACGCTCGAGATTCTGGGTGTTAGATGATTCCTTTTCCTCTCTGGCTACTGCTACTTGGCAGCTTGGTTTTATAGTTTTCCACATGCAACAGTTTGCTATGTCTTGGTGACCATTGGCTAGCATTTGCTGCATAATCTTTTGAGGTAACCCATTGGCTAGCATTTGTTGCATAACCTTTTAAGGTACCCTTGGCGTCTGGCCAACCAGAGGCTTACACATCGCCATGCACTCACTGACCATGCACCGGTGCCTTACATCACCCTTGTCATATCCCTATAGGATGATATGGCTTAAACCTATGCCATTCCCTTATAAGGCGACATATACGTTCAGTTCATGTTGCTGAGTCAACCCTCCCCAGGCCACGTCCTTATTCTGCATAGGGGTCTGTATGTGGTGCTGCAGACGCCGTTATGTGATCCCAGCTCCACAAGTACCTTTCTTTACAGCTGTGAAAGCTCGGTTATGTACTCCAAGCAGGGGCAGAGACTGAACAGCTTCCACCTTCCTTGTCTCCGTAAAAACCTTGGATTCACTTGGGACCAACGAATCACTAACAATGAGATCCTTGAGAAAACCGGCCTATAGTTTGTGCAGACTATGCTGGATGTTCACAGGCTTCACTAGCTGAGACACATGGAGTGCAGGCCTCAAAATCGTCTGCCATATGTTGTGCTTATGAACTACTTGCAACACGGAGGAAGGCCAAAGATCTGATCTCAAGAAATTCAGCATTCCCACTGACAGCTGCGAGAGCCCTGCCTGTAACCGCTCAGTCTGGAGAAGTTAGTTCAAGGCTGGTGCAGTCATCACGAAGAGTCATCAGAGAGCCCAGGCTGAGGCCTGTAGGTGAGCCAGGAAGCAGAGTGGACCTGTAGCCACCGTGGGAAGGTCTGCCGCTCGCACATTGGGATCTTCTCACACATTACTGCCAAGCACCATTGACTGACTAACTTCATTGAATTTCTTTTAATCTGTGAAGATCTTGGATGGCTATATCAGGATCTCCCAAGATGGTGCATGCAAATGTTACAAATTCCAAGAGAACATCAAGGAACAACAGACACAATAAGAGTTGCATGGAATTTAACAGGAGGATTTGCCCCTAGCACCAAAGAGGCTTCTGAAAACTAAGAGTGGGATTTTCAAAAGTGCCTGAGGAAGTTAGGGGCTCAACACAATGGACTTTCAATGGAGGGGGGTCATCTCAGTCCCTTTGCTGCTTTTGAAAATTCCACCATTGGTTAGCGAAATTAACTACATTACTTTAATTGAAATGTGTGTATGTGGGAGAGGAGTGGGTCTTTGTTTTTATTCTACACTAAATGAATCAAGTAATTTTTTTAAATGCTTCTTAAAATGGATTTCCATTTTGTGACGCTTTGGCTGACTATAAGTCGAAAAGAACTCCTGTCCATTGGAATAGCCACTTGCTAGTACTAGCCAATAGCTTGGAGAGCTGCTTTTTGTAAGGGGAAAACCAGTCCTAGACAGACTGGAGATGAGAAAATAATCTTGCAATGTTTTCTTCTCCCAAGCTTCAATATGGAAAGCAAGATGGAAATTTTCTCGGATGACTGCAGCTGTCTCAGTGAAAAATCCTTAAGATGAATGTGCCCAAGCATTTCATAGGTGGGCGGGAAGGTTTGTGTAAGAGCTGAAGTTGCAAGTATTTTGAACAAAATACTACCTCTTATTCCTCCTGGACTGCACACACAGATACTGAACTCAGTGGTCAGATTGTAATCTAAATGCAACAGTGTACATTTGGACATACTCAATTTACTTCTCTGGAGTAGTTTTGGTTTTACACCAGTTTAATGGAGATCAGAATCAGGCCCAATGAGAAAGGGCTCTCGCAGCCATGCTCTTTATCAAATTTAAGATGATCAAAAACTTGCTTACAAAAATCCTAAATTTGGTGCAATTAAACCGAATGCTACTCCTTTTGAACTTACTGAAACCCTGAACCTTCTGATGGCTCCAATTTTATTTTTTCTGATCATTTAAGAATTTTTTCTTCCTGTACAGCAGGACAAAGTTGTTACATCTTTTATTTGCATTTTCAGCCAGTTTAGCACAGAAATCACAATTCTCATAGTACAGGGGGATTTTTCTGGTTGCGTCCATCATCCCATTCTTATGTTATGATGTCAACTTTTGATTGTGCTGGAGGAGAGGAGAAATCGTCACCATTCCATAATCAGCTGAGCAAAATATAACAAGACAATCTATTTCCTCCCCCAGGTTTAGGTAAGAAACTTCCACACCACAACGAAACTCTCTGTCCCAAGGAGTGACTGACTCCACAAGGAACTTAACTTGGATCTTGCAGTCCAACGTACCAACTCACCTGGGGCTATTTTTATTCTAGATTTTTACTTTATGCTGTAATTTAGATTTTTCCTGAGTTTATAATTTATATCTGGTGCAGGACACAAAGGTAGAATTTCTCCCCACAGAATTGTTTGAGAAAATAAAATAAAGGAAATTGCATTATATGAGTACATTTGGGACTTATGTTTTAGAATCACTGGGGGCTACATATTCTGAGCTATTGATTGTGATTTTTAGCATTAATGTCCATGCGGCGTTAGTGCTGGATGCTAGACCACTTCATTAAATTCTCTAAGGCTTGTTTTATTACATCACTAGTGATGTACATTTCACTCCTGATTTGGTAATCCCCTTTGAATCTAGCACTGACTAGCATTTTTTCTCATCTATGCCTTTTTTCAGAGCATATATAGGTTTCTCTTGAGCTTATGGTTTCTTTATTTTTCTCCTCTTTACTGCATGCTAACAATTGCAAAATGTGGCAATGAATGCAGTTTCACTAAAAAAGGAATTTTAGCAAGCCAGAAAAAAAATGTAATTCTAAAAGTTGGTATGTGTTTTACAGATGCCAATAATTCTAATGAAAAAGTGGAGCTCCAGAAGGTAGTTCATATTGTATGAGATTAAGGATCCTACTCAAAGGATCTTTTATACTATGAAGCTCAGACCACTTAAAGAAGCAAACAATAGGCAGAGGTAGGCAACATATTAGTTTCCAGACAAGCATGTTCACTGAAAAATTGAATTAATTATTGAATCTTTTCTGTGTGTCATTACAGTCAACTCTTTATTTCCCAAGTGTCAAATAACCTCTACTCTTGGTTATCCCAAAGATCAGAGCTGTCCCCTGGGTTTTACTTCAGTACCTCAGTCATTTGGATTCAGACATAAAGACTTCAGTACATAAATTTTTATGCACTGAATTCCTGGAGCATAACTGTTCCTGCCTCCAGACAACGATTGGGGAAGTTAGTTAGCCAGCAGGCCACACATTTAACAGCTCCCCCTGGCTATGTGAACTCTCATTACCTGAAGTTTTCTACAGTCAGCCCACCCAGGAGCCCTTCAGATAACCCCGTCTACTTTGCATTTTTTCCCTTATTTGTGAACCACTGGAGCATCATTATATGAATGTCATGGAAGTGGAGAGAAGGGAGTGAATCATTTTACAATAAGTCTGCAATAGAGATAATCAAAAGAGTGAAGTATCTGTGAGTCTAAGGAGGCTTGCCATGGCCATGGGCTGGAGCCGGAGATAGATTATGTTTCCAAGTGCACCACACTCTAAATCCTATGTTTCCTGCTCTTATAAAAGACACAAAAGGCTCCAAGAACCATTGACTGAAATTACAGCTAGCTACTCTTTTTTTAGATTTTGAACTTTCCTTGTAACCCACTTAAAGATATTTTAGAAAGATCTAAGATGTTATGCTTTGTAATCCCCTCCTTTAAAGAAAAACAAAAAAACAGGGAATGTTTTCTGTTAAATAAATCCTCCTTTGCCTGTTCTTCCCTTACATTTCCTGCCAAAGACTGTCCTTCCTTACTCACTAGCTAATTAAATCCAGCCTGCTATTTTCTTTTCTTTCTTGGAATTAATTGTTGTATCAAAGCTTCAAGGTTTTATTTCTTTGCCTGATTTGACCTGTTTGCACCTTTTTCAATTGAACTTGCAAGACAGTCATCCTAAAATCACTTAGTTTCTGCAAAATATGCTCTGTCACCTTCAAGAAAGGACAAGAGCATTTTTGTAGAATAATTTTTTCTCCAATTTTACCCTTCTTGGTTAAGGTCTTTCCAAGGCAAATATCTGAGTTTGAGCAATCCCAGTTCTCAGAAGTTATCCTTATAAGATGTTTTACTAGGAATGCTCTATGCTTGCACATGGGAAAGCTGTGTGAAATTTCTGACTGAATTTTTTTCAGTGAAAAAAGGTGATTAGGTCAATGGAAATATGTATATTTTGGTGACTTAATTCTGTTGAATCCCATCCCATCCCTCCTCAACCCCAAACCGGAAGAAGTCAAAATGTTTAGGTTTTTTATATTTTCTAAATGAAATACTTCAATATTTCAATTTAAAATGAAAAATCGTTTTAGAAATTATCTTTATTTTTTTTAATTAAAAAGGAGTAAAAAGCTTGAAATTAAAACTAAACATTTTGTTTTAAGTCAAAGAAAACTTGGTTTGACCCAAATCTTTTTTTTTTTTAACTTTTCAATTCCCTAAAAATTCTAAAATTATTCAATTTTGCGTTGACCCGAAAGGTTTTTCTGGTAATTAACTGTTCGTAAACTGAAATATCCATTATTAACAGAATAAATGTTAGATGGAACAATATTCTGTTGAAAAATGCGGTTCAATTGAATCAACATGTTTCAAAGAAACATCAATGTCATCAAAACGTTGATAGAAAGTGATGAAGCAAATTGTTTTGAGTTTCTCATTTCATTTTGTTAATGCCAAAACATTTAATTGAATAAAGTAAAAATGTTTTGTTTGACTTCATCACTTTATTTCATTTTTAAGTTTATAATATATTGTAATATTTTATTAATATTTTATATTTCCATATAACATTTAATGGTATATATAGTATTTAATATTTCATATTATGTTTTAATATTATCAAATGAAACATTTTTTCTTTATTAAAATTAATAGTTCAACATTATTGTAAGATAACTGTTCCATATTTCTGAACAAAATTTTTTCAGAATTTTTTTTTTTGAGAGAAATTTAAAGTTTTTAACTTTTTTCATTCTGATTTGGAATGAAAATAGATTTCAAAATATCAGAACTTCATCTGGAATGGAAATTCTTTTTTTCTGACCAGCTCTGATTTTTATATAAATTGGCAGGACTCTTCAGTTGCTTCTCAGCTTGTTTCTCTAATGTTTAAAGAGAAATGGATGAGCAAGTTTAGGTATAGAAGTAGGTCCAGTCCTTTACTCAGAACTTGAATAAACCTTTTAAAATGCTAATTTAACTCTCTTCCCTATTATTTTTCATTTTTACATATCTTTGACCCTCCACATCCCACCTGGGCCTGAAGCAGAAGTGGTAATAACACATAAGACACTCACAGTATTTCCATCCCAATCAAAAGCATGAAGAATTGGAAATCTATTGTGTGAAAGTCTGTTCTCTGGAGCGCTTCAGTCCAATTTTGCAGACCTAAGAGGTTAGATAACTCCATTTAAGATCCGAGGTCATTAGCTTCTCTGAAATCTCTCCTTTTTTTTTTTTTTTTTTGGCTGAAGTTTGCCCTTTGCTGTTTTGATGCTGTACATATATCTTGGAATCTTTGAACCCATCTTCAAACCTGTTGTCTCCTTCCACTGACACATTAAATTATGGCAAAAAGTCCAAAACCACCAGTATGTGAGGGATAATTCCTACTAGCTGAAAAAAGAGAGAAATAGGATTTTCATTCTAATTTGACCTTGTCATGCCTTTCTTTATTCCCACTGATCACTTGCTTACTAAGTCCAAAGTAGGCTTGAGTGTACATAAGAGTTTACTTGTTTGCCAAATTTGGCACTGGTATTCTAGGTATCTTAAGAATCTGAGCTGGAGGTAATTCTTTTTATTTCCTGTCCCCAGATGAAGTTATAGGCTTACGGGACAATGATTTTACTTCAGCTCAGAGAAAATAGACAGGGGACCAAAATCATGACCTTGATCTTCATCATATTTATTGTTTTATTTTTGTGTAGAAGAAATTATAGTCTGGCCAAAGTTAGTTGCCAAAGGAGTGTGACAGGGTTCCCTTTCAGGTACTATGCTTTTTATCATCTGTTTGCTTTCCTTGAGACCTATTTTGAGTACTTTAAGGTGAAGGTGTCACTTTCTACATCTAACTGTATCCAGCTCTGTTTTGCTCTATCCACTGATATAGGTGAAGCCACCTTGGCCTTTTCATCGTACTTAAGTGGACTGTGAATGTCACAGGATTTCTTAAAAAATAAATGCTAGTTAAAATGGTTGCAACAATGATGCTGAAAATTGGGAGAGACTTCCCTAATATATTACAATCTGTATTTGACCTTTTCATTATTTTGGTGGTAATGATGTTTCTTCCCAAAGAATTAGTATGTGGAAACATTTCTGGATTCAACTTTCTCATGTGAGACTCAAAAGTAAATGCTGTGAGTCCTTTTTTCGTTTATTTGTATTTCTGAACTGTCTATCTTTCCTTCCCTGACCCACCTCCCTTCGTAACTCAGCAGGGATATGGTGCCTCTTTATTTTCAGAGGGAGCTCCTACTGCCTCTTAGCCTGTAATAAACATCATTTTCCACAGCATATTAATGCTTGTTCTATACGGCATCAACTGCACACAGTACTGAGTCCTCCTGTACAGTGCTGACCTCCCTCAATTCCTGCTGCCCTCATTAGGAGCTGAGGCCAGCAAGCAACTTGCAGGGATGTTCAGAATTTTGCAGAATCAAGTCCGATGTGTTTGTTGTTCTTCACGGGTGAAATTTACCCCTGTGAACAGGAGCAGCACAAGCCCTCTTAGGGCTTAAGTGTGGCTTAATGTTGAAATTGTGCTGACCCTCTACATGGGGTGAAGATCACCCTGTGTTAACTTGTTCTGCTTGAGTTCCCTACTTACTTATAGTTTCCTCTTCCAAAATGTTTGAATTCATCACAACTCTAAATAGTGCATCTCTTTCAATGTATCAGTCCCTTTGATGACTTTGAAAACTTCAACTAGGTCACCTCAATATTGTCTTTTATACAGTAAGAATAAAACCAATGCTAACAGAAAATTTAAAGTTTTGTTAAATTTAACATCTTTATCATCTTAGATTCTTGTGCTCCATTGTTTTCTTTTTTTTTCTATCTTCATCATTCATATCATCCAAAGTATGCAGACATACATCATTTTTCTAAATATGATCCATCAATACCAGGAAATAGTAGCATGTTAACACCCAGGTTGTATTAGTTGCTGTCTTCACATGTAGTCCCTGCCCTGATGATCTTACATACACCTTTGACTTTGTTTTCTGTCCTCTAATGACAAAAATGTTAAAATTCTCATGACCTGATTTTTTCGTACTTACACAAAAGTAAATCAGAAATAATTCAGCTAAAGTCAGTAAAATTAGTGTGAAAGTTGTGAGAGGAGTACAAACCTTTAGTATTAATAATCTCTTCTGCTGTTAGTAACATGTAAGCAGTTTTTGAATATTATTTTGCAATATCTCTAGAAAGTTCCTAAAGAAATTATGCAGAAATAAAATTATTTTGTATATGATGCAAGATAAAATTTAACTGTAAACTCTTTTTTGTAGGGAATCAGTGTTTGTTCTGTGAAACACCATGCACATCTGGGATCCTTAATTTTCTAAATAATAAATATTAAACTATATATAATCTATCAGAGGCGTATAGGAGATTTTGGTTGCTGAGGAATAGAGATCAGCAGGGAGAAATAGTGGAATAGTACAAAAGACAAACAAGAAGATGATGTTACGTTGGGACATCATACTACTTCTTGCAGACAGTTAATGTTGCCATATGGGACCATAAATAGATATTAAGGAAGACCTCCCAAGAAAGATGGTTGATGTATTAATTCAGAATACAGAGAAGGAGCTGGTCAAGGTTATAGTCATGGATATAAATTACATTAAAAGAGGAGCTAAAATTGCAGGAACAAGTGCTTAAAGGAAATAAACAATGAAAGAACATTAAATGAGAGAAACCATGAATGTGGTTAAATATATATTAGACTCTGTAATGTGATATGATGATCACTAAGCTGCCTAACAATGACTTATAGAAGATGTGAAACAAGATATGGAAGTAACAAAGAAATGGTGGGATCTTCATAATTAGCATATTCCAGTAGAAGTAGGAATGTGGCAATTATCAAAGGCTCCTAGGAATACATTGTTCTGTTAGATATTCCCTTTTATTTCATGAATAGCTGTGGGGAATAAAAGTATTATAACAAAACATTTGAAGAACAATGTTAAGGCTCAGTAAAATTGACTTCTTTAGTGGTAAGAACAGAGTTTGGGAGTGTGCAAAGACTGCAGAGTAAGAGTTCCAGAGGGGTAGCCATGTTAGTCTGTATGCAGCAAAAACAACGAGAGTCCTGTAGCACTTTAAAGACTAACACATTTAATTTCTGCAGGCATAAGCTTTCATGGGTTGTAACGTCGTCGATGAAATGGGTTACAGCCCACAAAAGCTTATGCCTGCAGAAATTAAATGTGTTAGTCTTTAAAGTGCTACAGGACTCTCATTTCAGAGTAAGAATGTTTATGCTAGCAAAAACAGCTCACACTTGTTAACTACTATAAGTAGTTTTGCAGGCAACAATGTGTGTGCCCTTTAATTAAGTCAGGTGTGCCATTAATCCACTGATTAGAGTCACTGAAACATATCCTGAATCTGTTCCTTGGCAGTTACTTATTAAAGTAGACCAGAAGTGGCATTTATCAAGGTGCAAATTAAATGAAGTCAATGCTATTCAACACTTTTTTTTTTGGCATATCTGGTTTGTTAAGAAATATGTACACATTGTACAAAGCAGAAATTCTCTAAAAATAAGTTACCTGGCAGGTGAAAAGGGTGTTTCAAAACCACCAAGACTTAAAAATATCTCCAAAGGTGACAAAGGAAATATGCACAGTGAAGAAAAATCAAATCTCATTTTTCCAAACTCACCAGTGACAACACAAATCCTGACCTAATTCTATTGTTGAAGGAACCATGAACACACAAGAAATAAGATACTAGCCAATCTTAAATCTGTCATTATGAAGATCTTTAGAAATATGGGGCAATGGAGATACTTAATTTAGGAACAGGCAATATGGAATTGGAAAGAGGAAAAGCCAGCCTAAATAGCATTAATTCTATTTTTATGTAGTATAGACATCGAGGATGAAGGTGCAAACACTATGCTGAAATTTTCAGACACAAGTGAAAACACCTTTCAGTGCTGAAGCATTACACATGTACTGTGATAACCACAGGACTGGTGAGGAGTTGACTCCCGGTTTGACTACCATTTGAAAGCAGAAGTCTTCCACGGATGCATTTTGGCCTTCAAAGATTAGCTACTAGGGCATTGTCTGGACTCTAATGTCACACAGATACAGCTTTTGTATTATTTATGTATATGGCCTGAAATACCTAGGTTAATACATACCAAAAGCAGTTCAGCAAAGATAAAAGTAGAATAATGAGTCTAGAAGTAAGGAATAAAATGAGTAGCTATTAAATGGAAGAGTGCAGCAGCATAATGATCAGGAAATAGATTTAAGAAATATTGTCCCTCCAATGTCTCTAAAACCTTCAGCCAAAATTGCAGTTATGCTGAGGAAAACAAACAGGAGAGAAGGGAGTATTTCTAGAGTAACAGACAGCAATTCAGATGCAGAATGAGATATTGAACTACATAGAAGGATTAGCTCCTATCCTAGAACACATAACATTACAAAACTGGTGACTTCCCATTAAATAGGATATAATTACTGTTGATGGGGTGCAACATATATCACTGGGAATACAGCTGATTTCAGGGAGTAATAATGTTGGGCTGATAGGAAGTTAAAAAAAAACTTGGGGCCAGAGTCTGCTCTTAGTTGTGCTCATGGCTTCTTTTGAAAGCAGTGATTTCACACAGACCTGAGGCTTGTGGGACTCTAATTAATTTTGTTTTCAGTTGTGATCAAAGTTGTGCAGTTAGAAACTTCAGATAGAGAAGAAACTTTGAAATATAGGTGGCCATTTTCTACACTTTAGGAAAAATAGAAAGGCTAAATAGGTTTTGCCTTGCAGATGATGAACGAACCTTATGAAATGGCATGCCAGCAAATGATCAGTGAACTCAAAAAGATACATATACATATAGATGAGTTTCTCAGAGGAAGAAATAAAAGAGACATAGGCTAGTAAATATATGGAAATAAAGATAACAAGAAGCAGCTGTCATGATAGGTTTTAAGAGTTCCTTAATTTCTTCCTAGATTTAAGTTTTTGACTTAAGCCTGAATTTGTCAATATGCTGAATGGTGAAGATTCTACACTGGTGTACATAGTGCATAAAGAGGTATGTGGTAGATATACAGCCAGACTCTAGTGTTTAAACGACAGAGGCACTACAGATTAAGGTATAAGTCATTCAGAATCCTTTCCATGGTTATGCATGGTGTACTCAAATCTGATGCACCCCAATGAGCCCAATTGCTAGTACTGGATGCGTATTTGAGAAAGTGAGCATGATCATGAATGAAGAATGGTCATCTCTTAGCAAAACCAAGCATGAATGCTATATCATGGACCAAAATATACTCTGTATACCCACATCAGTAGACAATGACCTTATTACAGTTCCACAGAAGAAATAAGTCACTGAGGCAAGTGGCATACTATCTGTGACTAGAATTAGTGTTTTATGTGCTCTCTTGAAGTTAGATGCCTTCCACTCATGCATACTGCCTTGCATTGGCCCCAATTCAGGGCAGGTATTTAGTCCCATGCTTAACTTGAAGTAGATGAGGGACTTCATTGGGATTACTCACATTTCAAGTTAGGCATATGCTTCAGTAACTTGCTGAATTGGGGACTTTGCCAATGAATGAAGACTTGGACATACACCCTCCTCCTTTTAATTAGGTGAACTAGACATTCAGTTCAACATAGTTCTCCCTACCTGTATACACACACAGAAAGAGCTTGGAGTGTAACCATGTAATGCTATAAATTCTACAATTACCTAGCTTTATTTGATTTAATCATTCTGCTGCACTGTAGATTTTGCCAGTCATAAAAGAAAAATGAGATAACTCTTATATAAAGAAATAAAAGTTTGTATGTGGGTCTGTGTGTGTATGTAGAATGATTGCTAGAAACAAAGTTATTAAACTAAAAAAAGGATTAACCGTTCCAAAGAAATGTTCATCCGTGCAATACATTTTTGACCTGTTCAGAAATTCAGTACATTATTTTAATTTAATATTAAACCTTCCCTACTAAAACTAGTTGATCCACCACAGGAATTAACTTTATTATAAAATATCACTAGAGCTTTGGCAGGATGAGTTTTTGCACTTATTGTGTCATTCAGTATCAAAATCTTAATGCTAAATTGTGCTTTACACTCACACATTTTCATGGATAAGTGGGCAAGTAATTTCTAATCCTGGGCTAGTGAATTTTCAGGATGGTTTTGAAAGACAGCTATAAGAGCATGAAATGTGTTATGTCAGAAAAAAGTGAATGGGGGGAGTTGTATATACAGTGTGTTGTGTCACAGCATGGCAAAACTCCCCATGATTTAAATGGTGCAGGATTGAGGTCTAAGTGAGATTTCTAGTGAATTCTACTTTCTGGGAATCTGATTACCAGAAATATGTAGAAAAACTGGAGAGAATTCAGAAAAGGGCAACAAGAAAAGTGTTAGAGGCTGAAGTCAACAAGATTTTCAAGGGGAAATTTAAAGGAACTAAGGACCAGATCCTCAAATGGTATAAATAAATGTAGCACTAATGGATTCAACAAAGCCAAACTATATCAGCTGAGGATCTAGTTCTAAAAGTGTATTGCTTGGGGAAATGACAATTCATGGGGAAACGTATGTCTACAAAAATTTGAATGCTGTAAATCTCGATGCAGAAGAGTTGTTTATAATGCTTCAAGGGAGAATAATTTGCTGTATTGAGATGAAATATAAAAAAAGGAAAATTTGGAATGAATATCAAGGAACATGGCCTAATATCCTCCCACAGGGAGTGGTAGAGTGCAATACCTTGAAACATTTACAACTGGACTAGACAAGTGCAGCATTTACACTGAGTCTGTGCCATATGGCAGCCACATTAGAATGAGTTAGGGAGCCAAGGGGCTGTCAAAAATGCTTGAAAGGGACCTTTTTGAGTCACCTTCCTTCGCATGTTATGCTTATCTCATTTTAATGGGATCTCTGGAATGCAACCTTTGTAATCATTTTACAGTACAAAGGGATAAGCAGCAGACATTTACTTTTAAATAATGAAAGCATTATCATATGTGAATCTGTAGCAGTTACTGTGATTATGTTTTTGTCAAGTCTTTCTTAAGAGGTTATATTTCTATAATAGAGAGAATGAGTAAGAACTGGAATTATCACGCACATTTAGGGGTTGTGGATCCTACAGTCTTTAATAGCCAAAGGTCCCATTGACTTCAGGGGAAGTTTTGGCTGAGAAAGACCTATGGGATTGGGCTTTTAAGGTCCCCAGAATTAGATTTAATTTGTAAGCCTTTGTTTTTCAAAAGTATTCACACTCTTTTGCCATCATTTTCCAACAGTTTACCATCATGACTGCGGTATCAGTTTTCCTTATAATTGCAAAGGAATAAATGGGATGTGTGGCAAATGTTGGTTTTCTATTGGTGGCCTCTGCGGAATAGTAATAATAATTTAATTGGATGTTTTTTATTATTTTTCAGACCCCATTTTACACATTTTCCTCTTTCTTGTGTAAATTAGAACGGTTTCTGAGGGTTCACAACTATTTGGCTATTGAAGGAACATACATTTTACTTAATGTAGAAAGAGATGACTAATTGGCCATGTCCTCAAGGTTGCTCCAATAGAGCCATACTGATTTATACTGGGATTGCAGATTAAGAATGGCTGAACAGAGAGCCTACTACTTTTCAGCATTTCTGATGTTGCTCTGGTTAGGGAAATAAGAATTGTTTGTAAGATAAATGTAAACTATAAAGTTAATGCAACTTAATTGGGGTGCATATGAATTAATGAGAGTTACAATTAAAAATGCACAATCATAGGTATTCTCCTCTTTAGGTGTTGTGCTTATGTAGAATTCTAGCATCAAATAGGGAGTATCTTGTAGACTACCAACCTGTAAAAATTAATTTAGGGACAGAAAAAAGAGCCAGAATGAGCCAGAAATGGAATGGAAATTTAAATGTAATTTGAACTTAAATTTCTCTAGTGAGAAATGTTCTAATAAAAATATTGTAAAAAGCTTTTATTTCTTTTAAATTGTCACAAATTGTCCTTCCTTTCACAGTTATCTCAAATGGATTTCTTTGTATCATTCTTTTTTCATACTCAGCCTCACTAAAGTTACATGACAGGCAGAGAATAGATTTCCTCCCTCTGAACTCCTGAAATTTTTAATTAATAAAATGGCCTAAAATAGTTTCTTTGAGACTTTAAATGTCTTAGTTATTAGGGATTGTTTAACAAAATGTCCATTCATCTCTGTTAATTCATATCAAGTATACGATTAATAAAACAATTCGTCTAGTTCAGTGGTTTTCAGCCTGTGGTCTGTGGGCCCATGGGGGTCCGCAAACTATGTCTAAGGGGTCTGCAAAAGATGGTTGTTACAACAGAACAGTGATTTTCAACCTGTGGTTTATGGATCCCTGGGGACCTGCTGACTAGGTCTAAGATTTCCCACAGGATCTGAACGTCCATTCAAAATTTTTTAGGGATCCACAAATGAAAAAAGGTTGAAAACCACTAATCTACTTGAATTCTTCTTCATGCATATGTTCATGACTCAGATATATTTAATTCTGATATCTATTGTAATGAAAGAATCAGGTTGAAAGCCAGTCAGAACATCTCTTTTTTGGAAAATGCAATCTGTGTAAATACTGGATCTTGTTTATGGAAAGCAACAAGTGTAAGAAGCAACTGAAGTGATTTGTGGAGAGAATAATACTTTCCACTTACATAGCGATTTCTATCCAAGGACCTCAAGGTGTTCTACACCATGTTAACCAATTAAGCTTCCCGGCACTTCAGTCAAGTATTGTTAAGCCACATTTTACCATTAGGGAGACTGAGGCACACATAGGTTGTGACTTGTCCAGGATCACCTAGAAATGTGTGAAATATAATCCAGATCTGCCCTTTTAGTGCGGATTACCATAAATCTGGGTTTTCCTGGACCTAATCTCTTTTGTGAGCTTCCTTTTTCCTGTTTTGGTGGATTTTTCAAATAACAGGAAATGTCTGGGGGTTTTGCAGAGCAGAAAGAGCCCCAACTGGTCTTCTTCCTGATTAGTCCCTCCCCTGAATCCATAGCTGATTAGTCCATTTCCCTGTAAGCCACATCTGTTGGATCCTGCCCACCCAGGCCCTAGTTCCCAGACCTGAGGAGGGAATCCCCTAGAGAGGTGCTGACTGATTGCTGTTGCTGCATTCTGGGCTTGCGCCATCCACCCTGCCATTGTGATTGGGAGCGACACTGCCCCCCAACTCCATGAGTACCCCTGCCAAAGGTACCTCCTCCAGCACTGCAAACTGTACCCCGCATCACCCTCTTCCCCCACGCCCCATCCCCAGGTCCTCCCCTCCTCCAACACTGTCCTCTTTTTGGGAACCTGAAATATTGTAACCCTACTTTCAATCCTTTGGTTTAACCATAAGACCATCTTTTACCTCCTTCCCCAGAACTGCAAACCTTAGGGTGGACTTAGTATCTAAAATAATAATAAAAGTAGTGCTCCACAACATTTCCTTAAGTGCCTCCTTCATATGGGAGTCCCCATGGTAATCTTAAGAATTGTTGCCAGATGAATATCTACAAATATTGTAATAAGATATTATCTGTTCTTACATATTTGGAAAATGGACTCCCAAGGAAATCATTTCTTTGTCTCATCAAAATACTGAGGAGAAAAGCTTTTTGGTGAGCCTAAAGTGGTAAAATAACCAGAAAACCCATCTGTCTGCTGAAAGTGCCCGCAAAACTCAAAAAATACAGAGATCTGTGAAGTAGTTCCTCATCTCTTGCAAATCAGAACAAGAGAGAAAGCCCATCAGAGGGATTTCTTGATATGTATTTTAATGAGAAATCTTTATATTTTGCAAGTGGTCAGGGACCACAGTATCTGTCTTGGATTTGAAAATGCTCAATAAACACTGTAAGAAATGTAAATGCAGAATGGGAAACACTCAGATCTGTTTTCACAGCAATTTCTTCCAAAGACATCCTGCTATAGATCTCAGGGAAATTTATCCGTCAGATTTGTTTTCTATCAGACATAAATACAAAGGTTTCTATTCATCTTTCCATCTCTCCATATGTGTTCTCAAAATTCCAATTGTACTTACAGTTGCCCAGAAGACATCTTCCTTTTAAGAAGAGATTCACTACAGCTGAACTCAGGCACAGAGTGAATAATTAATTTAATCATGTGACAACAGTTGTTCTTGCACAGACAATATGTAGAGGTTGTACATATAATTAATTATTCTATTTGCAAAAGCAGTTGAGTTTGCCTCAGTAACTTTCTTGCTACACAGAAACTGCCCCAAACATTTCTGAAGTTCCAGAAAGTATAGTTAATTTTTCTCTTTCCATTTTCATGCATGTCTGGTTAAGCCCAACATTAGAAGTTATCAAGTATTCCTAAAACAAATTAAAAAATAAAGAATTGGAATCAGTCTTCCAAGAAATCTTTTTTCCCTGTAAAGCTGCCAAACTACTTTGGCAGAGCAGAGACATACAAATTAACATTTGAACTTTTGGGCTTTACTCTGAACCTCTGAATTGTGTGAGTTTTCCTCCCTCTCTAATATAACATTTAGCTTTTATAACGAAATATTTCAACAGCTGTGCTGTAAAAATTGGGGGTGTGGGAAGGAGAAGGAGGAGAAGATAAGGAATTTAACTAAAAGTGGATGAGAGAAGATAAACTCTGTAACCTTACATCAATTCTCAAGATCTGAATAGGCCCCTTTATCTCACACACAATCTCCTAAACTAAAAACAATTGGTTTTCAGCATGAGAGTTTCAGATGTATCTGATAATAGGAGGACTTGTTGTGGTTTTTGTTTTAATGTCTTCAGTAGAATGGTGCCATTTAGTTCAGTTTTTAGTGTAGCCTTAAATTGCTATTTTATTACCTTTGTTGACATTCTGGAGGTATGAATTACCAAATCACATTAAATTAAAAAAAAACCCTGGTTAAATAATGCCAGCCAAGACCACAAATTTGAATCAGCTTCTTACCTTAAGTAACAAAGGACATGTTTATTTAACTTTCTTTTTTGCATCCTTTATTCCCCCTTTAAACCAATCAATTCATGTTGTAAATAACTGCTGATTCTCTCATTTTACAAGTTAATTTGTCTATGGGGGCTGATCTTGAGTCTTTTTCTTCCTTATGCCGCTTTTCCTGGTGAGAATCATGGCAGCAGCATGGAGAATAAGGAGGACCAGGTATCCCTTTTTTCCTCAAAAGATTTCAGCTTCTCCTGGGGGATTCCCATGTGCTCCTAGCCCAGCTGAGAGATATAATCCCTCTAGCATGTCCTGGCTTGGCCTTGGGGCCTCCTCCCAATGGGTTGTACCTGGTGTAGTTCCAAAGAAAGCCTACCAGGGAGCATCCTTATCAGGTGCACTCCTCTCAATCCAGAGGAGTAGCCGAACCCCTCACCCTATCTCGGAAAGCCAGCCCAGATTCCACCACCTCCCTAGGTAACCCATTCCAGGGCTTCACCACCCTCCTCGTGAAAAAGATTTTCCTAATATCCAACTTAGACCTCCCCCACTGCAGCTTGAGACCATTTCTCCTAGTCCTGTCATCTACCATCACTGAGAACAGTCTAGCTCCACCCTCCCTGGAACATCCCTTCAGTAGTTAAAGGCTGCTATCAAATCCCCCCTCATTCTTCTCTTCTGCACACTAAAGAAGCCTAGTTACCTCAGCCTCTCCTCATAAGTCATGTCTTCCAGTCCCCTAATCATTTTTGTTGCCCTCCACTGGACTTTTTTCAATTTTTCCACATCCTTTCTGTAGTGGGGGGCCCGAAACTGGAGATAGTATTCCAAATAAGGCCTCACCAGTGCCGAATAGAGAGGAATAATCACTTCCCTCCATCTGTTGGTAATACTCCTACTAATGCAGCCCAATATGCTGTTAGCCTTCTTGGCAATAAGGGCACACTGTTGACTCATGTCCACATATAGACATAATAGAAAGTACTATATATTCATTTCTGACACCATTTTAATAATAATTTTAATAGTGACACAAACAATATTGCAATATAGGATGGGTCTTTTCACATTTACTCCGCACTGGTCTAATTAATGGTAAAACTTCACTGACTTCAATAGGAGCAGAATTTGTGAAAATCCCAACCACAACAGGCACAGTCAGGCCTCAATCTTGCAATGAGCAACACACAGCTGGAGTCCAAAATCAATGGACTTTCATACTGGTGAGGGCTCAGGCCCTGTGGAATTATAGGATCAAAGCCTTATTGTGTATGACATGTCTTCTACAATGACCAAGATCCCAAAATGCTTCACAAAGTTAAATACAGTTACAAACTTAGTCAAAGAAAAAATAGAGAAAGAAAGACATGAGAAGGCATCGGGGAAGGTGAAAAGATGTTTTCAGATACAAATTGGAAAGATTTGGAGAGACCATGTTGTTCAGAGATACTGTTCGTTTTCTCCAGATGGCTAATGAAGTATCAGGAAAGAGGAGCATAAGTATTAGACAAGGGAATAAAGCAAGGAGGGAAGTAGAGAAAGCGCGATCTTGAGAAGAGCTGGGCAATCCCCCCTTCCCCATGAAATAGTTTATTCACTGAAAAATTCAGTTTCAGGTTGACTGAAACTATTCATGATTTTGTTTTGATTTGACTTTTTTTTCCCTGGTATTTTTGATAAAAAGCAAAGGAAAGGAGGTCTAGATTCCCAAAAGGGCTGGAAAGAAGATGCTGCTCCCTTCTTTATAAGCTATACCCCAGTGGTTAGGGCACTTGCCTAAATGTGGGAAACTGAAGTTCAAATCACTACCTCAGTGAAGGGAATTGAACCCTGTCCTCTCACATCCCACATGAGGGTCCTAATCACTAGAACAAAGTTTACAAGGGATGTAGTGCGTCACAGCTTCCTCTGCCGGCTGTTCTGTGAATCTAGTCATTTCTTTTCCTATTGTCAAAAATACCTGAAACCAAAACAATTTTTGAGTCATTTTGAAACATAGTGTTTAGTTTCAAACCAACTCGATTATTTTTTTACTTTTTGACTCACCAAAAATGTTCTTAACTAATTGTTTTTAATTCAACCCAACGTGAAACTTTTTTTCTTTCATTGTTTTAGAATTGCCAGGAAACAAAATCATTATTTGCCCACCCCTAATCTTGAAGTACAACATGAAGGGCTTGTCAAAACAAATAGAAGCAACATCAAAAATATTGTAATTTGTTTAAAAAGATTATCTTGCAGGCGTCAAATGTAACATATCTCGACAGCTTTCTGATCTCTGGAAGAAATAAAGGTCACATTTTATGTAAAGGGTACATTTATAAATAAAATGTTAATGAATGGTTAATAGCTGTGTGTATGTTACATATGTAGTATGTGGCAGGGCTGGCTGAACAGGAACATAGGCCAGTGATTATGTTATTAAGCTGTGGTGCTACTATTAATCTCTGCCTTTGATGATCTCTGTTCAATTTCCTTCTCCTCTGTAGACTTTCTCTGATCTTTGATAAATCACTGACTCTTGCTTTGTGCTTGCCCTTGTCTCTAAAATGGAAATTGCAGTACTTCCTTCTCTTGCAGAGGTGGTATGAGACTAAGTATTTTGAAGAGTCTGATGTGTTTAAGTATTCCAAAGGTAGCCCAGTTAAACGAGATGATAATATTTGAAGCATATCACTGGAAGGTGTTGTTATGAGCAACCTCTTTGACTCTATAGCAATTGATTAAATCATTTATTAAAATGTTTATTAACCATGATTAGCCCTTCATATATTATTCATACATATAACGATGATGGGCTGTATACATCCCACACTAGCAACAAAAGTGTTAATGAGGGCTCAGTCAGCCTAGTTGGGGGCACCTGCAGAGTATTAGGTACAATTTGTTAGCAGACCCAGCTGGGGAGGAGGTCTGTGGGGACAGAGCAGGTACTGGGATCTTCTCTTCAGAAGGGAGCCCTAGCAAGGGGCACCTTGGACACATGAAACATTGAAAAGCTATAGGAGTGAGCTATGCTTTTGTGGTAGGCCTAGACAAAAAGCTAAGACCCTAGGGAGGAATCCTTGGGTATTGGTGCTCTGGAAGAGGAGCTGGGGAGGCTGCAGAGACAGTGACTTAGTGGTATATGGGTCTGTTTTGAATTTCCTTAGCCCTGCTGGAACATACAGGGCAGAAGTCTAGGAATCCTCTATCTTAAAAGAAGAGTGGAATTGAAGAGGAGCCCTGGTGGGGTCAAAGATATACTGAGGACTAGTGATGTGGAACATTGTTTGTGTGGGGTATTGATACCTCAGAAGGAGCTGACTATAGTGTGACCTGGTTGTAGGGCCAAGTTACAACGCCAGACCATGGAAGTCCTGAGGAGAGGAGGAGGCAGAAATACTGCAATGCTGGGTCTTGCAGCAAGGGCATGCTTTGGTGTGGTGAGTCTGTGACAATAACCTTACTATAAAATGTTATCAAAAATAATGGTTGGGAGAGGGAATGAAAATGTCTGATCTTGTAGTAAGCCTTGGCTTTTTTCTGTCTTTAACTTTTTTTTTTTTAGATTACAAGTGCTTTGGGACAAGGACTGTGCTTTCATACATGTTTCTACTGCACCTGGAACATCATAGGTGCTCTTGGGGGGAAAAAAATAATATTTTTGAGGGGGAAGCCACCATTAGTTTGTGCTTTTATAGTGGTGTGGGAGCACCATTTTAATTAAGGTTGCTTCATGATATCTCTTTAAAAGCTGACTATTCTAAATCTGCTACAATCAACACATTTAGTCTGATTTCTTTGAAACTTGGTGTATCTCAAGATGAAGCAGAATAGGGTTAGTAATTTAAATTTGGAATCACTTGAGCCAAGGGTTTCTGGACATATAAACCCAGGAAAAAAATTGTAATTTAAAAAACAAACAAACAAGTGTGACAGGGTCAGGCCGGATGGCTATGAGAGAGTGTTGGAAGGCATGTATGTTAGCCCCAGGCTCAGCAAAGCCCTATTCCCTGGGTAATTCAGCTGGGGATGATTAGGCAATTAGGCCACCTGGGGCAGTTTAGGCAATTAGGACACCTGGGGCCAATTAAGGAGCCCCGCCCCAAACACTTAAAAGCCTGCAGGGGCAGGCAGGCAGTGTGGGTTGTGGAATTTGGAGAGAGGAGGTGTGGAGGATGGAGGTAGTTATAGTTATAGTTTGGAGTCACAGTCACAGTTTACAGCTTCGGAGGTTTGCAGCTCGAAAGCCTGCAGTTGGAGTTGGCGGCTTGGAGCTGGCAGGCTGCAGCCTGCGGCCTGCAGCCTACAGAGGCTTGCAGCTTCCACGGTTGCTACCGCAGCCCCGAAGGGCAGAATACCTGGCTGGGGAAGCAGGGAGCGGACCATGAACTACCCCGAAGGGAAGGTAGCAGTACACAGGGGCAGAGCGGGTCCCAGCCCTCCCTTGACCCTTCCCCAGCTGCACCACCGGCCAGGCCGGGAGAGCGCGAGATCCACGAGGGCGGAATATCTCTCCCCCCCCCAACCTTGTCACACAAGATATTCTGTGTGTGTTTTGATGAGAGCTAGAGATCAAACTATTGATAAACTGCACATAAAAACAGTCTCAATCTGTCAAGTTTTACCCAAGGTAGTTCATGATACCCACTAAGTACAGTATTTAAGAAAGTGTACACTCTTGTACTGCACATGTGCCAATACAGAAAAATGGCTACGACATTTCCATTCCTGCAACTTTATATACTTTAAAGCTCAACGCTTGTATGTGCTCTAAAATCCAGATGGTTATTCGGATAAGTTTGAATTTTGGTGCACCCTATGCATTAGGATTAGATTAGGCAACATAAATCATGGATTTCGTGACTTCCTGAGACCTCCATGACATTTTCCTCCTCTGCTCCAGGTGGCAACTGTAGCTGTAAGCGGGGCAGAGGGTGTCTCTACTCCCAGCTGCTGTTGGCAGCAGCAAACATCCCCAGCTGTGGAGGTCAGCTGGAATACCTTGGAGCTCTGGGTTCCCCCTACTGCCCATAGCAACCAGAGGGCCCCCAGAGTTCAAAGCTGCTGCAGAAAGTAGGGGAACCCACAGCTTTCAGCAGCTGCCAGGGGCCCTACTGCACTGAGCTACATCAGGCCGACCCTGTAGGCCAGAGCTGCAGCAGCGGGGTGGGAACTCAGAGCTCTGGGTCCCCTCCTACCACTTGCAGTGGCTGATGGCAGGGGCCCGGAGCTCCCAGATGCAGCATATGGTGGGCAGCTCCCACAGCCTGGAGCATGGGAGCTTAGAGCCACTAAGGAAGACTACAGAGCTCAAAGCCACTGTGGTTGGAGGGGTACCCCCAGCTCTGAGCTGCAGCAGTCTGTGATTGCTGGACCCTGCCCATCCTGCAGCCAGGCTAGGGCTCTTATCCCCCCCTTGGGTTTCAGTAATACCCAATTACCCCCATCTATCATTTATAATAAAAGTCACACACAGGACAGGGCTTCCATGAATTTTTGTGTATTGCCCATTACCTGTCCCTGCCTTTTACTAAAAATAACCATGACAAAAATCTTAACCTTACCTATGAGGGAGCGTTCGTGACCCAAATATGGGGTCATTTGACCAAGGGGTTGCCAAGTTACAGCCAGTAACTGGCTGAGGGTCTGCAGCACCTGGGGGCAAAGCCTACATTTGTGCAGCTTCCCCCCACCCAGGGCTCACAACTCCCCTCTGCGTCAGGGTAGGAGGGGTCCTGGTGCTGCCCCCCAGCTTCCCTGGGAGGGGAAGTCTGTACCTGCATGTGGGGGTGTGATGCTTGAGGGGGTGCAAATGCAGGCTTGACTCCATCGTCACCCTCTAACCACACTCACCTGGCACATCTCCTGCTGCAGCCTGATGCTGGCTCAGATTGGGCCTGGGGAGGGAGGCTGGGCCAGCCCTTCATGAAGAGAAGAGAGGGAAGGTGCTCCCCTCACAGCCTCCTGCACCCCCTGCCCATCATGAAGGGCCAGCCTGGCACTTACCCGCTGTTCCCACAGTCTAGCTTGAATGGGACAGCCTCACACACCCTTGTCCCTGGGGCCTGAGGGGGTGCTGGGCTGGCCCTTCATGACATGCGGGGTGTGGGAGGGATGTCCCTCAATCCTCCTGCGTCCCCAACCTCATGCACTCCTGAAGGTCCGGCCAGGCACCCTCCCATCTCCCCCCCACCCCTCCCCAGCAAGCCAGAGCCCAGGAGCCTGGCCTACACCCTCAGCCCCCCTCTGTATGCCACTGGTTATGGAGTCCCAAAAATGTTGTTTTCCTTTTGCTGCTTGGTACTCTTAAACTAAGAAGTACTAGTGACTGGATGAATCACTGATGGCTGTGAACTCACCCTTCTATTAACATAACTAACGATAAGTTAATCACCGTACCTCACCTAAAACAACAGGCATCTTGGACTGCGTGTCTGGAGGCTGCTACAATTTGTGAGTGGCAATTTTATCTGGGGGACGTGTTTTGGGGGGATGTAATTAAAGTCTCGGGGGAATTTGGAGGAGATCAAACACGTCAGAGCCTGCTGGGAGGGGAGGAGTATTAGGGGATGTTGGTGGATGGTAGGAGCAGCAAGAGAGATTGGAGGCTCACATGAAGTGGTGTGGCAGCCCCTACATGGTTAGCTCTGACAGTGCACCACAACATGCATGCATCCCACAGCTCTGCCAGTGCAAACCAAGCTCTCTGTTCCCCAATTACTCTGCACCCCCTGTAGCTCTGCCAGTGGGCTCCAAGGCTCTGCCCGTGCGTCACAAATTTGCTGCACTCCAACACATTACACTGTAATATAGTTATCCTTTGCTTCAGGCCTTTCCTGTGACACGAGGCATGGGCGGCGGGGCGGAGTAATGTCAATAGAAACATTTGCATACCAGGGAGCGAAGACTTGAAAGAGATGTGTTCCCTGCTTCTGAGCGGGTTAGGGCTTTTGGTACAGTAGTGGGGGAAGAGTTAGGTTTGAGGGGGGGAAGCCATGGACTTGGGCAGGGGCAGGGGTGGGGAAGTGTGCCAAAACAGGACTGGTGGGATGTATTTGGTGGGGGAGGAAGACAGCTGGTTTATTATACTAATTGTGGGGCATGATATGTACTGCTGCCTAAATGACTACTCACTCTTACCAATAACATCTTCTGCTCAAAAAACTAGGAATTTCAATGGCAAAAAGCTACGTTAATGCAGAGTTAAGGTTGCTTGGTGGTATGTCATCCCTGTGCGGAGCAAAACATAAACTTCTGAAAACTAGAAAATGCACAGTTAAGGTTGCCATGCAGGGGGATGCGGGACAATTTTTTCCCCCCTTTCCTTTTAATGTTGGATGGAATCCTCTGGGTGAGAATGGAAGGGTTGTAAAAGGAGGTGAAGAACTTGTACATTTCAACAACAGTGCCGTTAGCAGAGTAAAGGTATGTGTGTTAACAAAGTTTATTGGGCCATTGCTGGAAGAGGGCAGAGCTCAGGTTGACTGCAATCTTAACTGCAAAGGGACAATGTAGCTCCAAGAAACGTCACACTGAGTTAATATGGTTTTTTTTCGCCATTGAATTTCTAATGGAATAGGTAGCAGCAGAAGGAGTGAGTCTGGCAGATAGGGAACATTATTCATTATTATTCCCCATTTATTGGTACTAGTTTGTATCAGGTCCTAGTTGCTCAATGAATAACAGTTCTGGATATGATGATTATTTTAATGAATGCAAGGGATTTTACTCTGGCATTCTTATTTGGTCAAATGAGTTAAATATTTGACTTCAAACCTTATGCATCTATTTTCATAAATGTACAGAAATACTATGATACTATATAAATCTTAAGGCTCATGCAACTCTTATTCTTTACCGCTCATGAAGGAAACACGCCATTCAGCCCTTTTCAGCTGGTTTATGTACTGTTCTCCAATTCTAAAATCATTATCTGCTCTTAGTGACATTTTCAGTATGTTTCAAGTTTCCACAACATCCTCCAGGTAATCAATAGAAACTGCCAGTTTGTTACTAAATTTGCAGTAACAATATAATGAATTTTGAATGAGAAACGACTTTTTAAGTGTTACTGAGGCTTATATTCACACTGTGCAAGGATGCATGTGATAAACACACATCTCTAAGTTTCAGACCTTGACTTCTGCCTTCCCAGACTCACTGTTTCCATTAGTGTACTTTGTTGCACAGTCTTTGTGTGTAACTTCTACTTTCTCAGCTCCAATGCGAGGGAGCAAAGAGCAGGCAAGAATGGCACAGAGGGTGAGTAAAGAGCTGGAGCAACATGACATATACAATGACACTTCAAATCAAGGCAACATTTATAAATAGGTAATTAAAAATCGTAAAGAATCAACATGAAATGTGTTGTCCTTTTGAGTTTAAGGTGGGTTAAATGTAGATATCTCTTGTATCCCTTAATATTGAAAGATTTGTGAAAGTCTATTGAGAAGTACAGATTCAGGTGAAACAGAGAAGGAGCCAAACAGGTGTCAGAGAAAGTTAATCTTTGAAAAAGCTGATTTATGGGTCTCTTTCCTGGGGTGATATTCATTTTAATGCTGGGGTGACCATATGACATTTTTAAGCCCCATAAAGGCTTCAACTTTTCTCTGGGCTGAAATGGAAAATGTAAGGTGGATGTGCAGTGCTAATTGTGGCATTTCCTGACAGTACTTCAACTACACCACTGGTTAAAAGTGTGTAGAAAAAGAGGTGGGAGAGCCTAACTCGATATTTCCCAAATGTGTAAACTCAATTTACCCATGTTTACCCCCGACAACACTACTACTTTTGGTGTTTATTATATAGACTTTCCCAGTTATTAATTCAATGAAATTGCACTCGCCAAGACTATGACCATCTTCTCACTTTGCTCTGGTGTAATGATGGGTAAAAGTTTCATAATATGTAACTGTCTGCCTAGAACTCACCAGTGTGTCCAACACCTCTACACACCTTAATTTGCTCTTCAAAGGGAGTCCCTCACTATGGTACCTTTTGAGGCCTGCCAGAGAGTCTTTTTCCTGTGAGCTATAGAAGCTGCAGAAGAACTCTTACTCAAGGGGCTTCAGAGACCAAGCTAATGACTCTTCTGGAGCCTTTGTTTCAGTCCAAACACACTTTCTGTATACGTTTCACGGTGTAGTTAAATTAACCCTGAACATACAGCACAGCCATCCTTAATTGAAACCTTTTGTAAGGTTAGTAAAAAGTCATAAGTAAAATATACCTATAAAGACCACAACTTTTCATAGCCATAACTCCATCTAAGCAACAAGGACAACCTTGATGCCTCACTAAATGTCAATTTTCTACCCTCCGATAGTTCAGCTGTAGAACTCTTCAGGAAAAGGTCACAAGGAATAACTTTATACTGGGAAAAGTTGTCTTCTGTTTTTCCCAGTCCTACTAAAAAATGGCAGAATCACTTGTTTAGTGATTGGTTAAGGGACCCAAAGATGAAAGACCGAAGCAAGAGAAAATGGGGTATTAGAATCAAAATTATCATGAAACTCACTAAAACACAGAAGCTGCCATTTCCTCTCCAACAATATTTTGCATTTATTTATTTATTTATTTAAAGGCTCACCCAAATGGCAGAGATATTCAGAAAGACTAATCAGTTTAAATTTTTCAAAGCAGAATTGGCTTGTGATTCCCTCCTCCCCCCGAGGAGATCCTGTTGAGTTGTTCTCTATCATATGTTTAACTAGCCATGGTAGAATATATCCATTTTTTAAAGGTTGCAATTAAAAGAATAAAATAATATTCATCCAATTTTTTGTTATTTATATTTGTTGCAGGATAGAGGCTCTGTTGACACTGTAGAAAGACCTAGTATGACAATCTTTGTAACATTTTGGGGGCAATCTAATAAGCAGGCAAAGGTGGGTAGGGGAAACAGCGTCTCAAATAGGCGAAGTGACTTACTCAAGATCACGTAGAAGAGCCAGGAATAGATCCTGAATCTCCTGACTCTTAGGCCAGCGTTCTGTCCACTAGGCAACACTGTCCCCTTGCAGATGAATGTATTTTAATCTGTTAAAAAAATTCCTGATGTATGACTATGTCTGGGGAGAAGAGAATGTAGTAAGTACTTATCTCACTGACTTAAAAGGGAAATGGTAGCTTCTTGATGGTACGCTGAAATGTCAAGTATTTGATTTACACCATCTCTCTTGCAATCATATTGAATCATTGCTAAAATATAATAAACCACAGGTAAGTGCAAAGCTGCAGTGGCTGATTACCTGATTCAATATGCTACAGTCCCCTTCATGAGAAAGTATGCTTATTAGTCAAGCAAAAATGTACCAGTTCATAACTTGCTATGGTGCTCTAATGGCTTATAAGAGTCGTATCATGAGAGCCTTCTGATTTTCATTGGGACGCAGTCTTGGGACACATTCTATTATTATGGGGGAGCTACAGGTTTCCTGTTGTTGGCTCCCAATATATGAGTCAATGAAATTGTGCAGGTTTTAAATACTTAACTTGAAAATTCAGAGGCTTCCAAAATTATTTAAAGTCAAACTTTTAATTGTAGCAAGAACCTACTCGACTATGACACTTCTATGGAGAGACTATAGTCTGTTCTGCTGTATCTTAAGGAAAAAGCCGTGCTTTAGACATGAAAAGAGAGAGTTTTCATTATTATATTAAGAAGCATGGATCAGGAACTGGAATTTCTCATGGTATGGGTCCTAGCTGAATACTAGGACGTCCTAATTAAAAGCTGCAGTGTTAAGGGAGAGCTTAACTTTTCCTTATTTATAAGGAGAACTAGCCCTACTTCATCCTCTCTGGAATTACAAAGTATATTGATGAGATATTTTGGTGCTACCTAGTACTTTCTTGGTGTTCATGGACTTGTTTCCTAGATATGGGCACACTCATGGTTATAAAATTACTCATGGGTAGTTTTGGTACTTGCAAAACCAAAATTAGGAATTTAGGATCTGTATCACTTATATGAACTATAAAAGATAAAGGAATTTAGACAGACAAGAATTTAGAAATGTAGTTTCTAGCCCAAACCTAGTATGTACAAAACAGTGAGTGTGAGCACTTTAGAATTAGAAAGGTAGGCATTCAGAGAATCCTCGTACATGTAGTATTCAGCATACAAATGTAGACAGGGAGAGATAATATGGAAAGGGGTGTGTGTGTGTGTGTGGTCAAGTAGGAAAAAATTAATTCCCTTCTTTGTGAAATAAATTGCTGCTTTTCATTCCTGCATAGTAGTATCCAGAATTAGTGCCAACATATCACTTCATTCCAAAAATAGACATACAACAGAGCACATTTGATCATATTGAGGCCATGCTCTCTAAACTGTACTTTTTAGTAAGCTTTGTCCAGTATAGCTCTAAACATCTCAAAGTGAAAGAACTTCTTCCACCACTTTCCTTGAACTGTTCCCTAACCTAACATTTCTGACTGTCAAGAACTATTTCTTTGTATTCAGCCTAATTTAAACTTGTTACTGCTAATTATTCCTCTGCCCCCATACTATCCTAAGTAAATCACTTCCATCTACAGTGTTTGCCTTTTAGACTGTCTTCTTACTTCATAGGCTATCGACTATTCTGGGACTATTCCCCTGTGTATAAAATACTTGAATAGTCATTGGACCAGACAGTGAAAGAGACTAATCAGGTCACTCACCTTGGGAAGGGTAAGATGCAAGTGCCTACCTGAGTGAATATTTAAGTATTTATACAAAGTGGAACAGCTTCAACCCACCCCAGGCTAGCCTATAATGGGGAGTTAGGGCATTCACCTGGGATGGGAATGACCAGAGTTCAATTCATTGTTCCATAGTGGGGATTTAAACCTGGTTCTCCCACATCCTAGAAGAGTGCCTCAACCAGTAGGCTAAAAACATTAAGCTGAGCGCTTCGACAAGTGTCAGTCACTGTTCTCCCCCCCACAACCCTCAATATTTTTTCTGACAAACTATTTGGCAAATGTATCAATATTTTTGACACAAACTGCATTTTTCTGGTGAATAAACCTTGTCCAAAAATACCCAGAATTTAATGCCATATTCCATGTGTGGCCTCCCTTGAATCATGTGTACAACCATGTGGGAGACTTTGACTTTTGGGTTCTGCAATGAGGTATTTCTGCATACAAAGTTAAGTCATAATGACACGTCTTGTTGCTTTAGCATACTGAAAACTTCTTATTTGCCATACTCCATCATTTCTGCAGAAGGTCTCTTTCAGCTTTGTTTTCCCAGTGTCTCCTGCCCATTGAATTTAATCTGAAACGCAGATATATATATAAAATATCTTTTTATTTCCTGCCCATGATTCTCTCCTCTCAGGATCCCTATGTATTATGTTCCTCTCCTCACTGGTGTTTACTGTACTTCCCTATTTAGTATTATCTGCAAATTTCATTAACATTAATGAAGAGGTTTATAATAATGTTGTTTTTACTAGTTTTATTGTAATTGCATTTTAAAATGTAATTTTCTTGCCCAAGTGCTGTGACATCAAATTATAAAGATAGCTGGAGGCAAGAAACTGTACAGTGAGTCTGATTATGAATGGTGGCTTCCCCCAACGTTTAGTTAGGATGGCTGATGTGCATCAGAGCCCCTGAGTCAAATTTCAGCAGAGACTGATTCTTCACTATGTGAACTGGCATCAATTACACATTATGTTGTTCAGGATAACTTATCCTAGGATCAGAGTCAGATCTCAGTCAGTGGCGTTACTGAGGACTTACACCATGTCGCTAAGATCACAATCTACCCCTACATATAAACAGGAAAAACTTCACATTTTAAGCAGCGTGTTTTGACCTCATGTTGAACTGATTGTTCCTCCATCCACAGATCTCAAAGTACTCTCTATCCCACAACTGATCAGTAACCTTAGTCCTAATCAAGCCTTGTAAGTATATGCAAAGCTCAGAGACAAGTGTTAACCACCATACTGAACTGAGAGAGTGCAAAAGGACAATACCAGATGCAGTACTGTAACCCATATCTCCTCCAGCTCTCGTTTGAGAGAGATGGTTTCTGAAATTCACATCCACCTTTCAGCACCTCTTCTTGGAAGAGATATGGTTGTCTGCTCCATGATGATATTGAAGTGAAATTGCTCAGACGACAATTTTAATACAATGGAGATTTATTAAAGACAGAGAAAATGGAATTAGTGTGGCAGAAACAGCATGATTGATTGTCTCCAGATTTACATTTCTCATAAATAAAATTAGAGAAGGCATCCTCAGTTTAGTTGTAGGAATGGTGGGGGGAAGAAAGATTTTACCAGTCAACCAAAATCCAGCTTTATCTCTGGCCCACAGAAAAAATAGTTGGATTAAAATAATCCAGGAAATTGAAGAAAATATTGGGTTTCGTTTGATTTGCCCATCTCTATTGAAAGCTACTACATAAAAGCCAATTGTTTTGTTCTAAAAAAACTCCATACAAACAGGAGCATACTTCAAATTAGGAAAGCGTTGATAGTCTCCAGATTCTGTAAATCAGAAACTGATAGCTCTAACTATACTGTGTCAGTGAAAAATAATACAAAAAGATAGAATGGGTTTCATGTGTTAATAAAAAAAATCTAATCTAAGAACATTTATGATGGATTATACACTTTGAGGAGCACTTTAAAAGATCTTGTCATCTCCCATCAAGCCACTGATGGTATTATGTGAAATGCAATCAATAATGCCATTTCAGTGGAATTCCAATCCAAATATAATAATAAAAAAGGGGGGTGGGAGTGGGAAATCACTTCAATTCATCCACTGGCTAGATTTTTAAAATGCATCCTGAATTGACCTACGATGCAGATTTTTACTGCTGTTGATGGAAATTCAGGCTTTTGCTAGTAAGTTCGTCTCAGGTAAACTGAACTGATGCAAATTTTAAAGATCTCCGTTTTTTTTTTCCCTTTCAGTAGAAGAGCTGACATGAAATATGTTTTAAGCCACAGGAATATAAAAGGGGTAGAAAATATGGTGCAGGTCTTTGAGACTGCGTAATGTGAATTTGGCATCAGGGCCGTACTGCAATAAACTCTCTCATAGAGAATTGTACTGGCATCCAAAGCCTGGACACTAACTCACTAGCTTGTGAGAAGAGTAGGTATTTCATTCATTCACTCTGTAAAAATGTAGATCAGGTACAGAACTTGCACACAGTTTGTTCAAGGTCTCTATCTTTTTTTTCTCCATCTATCAGTGTCATGATTTTTTTCCCACTGCATCTAATGTGCTATGCATTGATATACCTTGGCAGAACAGAATTTGATGGAAATTATTAGCAAATAGGAAAAACTGCACACATCTCAGATGTCTTGAAAACTGGCATCCAAAACAACTGGAAGCAGATTCACAATCATGTGTAATACAAATTTGTAATTAAGTGTACTTCTTAGAACTACTGGCCCAAAATTTAAGTGTAAATGGGCTGATAATGGAGAGGTGCCTGATGACATGAAGAGAAAATATGGCCCATTGCCAAGTCCTCTCTGCACAGAAAAGGAATGTCATTGACAAGTCAAACTTCCCTATAATTGACAGTGAGGCACAATGATAGGACAAAAGGCATCTCTAGATGACCAGGTATAGGAGCAGTCCCTCTCTATAGAACTTCAATCCTTGGAACTTCTGAAATTGCCAACCAGGATGCCAGTTATGAATGTTCCTTTTGAACTGAATAAATTTGTCTGCTAGGAACTGGTGTAAGATTACCCATTGATCTTTCATAGCTCACCAAACAGTTGTTAGACTGTAAACATTTCAGGCACTGACTCACCTGGGCTGGATTTAAAAGGATGACCCTGCTGGCTAAACTTCTTAGCCTGTTTCCAGCATCCACCTATGGAGATTTGTCATTTTAATTTACACTTAAATGTATAATAATCAGCTATTAGTAAAAGTCTCACCCATCAGACAAGTGGCTGTCCATAGATAGACAGAAATGTCAGGATTCCTGAGTCTGTATTCACATCCAGTCACATGATCCTCTCATTAATAAATACTGGAGGGGTACATGCACCAAGGACAGACTTCCTGACAGCAAGAAAGTTTACTCATATTCTCACTTGGTACAAATCATCAAGAATGTCCCCATAAGAAACAGATTTCCTGATGATTTCAATGCTTGTGTCAGTAAGGACTGGGAGATTTGGGGACATATCATTGGCCAACAGGACACACACAGGCTTAACAAAAATGGCCGGTGTCCTTGAGCTTTGCACCTCCTGTTAGCTGGTGTTCTCAAATACCTATTTTGCTGGCAGCAAGGTCATGTAGAGGCACCTCTGCTCCGGAAACAGGCATCATCCTAATCTCGTCCTGGTCCATCTCAGAAACATTCACTATGTACTGAATGCTTGACCAATACATAGCACTGATTGCAACACTGACCATGCCCTTGTCAGGGCCAAGCTCCAATTATATCTTAAAAAGATCCTTCATGCAAAGGCAAATTTCGTCTCAACATTACTAGCATGACTGACACTTGTGCAAAGTCTCAACATACATTTGAATGTTTCTGAAAATGATCAACTTGATTCCCCTGATACTGACACCTGGTGGGACAATTTTAAGATTAAGACAGTGGCTACTGCCAAAGATGTCTTTGGAACAACAACAAAAAACCCAGCAACCTGGCTGGATTACAGCGTCTGACCATCTGCTGGTCACACACAGACACATACACACACACGAAAAAGCAAGCTCACTTAATTTTACTTCAACAATGAACTAAGTCCAGAACTCTGAAGTTCAAAGAAGCTAAGTCTGCAATCCAGAAAGCCCCTGGAGAATGTGTCCAAAAATACTGGCAAGACCTGTGCAAGAAAATTCAGACCTGCTTTGAAAGAGGGGACCTTCCTGGTACCTATGATGGAATCAAAGAGGCACTTGGTCCAATGTGTAAAAGGACTGCAAACCTGAAAGTGAAAGATGGTACCATCCTGACTGACAGGCAAGAACAACTTGACCAATGGACTGACCATTACAAAGAACTCTACTCGGAAGATGCCATTATTTGTGATACTGCCTTAGCTGCCATTCCCCAGTTTCCAATGACACAGCAGCTGGACCAAATACCATCTCTCAAAGATATAGAGAAAGCTATCAAAGAGATACCTCCGGCACTTCTAAAGGCAGGAGGAAGAAAGCTTGTAAGTGGCATCCACACACATCTCTGTGCCTGCTGGGAAGAAAGTGTCATCCCCTAGGATCTGAAAGATGCAAACATAATTATCCAAAAATAAGGAGGACCAAGCAGACTGCAACAACTACTGAATCATTTCTCTGTGCAGTGTGGTTGGCCAGGTGCTTACAAGGGTCCTGCTGAAACAACTCCAAGTCTTCGCTGAGAAAGTTTATCCTGAGAGCCAGTTCAGGGCTGGACAATCCATGACTGACATTCTTCACAATGCGTTTGTTCAAGAGAAAAAAGCCATGAACATCAGGGACATCACCATGGAACATTCGTTGACCTACAAATGTCTTTCGACAAGATTAGCAGGAATGGCATATACAAGATCTTGTTGAAAATTAGCTGTCTGCAAAAAGTGGCCTCTCTGTATAAGGAGCTCCATGAGGGAATGAGGCAACTATCGGTTTTGAAAATGAAACATTGTCTGATTTTAGCATTGATACTGGCATCTTTGTTTCCTAAAGTGTACTTAAAAATAATCTGGTGTACTAATTGAATCGAGGATTGACAACAGCTTGTTTAACATCAGGGGATTTCAGAGCAAAAGGTGTGTCACTGAGCTCATGATTCAGGGTTTCCTTTTCACAGAAGATGCTGCATTCATCACTAATTTACCAGATGCATTGTAGACCATGATGAATAAGTTCTCTTGATGCATGTTTGAAGTTCAGCATGGTAATCAGTATTAGGAAATCAGTAGTTATGTCACACGGCACAAACATCCTACCTACATCAATAATGAAGCTTTGAAAAACATGGATCACTTCTGCTATTTTTACTCAACTTTAACTGGCTCACATAGCCTTGATTAAAGGACAAAGCCTACAGCAAACTTACCTCACTTGTCTGGAACAACTAGCTGTTAACTCTGAATAAAAGGTCTCCGTTTATCAGGCTTGTGTCCTCAGTACCTTCCTTTTACAGCTGTGAAAGCTCAATCATGTACTCCAAGCAGGAGCAGAGTTTGAACAGCATCCACCTTCCTTGTTTCAGAAAAATCCTTGGAGTCACTTAGGACCAACAGATCACTAACAATGAGATCCTTGAGAGAACTGGCCTATAGTCTATGCAGAATATGCTGGATGCTCACTGACTTTGCTGGCTGGGACCTGTGAAGTGCATGCCTCAAGCTCATTTGCCAAAGGCTGTTCTCTATGGCCAACTCAAGAAGTACCTGTGACACAAAGGAAGGCTAAAGCTCTGATACAGTGACAAGGTCAAGCAGGGTCTGAAGAAATTCAGTATTCCAACTAACAACGGGGAGAGGCCTGCCCAAACCACTCATTCTGCAGAAGCTGGGTTAAGTCTGGTACAATCGTCTTGGAGAGCCATCCGAGAGAGACTGGTAGGTGAGCTAGGAACTAAAGTGTGCTCCTACCTCCATCTGGTGAGTGGACTTGTAGCCACTGTGGGAAGGTCTACCACTCGTGCACTGGGCTCTTCTCCCACACTACTGCCAAGTACCATTGACTGACTTCATCATGGTTTCTTTCATTTGTCAAGATCTTGGATGTCCATATCACCCATCAAGAATTTTTCACAAAGGGACTTGAATATTATATATTCATGGGTTTTTAATAATGGTTGAATTCAACCAATATTAATAATCTTTGACCTGCTTTCTCAATGGAACAGTCCCATTACTTCAGAAAGACTAAGAGTAAGAAAGAGAAGAAGAAAGAGTAAGAAAAAGAAAGAGTAAGAAAAGCAAGAATAGTGGTACATGTTGATTTTCATCTTACCAGTCAGTAGGTACAAAGTGCACTTCAGATTGCAACATAAAAGCCAGAGTATAAATCTTACAGATAGGAGCTGCATGATCTTTTTTATTTCTGCAAACAAAATAAATCAGTGACCCCATAGCTGGGGGGAGAGGGGGAATGGTCCCAATCCGAAGCCCATAGACACCAAGTACGTCTTTTCGCTTATTGCAATTGGTTTTGGATCAGCCAAATAATTCTTCATCAGCGATCTGTTTTTTCCAGGTTTTTATATTGTTACCCATCACAGTGAAAGCTGAGCACCTGAATATTTCCCATCCATATCAGAAAGATCTCTTCAGTCCAGACAGTAGGAAGATTTGGTTACTGCAGACATTCCCATATCATTCTGCTTTTGTACATCTTTCCATAGGAATCAAGAGCTAGTCTTAAATATGAAATGACTTGCGAGGGCTAATTGAAACAACGGACTCTTGGAAAGAATTATGTATTCTCCCTTTAGATAGAAACCAAAATTATAAATAATTCAAGACTAGAAAGTGCAAAATAAAATTAAAAGCCATTAGGTGTTAAAATTAATGATGGCTCCAAGTTACTTCTTATATAACTTCCTTAAATGATTTGAGGCACTTTGAGCTCCTGTTTTATCTTAAATGAAATTAAAGCTAGTTTTGCAAAAGGTTGTCCAAGCCCCCCCGGGATCAGCTCATTATCATTAACCTGTCTAACGTTACCCATAAATTCTGAGCCAGCATTTTAACTAACAGATGGAGCACAGGAAAAGACGGGGTATTCTTTACGCATTGGTTCCCTATAACTTTGTGTCACTTTGGCTCATAATAAATAGAGCCTGTTGCAGTAATTTGGGTTCCTGTTGGGTCAGAAGGCCTTTGGGATGATGTATGAGGTGAAGAAACTGTGATTACCACTGAATGTTGGAGTATACAGGGAGCCACTAGGTATCCTGTTGAATGTGGATATTGTGCTGGTCTCTGAGGTAAAGTTCTGTTTTGGGGTCCCAAAATATAACTTTCTTGTGCTTATGCCCAACTCTGCTCAGAGTATGTCTCTGAAAGGTGCCCTTCCCAGAATCCCATTGGCATGCTGTAAATATTCACTGACCAATGCTGTGATGATATTCCCAAGAACACCACCTTCTGGAAGAGTTGCCTTAAAATACAACTACTTACTTCCCTCACTGGGGTCAGAGAGGCTGCAACAGGAACACCACCAGACACTAGAAGGTATCTTTTTGTTGGATCGTTTACAATCCTTAGGTTTCATTTCAGTCCCTGACGATAAAGACAAACTCCTTTCTGACTTCTATTCCTATGTTAGAAAAGTCAACACAAAGGTACCTAATTAATTTTGGAAATAGGCTGACTCCTTTCCCTTTTCATAACTCAAATTTGTCATATGTATTAGTATGATGTTTTTATACAACGCTACCAGTCCACTTGGAATTGGTATTCAAAATGATTAAACAGAGTTATGATTGCTGAAAGTTTGTCTGTCTTGTACATCTGAAGCTGCTGATGTTCCAGTCAACCCTATCCAGCCTGATACCTAAACCAAGCAGAGGGCCATGATCAAGCTGTTTATCTGCAACCGAGCACTACAGTTAAATAAATAGCACACAGAAGAAATGCTACTTTACAAAAGACAGGTATTAGATGTAATTCAGCCACCATGACATGGTGAAAAAATGCATCCCCACAGAAAAAATCCCCACGGGAGATAAAATAAATGAGGAATGTGTCAGCCACTAAAGGGTTAATCTTCAGAAGGCAAGTGTTTTCTACAAGCAGCTAACAGTATTGTATATTCAATGTGCAAACAGCTAATGACTATAATTTTCTGTTTCACTGGAGAATATTGGTAGGTGGAGTTCCTGTGAAAACTGGGATTCTACCTCTTTATCTTCCACGTGAAGTTTCAGCTGGATTCTGACTTAATTTTGCATTGCTAATAAAATCAGCTATTGTTTTGGTCATTTCCCTCTAGATTCTTAAATAGCATTGCTCCAAATACAGCAAAGCTTTCAGTACAGCTTATTTCTTTTTGCCCTTTTTCTTCTGGTTGATTAAGTGCAATCGGTACTACTCAAAAATTAAAAGCAAAACTCTCTAGTGGTATTCAGCTGTTAATAAAAACTTTTATATCTGCACTTGATCTCTCCTGCAGAAAAAGATGAAGTGCTAAAATAAAAAAGTGATTTTTTTCATTCCTCTACTTTTTTTTTTTTTAATTCTACTGTTTCAAATACCTTAAAGAAGACTTCCAGAAGTGCTGCTCTCTTAATCTCTGAAATTCAGGCCGCCTTAAGCATCTCAATTTACACACCCAAAATGGAGGAAAGGAAAATCACTGTTTACATTCAAAAACATAGCTCAAGAATTCCAATTCCATATTGTGTGTTCTGTGTATCTTCCAACTGACAACAATAGAAACTCACATTTTTCATTGAGTTTGAGCCCCTATGAATTACTGTAGTATAATGGACCAGGGCTGCATCGTACTAGGCAAAAAGATGGCCCCTGCCCCAAACTACTTACAATCTAATTGTAAGGCAAGACAAGTTGTGCTGCTGTTGTCCATTTATTGTATCAACGTGGCAGTGAGACCATACTGTTGGTCAGTATGAAAAGTTAAGTGTGTTGTGACCATAACTGTCTATCCCTTGCTGAGTTGGGTGGCTTTTGTACGCCTCACAGCAAAGGAGAGCCTTAAGAAGGATTTGAGGGAGGACAATAAGGTAGCTTTGCAGGTATTTACAAGGAGCTCCTGTCATGTATGGGAGAAAGTGCAAAGGTGCATGTTTGAAATTTTAACTAATGGCCAACAAAGACTATCATCGCTGGCCCAACAAAGGTGCAGGTACATCACCACAACACCGCATGAGGATGTCAGTACATACCATACTCAACAGTGTGCTAGGGAAAAGACAGGCAACAGAGGCCTTAAAAGTAAAAGTGAGAAGGTTGTGTTTGAAGGAGTGAAGATGGGTGAGCCAGAAGAGAAAAGCAAAGAGCAGTGAAGTGCTCACAGTGATGAGATAGGAAAATGATCTTTTCAGCAGCCTTTTGATTTGAATAGATACAAGGGGGCAAGATTGCCTATACCCAAAAAACATTTTACAGAGCTAAACTGATTACAGAATAATTGTATTCAATTAGATGTTGTAGAGAAATAGGCAAAGAGATGAGACTTATTTAGATGAAATTTGAAAAGAGATAGTAAGTGAAGGACAAAAAGAAATCTGTGCAGCACATCTGTTCCAGAAAGCAGAAACTGCAGAGAAAAAGGCTAACATCAGTTGTAGTGACATGGTGGAGAGTCAGTAGAGGGAGGGATTCTGTCATATGAGGGTTTTTATTTCATTTTGTTGAAAGTTGAAAATCAGCCAAATTTGTCAAAGATGTTGTCCCATTTCACAAGTTTTTGTTCAGAAATGGAAATTCTCTGAGTAGAAATGACTCCTTTCCAAGTGACAAGTAATTTAAAAAGTCATCATTTTGAAAACTAAAATTCAGCTGGAAAGATAGGCCTGTAAGAAAAGAAGGATGGTCTGGTGATTGGGGCACTAGCTTGGGACTTTCTTGTTGTGGCATGGTGAAGTCATTTAGACATTCTGTGCCTCTGTTCTGTAATATAAGATTAATATTATGTTGTAATATGTTCTGTAATATAAGATTTATATTATTTACTTTCCTTATAGGGTTATTGTGAAGATAAATACACTAAAGATTGTGTAGCATTCAGATACTTGGAAATGGCAGTATTAGTTATGAGTATTTAAAAAGGAAATTCAGTTAGCATCCAAAGAGTTGAATGCTTTTCTAAATCAAATTGTTGAACCTCTTAAGGCTTAGCCATCAACAATTTTGAAACAATTGGTCTTGAGCTTTATCTTCATGAATTTGCTTATGTTGTTTTTTTGTACAATTCATCTCTCTTTAAAGCCCAAGAATTATGAGAGTAGAAATATCTGTTAATCTTATGTTCAAACATTTTACAGTGCTAACATACAGTTTACATATTGTGGCCCACTTCAAAACTATGCAGAGATCATAACCATTCATGGAGTAGTTAGTTTAGTTTTGGTTTGGCTTTTCCCCAAAGGTAACAGCTGATAATGTTCATAACTGAAGAAAGCCTAGCTATAAAAGCAGAAACATTATATTTACATGCACATATTTTCAGCTGTCAGGTATGTCTTTCCTTATTTAAGTACATTTCCTATTCATGAAGAATCAGCTTCACACAATATAGTTGGAAACAAATTCAAACTTGGAATTAGATTACACTGCTTTTTGCTCCAAAGCAGCAATAAAATGAACAACAGCGTTTAGGATAAGAATAGGACAAAAGGAATAACCTGAAATCAGAGAGACCTTTTGGTATCCGACACCACACTGTTCATATTAGGTTTTCACAATGGGTTATATGGGAAGCAGGTCAAAAATGGAAAATCTCTTCAAGAACTTTCCCCCCAAAAGTGTCCCTCCTTTATTGTAACACTTCATTTTTCTTTTCTTACTAGCTCTATTTCTAAGTCACTTCTTGATGATGTGTATGTCTGACTCACATTGGTACTAATGAAAGTAACTCAATACTATGGAGAGGAGACACCACTAATATCTATCCTTTATCCTCCCACTACAAGAAAAGGAGGCACTCAATTAAATTAAGTCCAAGGACTCCTGGATGTGGCATATGTGACGAGACCCCTGTGGCACAACTTGGAACTGTGAGACTGCTGTGCCCCCTAAATTCTCCAACCTGGGCTGTCTCTCGCAATGCTTTGCCAGTGACAAGCAGCAAATCCCTCCAGGTGCTTTTTTCACTCAGCCACCAGCATGCAGAACGCTCCCCAAGTCACTCATGAACCATACACAGAGAAACACCAGAAAATCTAAACCCACAGTCTTACACCCCAGAAATTTACCATCTTGCACTGCTCTAGACCTTCTTCTGAACAGTGCAAATTTATTAATTAGTTCACCACTTTGTCAAAGGATAGTGCAAATGCAACAGCTTTTGTAACATGAGCAGATTTCCCAAGCACTTTAGACAAACTCACTGGTAAGGATCAAACATTAAAAGAAGTTTATTAACTACAGAAAGAGATTTTTAAGTGATTATAAGTGGTAGGTATAAAGAACAGAGATAGTTACCAAAGAAAATAAAAAGCAAACAGTCTAAATCTTAAACTTTATTAGATTATTCAGTATTTGAATCAAGTAGATTTTCTCATTCATCTGGATGTTGCAGGTAGGTTACAGTACTTAATACACAGACTGACCTTCCTTTTTGGCCTGGGACCAATCTCCTCAGTTCAAAGTCTGTCTTCTCAGCATTCTTGTTGCTTTCAGCATAAAAGGGGGAGGAGAGAGGTGGTCTCATGATGCCACTGTCCCTTATTTTACATTTAGTCCATGTGCCTGAAAAGAAACTGGTCCAGGCATTTCCTGGTGGGCCTTGCTGAGTCATAGAGTTGAGCAATCCCCATTGTTTTGTGCTTGTGCAGCTGTTTCTTAGAAAATTATAAATTTCTTTTTATAGTTCTCCTGTTGATCAATGGTAGTTTAATACCCATGTGAGTGTGGGTTACTACCTTTGTTGTCACTGGAGAACTAGCAGTGGGCAACTCTCCAAAATATAATGTTTTAAAACCTATTGCAAAATCTCATAACTTCATACATACAGATACACACATTCTGACAGAATGATGTTTCAGCAGATCATAATCTTTCATATGGTATCTTACATGGGATGTTTTGTAAGAAATACCACAACCATATACAAATGATGAATATGAGGCTTACAGGGTGGTAACTTGGGGTACAGTGTGTCACAGGGTATTACAGGGTTCTTTCAAGCTTCTGATACATTTTAATTGATCTGAAGCATTTATAAGCTAATGGAACTTTGGCTGCAGTAACATCATTATGTTGATTACGCTCACTTTTGCATATTGTTTAATTAAAACAATCAGAATAGAGGCTTGAATATAGAGAGCTGGCTATAGCTCTATTAGGAGAAGGAAAGGCTGGTGATGGTAGGTTGGAGGAATCATCTAGGTCAGTGGTTCTCAACCAGGGGTACATGTACCCCTGGCAGTACACAGAGGTCTTCCAGGGGGTACATCAACACAGCTAGGTATTCGCCTAGTTTTACACTTGGCTACAAAACAAGCACTACGAAGTGAGTACAAAACTAAAATTTCGTTCAGACAATGACTTTTTTATGCTGCTCTATGTACTGTACACAGAAATGTAAGTACAAATTTAAATTACAATTGATTTATTATATAACTGTATGGTAAAAATGAGAAAGCAATTTTTCATTACTAGTGTGCTGTGACATTCTTGTGTTTTTGTCTGATTTTTGTAAGGAAGTCATTTTTAAGTGAGTTGAAACTTGGAGGTACGCAAGACAAATCAGACTCCTGAAAGGGGTACAGTAGTCTGGAGAGGTTGAGAACCACTGATCTAGGCTGATTTATTGAACCAATAGCTACTGAGATGTGCAATCTGTGGAATCCTTTTTATACTCATAAGGGGTACATTTTTTTCCGTCTGTGTTGTGATCATTCTTCTCAGCTGAAGGCCTAGCCATAATTACCTCCAGGCCTTTGTAACCTCATGATTTGCACTGCTAAATTCAGCTTGGGGTCTACCCTTGAAAACAACCCAGGAACCTCAGCTTCTTTGAATAAACCAACCTATTTAGTAGTTTGTGACCAAATATTAGTATCCCCCCCAGAGAACATACAACATATAGGACCCATGGACTACATTGACTTCCAGTTTATTTGGTTTTGGGTGTGCAATTCAATTTGTTGGTCTTACTCTGTAAAGCCTTAAATGGTTTGCATCCTGGCTGCTCAGGAGATCTCTTCTATTCCTACTCAACATCATAACTGTTGAGAATCAACTGGTTGAAACTCTGGAGTTAGAAACCTCTCACTTGTGACGTTCCGCTTCCCATCCCCACCTGTCCCAAATTGTTTTAGTTTAACTTTCATAGCTCTGCAAAGCTCATCCATTTATCCAGGCCTTTCCTGGGTAAATAGTGTGAATAGAATACGCTGTTTTTATGGGCAGATATGTTCTTTAGAATTGTATTTTTTCTGTCATGAATGTTCCCAGAGACTATTGAGAGGCTTGTGTATTACAAAACAAAATATTAAAGTAATTTTTAAGTCCCTCTTAAGCTTTTTTGTTGTTACACAATTTACAGTTAACCCAGGGAACTCGTTGTCACAGGATATTAAGGCATTATAGGTTGGTACATTTAAAAAAAATAGACATTTATAGAAATAAGAAATAGCTGTAGTTACATTTTTCTAGGAATAAATTTATAAGGAGCTATGAACCCTCATGTTTCAGAGCATAAAATGATAAGCCGCTGTGGTCAAGAAGAAATCTTCCTGGCCACTAATGTATAACACTACACAACAAAGGGCACTATGGTATCTTTATCTCTACCTCTAAGGAGGGAGGGAATGGCCACTCCTCCCACCTAGCTCTGGAACCCAAAAATTCCAAGGAATGTTTGTCCTGCTTTTAAACAGGAACTCAATGTTAGTCAGATTAATTCAACCCATACATAGAATTTTAAGGTTCCTGGTCTTCTCCCTCTTAAGCAAAGAAAAAATTACATTTTTAGATGTATAGATGCAGCTGAATATGCACTTTTGTTTATACAGGATGTTGAAAAGGTTTTTAAAAGGTGCTTCATGTTAGCTGAAGTCATTTCACATTGAATTCAGTGGGAGCAGAGTGTGATTCACATGGTGTGCTTTCAGAAATTCTACCTGTAATGGAATTGTGAATAAAACTTTAGTGAATTTTTTTATTTTTTTTTAAGCAACCACTAAAAATCAGTAAATCCATTTCTGTTGTTGTTCAATCTGAGCCCTGATAAATTCCTTCTCTTCTATAGGAGACTTTTGTTTAGAAGAGGAGGTACTAATGGGGCTTAAGGAATCAGATCCAGATTCTGGAGGGATGACAGCCCAAGATGAGAATGTGGGAAACAAGTCAGCTTAATCACCTTCAGAAGATGAAGTGGCCTTCATGAGTTAGTGTATCATGTGTTTAACACATGGAATACTCCCTCAGTTTCAATTGAGAAATCATCTCATCCCATTTTTGATGTGCTGGGAGCAGTTACTTGACAAAGGGTTACACTTCCATTATTGGAAGGATTTTGTCAACCAGCAAAGGCAATGTTGCTTTTGTTGTTTTCTCAATGTTATCAAAAAGGCAGATAAATTGCACCAGTTTCCTCAGGAAAGTATGACTATATTCCACATCCTCCATCTTCAAATTCATTAGTAGTAGAAAAGACTTTACATGGGTCAAAAAGTGATCCCTTCCTTGTTAGATGGAGTAAAACGTAAGGGAAGAGACTAGATGATATTTGGGAGGAAAATTTTCTTTCACTTTAGCCATGTGTATTTCAAACTATGAGGCAGTCATGGCAAGGTATCTGTGTGACTTCTGGGGAAAGATGTTACTTCTCTATGCACTACAGGAGGGGATTAGCAAATACTCTGGTCATGGAAGGACAGAACTTTGCCAAACACCAGCTGAGAGCAGCATTTGACTCTGTGATCAGTAGGTTTATCTCATGAGGCAAAAATGAGGATTGAGGCTCTTCTCTTCTCTTTGATGAGGAAGGTTTATTTACTGCAGGGGTTCTCTAACTTCTTTCTGAGCCCCCTCCACCAACATTCTATTAAAAACTCCCTGGCCTCCCTATGCTACAATTGTTTTTCTGCAAATAAAAAGCCAGGGCCAACATTAGGGCAATTGCAAGCAGGACAGTTGTCCACAGTCCCATTCCATGGGGACCCAGTGAAACTAAGTTGCTCAAGCTTCAGTTTCAGCCCCAAGGTACTGGGCTCAAGGCCCTGGGGTTCAACCTCATTTGGTGGGGCTTCAGATTTCTGCCCTGGGCTCCCAGTGAATGTAACACTGGTCCTGCTTGACAGATCCCCTGAAACCTTCTTGTGGCCCCTACAAGGGGTCCTGGTCGAAACCATTGATTTAGTGTATACATGGATGGACTGTTAGACAAGATGAAAACTGTGAGATCTACACCTAAGTCTCCAGGTTTCTTTAATATGATTTCACGATCATCTGCAGCCCTTCCTCAACCTCAGTATCAAATTTCTCAGTATCAACACAGAAAAGTCTTAAGCCACATAATAATAAAGAGAAGAGTTCTACACCTTCATCATCTGGGCACCATCTAAGATCTCATATTTGACATAAGCATTGGGAGTTCTTAACTGGGCCAACTGGACATTGATTATCCACCATTTGAGGGAATTAATAACATCAGATAAATGGGTCTTAGAAGTGATTGGGATACACAATCCAATTCAAATCTCTACAACAATTCATCTCTATTTTCCCTGGCCAGGAATCAAGCTTACCTCAATTTATTATGAGTGGAAGTTCAATTGTTAATAAGATTGTGTGCAATAGAAGTGGTTCCACTAGATCAGAGGAGGAGAGATTTTTACCCCCTTATTTTCTAATTTTAAAAACATTTTCTTAAATCTAAACACCCGTGTAAAGAAATTTCTTTTCCACATGTTCTCTAATTTCTATAAAGCCTTTTCTTCCTTTCAAGGCTGGTTTGTAGCTCTGGATTTAAAAGACACATATTTCAATATCTCCACAAAACTTTGTCATTGGGGATACCTGAGATTTGTGGTGGGGCAGGAATGTTTTCAGTACAAGGTACTTTCATGTGGTCTACAGCACCAGGGTTTTTATGAAATTTCTATCACTAATAGAATACCTAAGAAGACAGGGAACTTTTGTATATCCCTACTTGGAAAACTGCTTAAGAACAGCATTATCGAGGAAGGCCATTCTATTGAATACAAAACAAATGTGTTTTCTTTTTGCTAGTCTGGGATTACAAATACCCTGGGAGATATCAGTCTTGAATCCTAACTCAGAGGATCCCATTTATGGAGACAACACTATATTTGACTATGGCAAAAGCTTTTCTTCCAGAAGAAAGGTTTATAAAGTTAAAAATGTCCATAAACCTCCTTTCTCAATCCCCACAGCAAGTAATATTTGTTTTTCTACAGCTGCTGTCTCTTGTCTTCAATCACATCATGTCTTCAATCACATACACTCTGCTTTGGATGAGACCTTCGGTACTGGTTGGCAATAAATTACAGACCAAGTTTAGATAGTAGGCATCAGAAAAATTAAATGTTCTTTCTCACCACTGATGTGGTGGACAAATGCACAAAATGTAATGTAATGAAGGAACCATTCAGTTCACCTTCCCCATCACTGATACTTGTCATTGATGCATCTATACTGGTTGGGGGGCCCATTTAAATAACAAGCTGTTAGTGAGAGCTCATTGGTCACTAAAAGAAAAGAATCTTTATATAAATATATTAGGTTGAGAGCAATCAGATTGGCCTTATAGGCATTTATATCTGAGGTCCAACACAAGGTAGTTCAGGTAGTAACAGACAATATGACTATTTGTATTAACTAAACAAACAAGGAGGGCTCATTATCTATAGTTACACATGGAGGCTAAAAGCCTTTGGAGCTGATTTAAAGATTGCAGTGTTCATCCAATAGCAATCATGTAGCAGGAGAGCAAAACATCCTTGTAGACCCTTTGAGAAGCTCAAAATGTCTGATGCACAAGAGGTCTTTGAAGGATGAAGAAGTAACACACTTCAATTTATGGGGGACTCCAGTAATAGATCTTTTTGAGTCTAGAAACAGCAAAATATGTCAGAATGTTTCCAGCAGAGTCAGGGGGATCAATATCAGATGTCTTTCTAATTCATCAGGGTCAGGGCTTAATTTAACCATTTCCCCCAATTCCCCTTATGCAAAAAGTCATAAACAAGGTAAGACAGGACAACAACAGGTTTCTCTTCATATCACCAGCTTGGTGCAGACAACAATTGTATTTGGACTTAGCTCATGTGAAGAGAGGGAAAATGGAGCCTCTACCTCCGGTACCAGACTTGTCTCAGCAGCACAGGATGATCTGTCATTCAGACCTTCAGTCTCCCCATCTAACTGCATGGGGGACAGGACTACAAGACTGTTAGGAAACAGTTGCTCATTGGAAGTGCAGAATTCACTGTTGCATTCTAGGATCTATAAGGTGATGTTATAGTTATCTAAAATACAAATTTCCATTTATTTTTATGCATGATATAGAGCACTAGTTACATTTTACAATATCTGTTCTATTTCTAAAAAAGCAGCTCTCTCATATTCAGTAAATGTTCACCTTTCAGACATCGGCACAGCACATACCCATGGAGGTAAAATCAATTTTTTACTAATAATATAGTTAAAAGGACAAAGTAATTTACCCCCCCCCCCACAATAAGACACCCCATGCCATCTTGGACTTTAAACATAGTACTTACAGCCGATAAGACCAGCCTTTAGGAAGTTGTACTTTATTTCAGTTGTCTATTAAGACTATGTGTGTGATATACATCGTGCAGATGTAATGGCTAAGTGAACTGTATGCAGTGATGACTGATCTACCCTTGACCATTTTTCATGGGGGCAAGGCTGTTCTTCATGCACACCCTAAATTTTTACCAAAGCTGGTAATAGATTTTCATGTAAACCAGTCTATAATTTTGCCAGCTTTCTTTCCCAAACCCCATAATCATGATGGCGAGACTCTGTTGAATACTCTGGATGCTAGAAGGGCTTTAGCCTTTTGTTTAGACAGGACCAAACAATTTAGAAAATCCCAAAAGTGTTCATTGTTTATGAAAGAAAAACAAGGGAAAACCTGCTTCTGTGCAAATGCTTTCTACTTGAGTTAGATTATGTATTAAAGTAATTTATTAATTGAAAGGGCTATCCTTTCCCTAGGAAATTAGGACACTTTTTACTAGGTCAAAGGTGGTGTCTATGGCTTTTTCTAAAAATATTCCTTCCATACAAATATGTAGAGTGTCAACATTTGTGTGAGTTCTAACCACACATCTACAAAACACTACTCCTCAGATTTAGAATCTACATTTGATGCAAAAATTGGCAAAGCAGTTCTACAGTACTTAGCCAGTACTGAGCAGTTCTACAGTACTTAGTAGTGATACTATTAATCTATCCCATGAATGGAAATATACTGAGGACACTCTAAAGAGAAATAAAGGTTACTTACCTGTAACCAAGGCTCTTTGATATGGACTCTGCATATCCACATGCCCCACCCACCTTTCCTCACTAGCTCAGAGTCCTACTTCTGAAAGAGTTTAGGAGTATGTTGGAAGTAACTGAGGGAGCTGGATAACCACACTCTTTTTATACCCTTACCCTGAAATATTCTAAGTCCAATTAGGGCAGGGACAAGGGAGAAACATGAGCACTCCAATGTCTAATGCTAGCTAAAGCTCTACCATTCAGGCTGTCTGGTCAGGAGCATTCTACAAGTGTGAATATGCAGAGTTTAACTTAAACCTCAGTTATAAGTAAATAATTTTCCCCTCAGCCTGTCTGGGGGCTGCGTCTGAGAAGTCTGACTGGCAGCCACCCCCTCTCCCACACAGCCCCACCCACTGTCATTCATGGAGAGAACTGAGATGAACCTACAGAAATCTGCTGTACCAGACAGCTGCCTTGTCCACTTATAGCTAAAGCAGCCTCTGTCCTCTATATATCCTGTGTTTCCATTAGCTAAGAACAGTTTTTAAATTTTATTTTTACTTTTCTGTGTATATATGTATTTTAGGACACATTTGTTTGCTCTGTTCTTGCCATTTATTTTAAAAACAAAAAAATTAAGAAAAAGAAAAAGCCAGGCTAACTGCAGAATAAGCAAGTTAATCTTGTAAGCTTTTTTGGAAAAGAGTAAAAACCCAAGTTTTATCTAAGCATATCTGTGTTCCTTCTTAGCTTCATGTCATTCTCCATGGGGTTTTGTTTCTTCAAAATATATCATGAGGCAGAGGGATGAGAATAGGATGAGGAACTATATATTTAAAAAATGCTGAAGTTTAGTTTTGGTCATAAAAGTGACTTTGTCAAAGTAGTTTCTTCTCATTATGCATGTTTGCTTCATCTGCATTTGATCTGCTTAGTTCACCAACAACTAGAAAGGTTTTTTTTTTTCCTTCTGATGTCAACACAGCTGAGCACATTTAGTCGCTCAAGGCTGTTTCATTCCTTTCACAACAGTGAAGCTGAAAGCAGGTTAAGTTGAACAAGTGAAACCTGTGCTCTTTTCTGGCCGTAGGCTGGAAGCAGCTCAGCCACGACTCTAAGTTCCTTCCTTGTTTCCATGGTGTGCTATCAATAACAATCTCTCCAGGGAACTTGGGTCCTCTGACTCTAGTTCCACTATCATCATACACAGGGCAAGCTGGATGTAATTCTACCTCATTGATCGATTTGCCAGATAAATTAAATCATTCCCGCCTCAATATGCATGTGTATTGAAAGCATAAGGGCATGAGTTTTGTTCTTTACATTGGTTGCATGTGATTAGGGTAGCCAATTTTGGCTGGATTTATTCCTGGAGGTTTCATCACATGACACAATCTTTAATTAAAGATTAATTGTTCATTCCTTGAGACTCCAGGACAATCCTGGAAGGTTGTCAACCCTATCTGTGGTGAGGGTGGCATTCCCTGACTACATTTACACATTATGATTCATTACAGCTTGCCTAATAAAAGAGGAATAAAACCCTTAACAGTTGTGATGATATAACCTTTTTGGTTGAAAAGTATAAAGCAGTAACAAGTATGCAGCCTGATTTCTTTTTACTCTTTTTTTAAAAAAAAAAAAAAACACAAGACAAGTTTTATTTTTTGTGACCAGGATATCAATGAATGAATACTTACTTGAAGCTTGTTTCCAGCAAGGATACTCCAGACAGAAAATTGCCCCATTAAGTCAAGAAACAGTATATATTACACTTAGGACATGAAAAGTTGGCTCTCTGAAGACACGTTACACATTGCTCAGGCATAATGGTATGACATAAGGCCACCTTTGCTTTCTTGGTTCTTTCAGTTTCTAACACAATTGTACTTAGTCTTGTGTGAACATATTTTATTGTTGACAAATAAGAGTATATTAAAATAGTTGCAAACCACTAGAGCAGTTTATTATCAGGACACAATCATGAACTTCTGAAAATGTGCTATTAAGCCCCTCCTCCCAGAGCTCTGAGTAGAGAATTGGCAGGAAATCCTTTTCCTGATATTCTGCCACTAGCTATCCTCCTGAATGCCACTCTACAAGATATCTCATGGCAGAAGCTGAAGACAGAGTCTTCGCTCAGGCTGAAAGTTATGCCCAGGGGGCAGTATGGGTGCTTTACCAGTACAAGCTTTCTCTGCATGAAATTAAAGTTGTTGTGATAGATCTGCGGATAATTTCCTGATTTTTCCACCCCAAGAAAAGGGGGGTGGGATGAGAATTTGAGCACAGGGGAACCCACATCATCATGGCTATATAATGACCAGATTCTTGACTGTGTCCAAGGAGCACACAGCAGAAACTGGAGATGAGCTGGGATGTTAAAGTAATGTAAAGCTCACCTTTGTACTTCCCTGATCCTGGGTTGGTGGTCTGCTGGACAAATACCACACCATAAGCTGGAGCAGCCTGAAGATGTAAGCTTACATAGAGGTCTGGGAATGAGTTGAGGGTCTTTCTTTGAATCTTATTCTGAACAGACTGATGCTCAGAACAGGTACACCAGAGTCAGTGGCACTATAAACTTACCCACCAATATGCATGCATACATTTGTGTAAGGAGTGACCACATCTCTGCAAGTGGAAAAGATAATTTGGTCTTTATGGTCCACTGACTATTACTGAAGATGTTGTGGTCATGTAAACGAAATTGAAATGAAGCTACCAGCTCATTTGGCACGTGCTACTAACACCAGCCATCAGACAGTAAACATATGAAGCAGATGTAAACTAATGATTTAGATGTGAAGGGTTTCCTACTACCCCAAACCAATCTAATCCTCTGGACATGGGTTTTTAACAATTTTCATAAGCGGCAGAGTTCCCTGTAAATTGGAAGCAGAGAATATTTAAAATAAGAAAGAAGGGAGCAATCATTGTTTCAGAGGGATTGTATTGCCCTGATTGATTGAATCTATTTCTTCTCTTTGAAAGTGGAAGGCTTTCATTTTACCATCACATTGGAGAAGGAAAACCAACCAGAGCAAATGTATTTTTCATAACCTCTGACAAGATTCATTTCAAAACGTCTCTTTGAATTCCTTCCATCCTCTTTTTTGTTTGTTTTTTAGCATCTCCTTTATAACCTTTGTCTGATGGATTGTGCATTCCCTCTATACTCATGTGCATTACATCATTTCTTGTTTTCTTTATTTTAAACTAATTAACTTAAAGATCTGGCGTAAAAAGATGTCTTGGAAACTGCTTTAGTATTTGTTTTCCACTGGAATTGCTCTGTCTGTATTTGACCTGGACACTTAATCTTATAAAAGTCCATTCCTATTCCACCAAAGCATGATCTGTTTTTATCTAGCTCTACTGTCTGGTTCTATTCTCTAACGCCAATCCTTTTTGGAAAGAACCCTTTTCCAGGCTCAGCACTGCTCCCATGTAAAGTAAATGGCAAAACTGTCATAGGCCTTAACAGCTCAGGATCAGGCTTCAAGGCTTCTTCCGTCTGATCGTACTGATTTCCCATTCGCGGAATGTGTCACTGTGCTTTCACTTGAGGCCACAGCAGCTTATCTTTTTCAAATTTGCATAGGTTCTGATTGGGTAGGAGCAAATGAAGAGAAGAGCTATTTGCTGGGGGGTAACTGACACTTTGGTTCAGGAAGCAGTCTATGGCCCGATTCAACATTTCTGTCTCATTGTCTCTCAAGGGCTGCAATTAATATCAGAGACTTAAAAACTACACAGAATTTCTTTTATTGTTCATCCTTCTCTTCCTGTTCATTGCGTTTTCCCTATCCAGGGATTCTTGAGCAGTGTCCCTTATCCAATCCTCCTTCTCAGGCTTGACTGAATCACTGTATCCAGTAGCTTCCTTTAGCGCTTGATCCTGTGAAGTGCTAAGGCCCAGCTAAAAAGAGCATTTTACCCATTTACTTCTACATGCACCCTTTAGACGTCACGCTCTGTTTCCCTTTTCTGGTTTTGTTCTCTTAAAGGTGGGACCCCCATTTAGCCCCATATTCACCATCTTTGTGAATAAACCTTGTCTCTATAACACGTAGTTACTTCATCCTTTCTTTTGTCGCACGCTGCTCCAATTTCAGCACTTTACTTCCATTTGATTCAAGCACTTAGTTTATTTTTTCCCTGATTGTATCAATTTATTAGGTTTTGTGTTTCTGCCTGAAGACTTTCATGTCTGCATTTCCCACATCATTTTAGTTTATAATCTTTAGCACTTTTATTTTTTTCTTAAACATGTAATCTGACCCCTCCCTGCAAACTCTAATCCCTTGTGGTTAGGTAGAGAGTTTAAGGCTTTTTTAGCCTTATAATGTGCTGCAGCTTCTCTTACACACACACACACAACCTCAACTTTCCACCGCCAGCCAGGCAAGTAGTCAGGCTAACTGTGATGCTGGAAGATCAGGTGCCAGCTCATGCTAAGATCCCCATGTTTTCACTGAACACTGCCACATACATAGCTGAAATCAGTCTTGCTCACCTGTGTGTTAGTATTTGTTAAAATAGGCATTAGAGCTATAAGAATGTGTTCAGACTTTATTGAATGCTTATGAATTGCTGCACACATTTATCTCTCTTATAACATCTTTATCCCATATTCTAAGGCAATATTTGAGCCATTGCATTGTGATCCTCTCTGACTGTGTAAGTCACAAGACAAGAGAGAGACATTAATTAGTGTGAAGGGCTGATCTTCCACAGAAGGTTGTTATGCACTTCCCAAAAGAGAGAGGTCCATGGATATCAGAGAAATTATTGTGGTATGTTGCAACTGACATTTCCCTATGCACTGTCAACAAGTGGACAAAAGACTTTTGCTGTTTGCTCTCCTCCTGGTGAAGATGACTGATGCGAGTGTACTCCCATCTACTGAGTGTGCAGCTCAGAGCACATGAAAGGAGGGGGATAAACAGGAACTTGGTATCTCTGTGCTCTGTGGATTCGGGGGGGGGGGCGGCGGCGGCAAAGTGTTTCTAGACATAAATGAGGGATCCCCAGCTGCTTAGCCTCAGTTAGCTCTAAAAGGCATTTAGGGCTATGTCTGCACTGCCATATAAACCCAGTATTAGTGGGATTTGAGTCATCTGACCCTGGATTAAAGAGCCCAGGGCTTGAGCATCTACATCTATTAACCTGGGGCCCTGGAGTCCACACTGCAATACACAGACCTGAGTCAAACCAACCATATGCCAGACCCCTAGTACACTCCCAAAATGTGGCTGTTCTAGTCCTTTGTTCTGTCCAGCTTACACATTACAGGAAGTTTGAACAGCCCACCATAACATTCTGCTGAGCAGTCACTTTGGTCTGTGTGCTTCCAGCTATCGAAACCAGCAACATGGAGGAAGTGACTTTTGAAGAATTTCTGTTGCTTGTGCTTTCACTCCTGTCTCAGGAAAAGGGCAGAGCTTCTGTGAGACACTGGCGGACATTTCAAAGGTGTTTTCTGACTCACTAAAGGCATCTGCCAGAGCTTATGATGGAGCAGGAAGAGACAGTCATGCCAGATCAAACTGGCTAGTGCATCTCATGATGCCCCTTTAACAGACCATTACTTCTGGAGCAGGGCCACAAGCACAGATTAGTGGGATCACATTATCCTGCAGCCCTGGGCTGACCAGCAGTGGGTCCTGAACTTTCTCAAGAAGCAAGCTACGTTACTGAAGCTTTGTGAGCAGTTTGCACTAACCCTCCAGTGTAAAGACACATCCATGAGGGACAGCTATGCATGTTGCAATAACCATCTAGAAGCTGGCTGCAGACTGCAAGAGGTCCATTGCCAGCACATTTTGGTGTTGGAAACTTGACTGTGAGTCAAGTGGTGGTTGAAATTTCTGAGGCAGTAGGACATGTGGTTTACCCCAAGGTAGGTGGGAATAAAAGATATTCCTGAAGTAATTTCTGGATTTGAGAGAATGGGGTTTCCAAACTGGGGCTGTTAATGGTACTCATGTGCTCATAGTTTGCCCTCCTCAAGGAACACATGAGTATATAAACCACAAAGGGAATTATGTCATTGTTATGCCATGGTCAATTTATGAATGTTCTGGTAGGTTACACTGGAAAAGTTCATGAAGCCTGGGTTTTTCACTGATTGGGCATCTACAATTCATGGACAGACCAGGACATTATTTTCATCAAATGATATTGTCATAAACGGAGTTACTGTCCCCATGTTGTTCTGGGGTTCCCCACTTAACTTTTTTCCTTGGCTTATGAAACCATATCCTGATTTCAGAGGGCCTCCTGGCAAAAGACAGTTTGTTTACACTCTCAGCAAGTGTAGAATGGTCATTGGATGTGCTTCTGGCATATTGAAATCCCATTGGTAGTGATTACAGACCCATTTGGATTCCAGTGTCATCAAGGTTGACCCCATTACTGTGACTTGCCATGCTCATCACAATCTTTGTGAAGCCAGAGGTGAGCCATTTCCCCTTAATGGCCTGTTGGTGGCAAGGAGCTACTGAATCAATACCCTCAGCCACAAAGTCCACCTACCACCGCTGCAGCTGGATGCACCTGGGTAACAGAAATCAGGGATGCTTTGTACTTCTACTTTATGGACCTGCATGGTCCAATGGAAGACGGAGAAGAGTATGTTTATGAATGTGCTTGTGGGTGCGTGGGTTGTGGATTGACTGACTGACTTGGGGGGGTGTGTCAGTGCTTGGGGAATAATGAGGTCATTCATTGCTATGAAATGTATTTAGAACTTGACCACTTATCAAATGGCGGAATGAGGACTGATTCACAGTATGGATTGATGTAACTAACTGTATTGAGGAATACTATTTTCATACTCATTCCTAATTGTCCCATACAATATGTTTACCTTTGTTATGTTACATACACATTGTATAAACACCAATCACATAACCTTAAAGAAAAACAAACAAAGATCATAGTTCATGAAGAAGTGTAAACAGTTAAATCCTGTACAAGACACAAACCCACTACTGTTGCATGACCCTGAGCCCCTGTTCTCCTTTTCCTGTTTCCCTTGCACTTTGTGCCAGGGGAGGGTGGTGTTCCACAGGGAGAGGATCAATAGGGAGGGGCTACAGCTGCAGCCTGTTTGCAAGGGCTACCCATCCATGGAGTTTTCCCCGAGCTGTTTCTGGACTGCATCACAGGGTACCATGGAGGGAACACAGGTCATGAGATGGGTGATGCAGCAGGAGCTGTTAATCTTCCTGTGATTAGTGGTACCAGCTGCTCATACAGGTTTTTCTGCTGACCTCTGTCTTCCTCCCTTAGCAGGTGTTCCTTATTCAGGACCTGAGAAGCAAGTGCCTGCTCCCACTGAAATTTTGTCCTGGAGCTGTGCAACCAGCCTCAGCCTTTCCTCATGCTTCTCAATATGCCTTTGCTCTAGCTATAAGTCACTCTGGCTTTGGTACTGGACTGGCTTGTTTGCCCTGGCCAGAACTTCAAGCATAAGTTCATGAAAATGCTTCCTTTTGGAACAGTCCATGAAGGTGCATTGGCCCAGGCTTCTGCTGCAGTGTGGGCCAGCTGTCAAGGTAGTGCAGCCAGTAGGGGGTGAGAGGCCTTGAACAGGACAAGACATAGAGGGTTATTGTCTCACTTAGCTCAGTGCAGGAGCAGAGAAATAATCCCTGTGGAATTTCAAGGATATAAAATGTCACTTTTCCAATTTGGAATACTTCAGACCACATAGGCTCTCTGGACACACTCTGGGTAATTGCAGTGAAAGAAGTGCAGAAGCAATGGTAAGTTTTGGGGAGGGAGGTTGTTTGTTTAAAAAAAAAATCCAAAGCTGCTTTCCCCCCCTGAAATTGCAGAACTACTGGGATTGGGAAGCAGTCAGTGGTCATGCTACAAAAGCTTTTGCTATCATTTCAGGTCTTCCACATGTTGGAGGACATAACAGTTCTTTTGGTGCCCAACTGGCAAAGGGAAATGTTACTTCAACCTGCCAGTGGGAAACCAGCAGTTCATGCAGTATATGGTGACTGAAAACTGTTTCCATGTAGTTTGTTACCTCATTGAGTGCTTACAGAGCACTGTACTTACAGGCATGGCAAATGTAAGGTGGTTATTTTTGAGAAACAGGATTTCCCTAGCAAAAATCTGTCTTAGTGGGAGGTGTGGGAGCAGGAAGGAAGAGCCAATTGTATTTTATTTGTATAACTACGTTTAGGTGCTTTAACCTTGTAAATAACTTTCTGGTTACCTTTTCATATTTAATAAATCTGTAGGTAGTTTATTATAGGATTAGCTACAAATGTTGCTTTTGGTGAGATCTAAGGTGCAACTGACCTGGGTAAGTGACTGGCCCTCTAGAACTGGATGCTACCTAAATTTGGCTATGATTCTTGGTGTAAGGGACAATTATCACAAAGGTATGCTCACCTTGGTCCTGAGATAGATCAGATCAGTCAAGGGGACTGTCTGTGACTCCATGTTTGGGCTATTATAGCACCTGAGAAGTTTACACTTGATTGGTTTTGAGTTCTGTATTTGGATTTCACTAGCCAATTTTGAGTTTGTGTCCTGTTCCTAACCATCTGCCATGAGACTGGTTCTCACACTCTTAAGTCACTGTGGACAGCGATACGCTAGCTATCCTCGTCAACGTCACTGAGGTACCCTTTAATACACTAGAGAAATCTTCTGTCTTTTTACTCCTCAGATGAACTGCAGCTCTGTAGTCCTCATGTTCATGACCACTGACTTTGTGGCTCTTATGTTAGTTAGAAAAGAAAAACATACAGAATTTGCCATTCATCACCACAGCACTGTCAGTTGGGTCCACTTTCATTGTTTCTGGCAAGAAATAATACCTGATGATCAAATAAGAGACTCTGTCATTTTGTAAAAATAAATGGCAACAGTTTTAACTGAAAAAGGCATAGACTATACCAGTGATGGTGATAATCAAGTAAGGCTGTGCGTGAACATACAGTGTAGACAGGAGTTTCTACCTGGAGAATCTTATTTATCATAAAGTTGTACAATGTGGACCAGATTCTAAGATGGTGCAAGGTTGGTTTGGCATTGTGGTAGGAAGGACGGTTGGTCTGGTGGATAGGTCATTGGACAAGGGCTCGGGAGAGAGCTGGGTTCACTTCCAGGCTCAGGGACAGGTTTCATGTGTGAACTTGAGGTCACTTAATCTACCCTGTGACTCAGTTCTCCATTTATAAAATGGAGGTAATACTTCCCTATCCCCCAGATATGCTGTAACAAAAAAAATCTATTAAATTTTATGAGGCACTCAGATTCTACAATGAGAGCCATATAACTTGCTGTCTAGATTGGCATAGATAACTATATCTGTCTATTTACAGCAGCTGAGAAGTTGGCCCTAGTTAAACAGGAGTAAAAGGGAAAACATGAGTATGTGACTCAGCTATGATGGATTTATACCAGTGTAGCTGAGAGCAAAATTTGGACTTTTAAGTTATTTTTCCCTTTTTTGTCATATTCATTCAAACCATCTCAGTCTCTTTTGGCCCATTCAATGCAATGAAAAGGCCTATAATTTTAAAATGTCCATTTAAAAAAAGTCAAATGGATTAACACAATACAAAAACCCATCCCATCCAAAGGCAAGCTAATCGGACCCTTCAAGATGCAGTCCTAAATCTCCTCATCAGCAGAGACCTTTAAATAAATAGTCGATGAGAAAAGAGAACATTACAACACAGACAGACAAAGCTTAATATTCTAACTTTTTTACTATAGGGCAAAAAAAGTGGTGGTCTAAATAGTTTAATGCAACTTGAGTTTCACATTTGACACACACACACACTTCTGCTCACCTAATTTTCTACTTCTGCCTCTGCAGTCTGACAGCTTCAGCAATTCTCCATATTAATTTAGAATTCCATACACGTCAGACAAACCTCAATCCTATTGTTTATATCAACTCTAATTTGCTCCAGATTTTTTTTTCATACTAGGGACCACACAAAAGCTTTTTTTAGATTTACTTTATTTTTCCCCCCCTCCAAGCTTCTGGTACTCAGTAAATCATAGATTTAAAAAAAGCCTTTCCACAGTTGGTATCATTTCTCATTGAATAATAACTTCTCTTACTTAGATAAGTTGTTCTCGTCCCTTTTTCTGTCTCTTCCCCTTGGCCACCCCTCCCCTACCAGATAAAATAATTTATCCATAGTACTGTAGTTCAGAGATTATGTGCATGCTGTCTTCATTTTATTTCCCATTTCATTTCAAATACTTATTACAAAATATAGTGTACACACACACACACACACACACACACACACACACACACACACACACA
>ML675611.1:32838022-32911631 GCA_007922155.1 Mesoclemmys tuberculata | reverse complement strand
ACACACACACACACACACACACACACACACACACACACACACACACACACACACACCCCAACCTCCATATATATGTGTGTGTGTGTGTGTATATATATACACACACACAATCACAACAGTCATAGCACCTGGAAAAAAATCATTAATGAGCCATCTGATTTCTTCTACTTCTTGATTATTATCTGTAGGTCTTAGCATAGTCAAAAACTGCAGTCAAAAACTCTTCTGATGTCTCTCCTTGCTGGGAACGTTAAGGGAGAAGCTGGATGGTGATCCTTTCAAGTTAATTATTAGAGGCTGATGAATACAGCCTAAGTTGAGATTTTAGAGGCAAAGGATGAGATTTACAAAGTCAACAAGAAGATTTCTCCACACAACTCTCCTCAAAATGAACATTGTACAGAGAGTGGTACTTATGAATGCCTTACCAGGTCCTTAATTGGACAAAGCAACCATTGATCTAATTTTTTTTTTTAAATTAGAAAAAGGCACATTATTGTTTTAACTAAAAAGATAGCTGAATATACACACAACATATAAGGGGAGTTGGAGACGCTATTAATATTCACGCTTTCTGGATGGATGTACCGAGCTGTGACTCAGTGAGTTACTGTATGCTGACAAGTGATAACTAACTGCTTATTGAATATGAAGATTACAAAAGGAACAAAGTAGGAAAACAATAAATAATTGTCAAAAAACAAAAGATAAACTATTGGCTGTTAAAACAAAACAATAAAACCATCAAGATTTTTTTTCATGCTTAACAAATACCACAGTTAGCAAAAATAGAGAAATATAATTGCTAATTTAATTTATTAAGTTTCTCATCACTGCTGAAGAGACTTTACAACTTAATGAAACATAATAAAAATAATGTCCTCTTAAAATTAAAATGTATACAAACAAGTGGGCCTATTATTAAAAAAAGGTGCAAAGGAATGAGGGAGCAGTAGTAGGTATCAAATACAATATAAGGTCATCAATGTTCAGAATAAAAACACCTTTTGAAATAAGGATTGAGGTTTTGATTTTTTTCCTGAAGGTGCTCAGCACTGATCTAACTGTGTTCCTGTCAAAGATGATGAAAATTTTCCATTGACTTCAATGAGAGCAGAGTTACGCCAGTGCTCAGCACATTTGAAAATCCCACTCTTAAACACTCTGTTTTCTTTTCAAATGAGGAAGGATAAATTGAGTCAAACATCAAAGGATTGAGTTTAATGCCATAGGTCCACCACAGCAAGGGTATGATTGTCATAAGGTTATTGTCATAATCTTTAACAGTGAGATTAATTAACCATTGGAACAATTTATCAAGGGTTATGATGGATTCTCCATCATAGACAATTTTTTAATGAAAATTGGATGTTTTTATCCAAAAGATCTGCTCTAGGAATTATTTTGGGGTAGTTCTATGACCTGTGTTATGACCACAATGGTCCCTACTGCCGTTGAAATCTATGAATATACACTAATGAACAAGCCAACCTAAAAATGGTAGTTGTTAGAAATATGGACAAATTTAATCTCTTGGCATTTGTGTACAACAACCATTGGCTTCATTGAAAGTTGTGTATGTATCTCTGAAAGTAGAATTTAGCCCTTAAAGGGGTTTTAATGACACTTCTACATTCTTCTTTAATAAAGATTTGCTGCACAGAGAGCTCAGTGGCATGCTAGATAGTTTAAGACAAATTTAGCCTCCTTTTTCGAACATCAGTTAACATACTGTATATACTGCTTTGCACATACATATTGCCTTTCATCCAGGGTCATGAAGCACTTTAAAAAACTGAGTTTATTAATCTTACCCACCATCCTGTGAAACAGATATTATTCTACATATTTTACAGGTGGGCTGATGGAGGAAAATAGTGAGGTTAATACCTTTTCTCTATGGTCACACAACTGAGTCAGTGAAAGATGCATGAATAGAATTTAGGGGTCTCAAATTTTATTCTCTTGCTCTAAATTACTTTAATATCTCACTTTTAAAAAATGTGACTGTTTAGATGAGTTCAAAATCTGTTTATAAAAAGTGGCTCCTATTCCTAACCTACAGAAATGGTGTTTGCTGCTTAGAAAATTTCTAAATGTGCTGCACGCACAATCCTACAGGAAACAGATTTTCAAATAGCCATCAGTGAAACAAAGAATTCATTTTCAGGATACTAAATGGGTACATCACGTACTTTTTTATTATTATTTTAACTATGCACCAGGACCTAATACATGGACTGAAGCCATATAGCAATATGGGAGAACCAGGCCCATAATATGTCTTGTCTAAGTTTCTAACAGAGGTCTGAGTCCCTTGAGATTTACATGGTTTGATTAAAAAAAGAAAAGGAAAAAAATAATAAACTCTAATGGAAACCATGTTTCGGTTATACTGCCAGGAGGGATTACGATATCATTAAGAGTCCTACATACCTCACTGAATGGAAAGAGGGCACAGGCAAAGAAAGGGTTTGGGGAGGAAAAAACCCAAAGCTACATTTCATTTTATATCTTAAGATATAAATGTTTGAAAAAAATTAAAAAGGCTCATTTTCATTTGGTATGAAAAATAGACCTTTCATCTGGCCCCAGCAAACATTGGAAAACCTCATACTCCTGGCATGAACTTCTGGAAAAGAGGTAATTGCTGGGGGGGAAACTCTCCTACTGTAAACCCCAGAAAACAACTTGAACAAAAAAACATATTTTTAGAACTCTACTTTAAAGCTGAATAATAATTGGAAGGTTGATTTGCTCATGTGTCCCCTAAAGACTTTGTGGTAAATTCCCACTGCCTGTGATGAATGCTTCTGATAAATACAGAAGGGGCAATCAGTTACAGGGGCTGAATTCCCACTGCAGTTAGGCAACTTGGCTACCAAGTGATTCAGTAGTCTTATACTCCACCCCTCTTTTTGTAGAGCTGGTTGGGAATTTTTCAACATAATGGGCTTTTTGGTCAGAAAATGCTGATTCGTCAAAACTGAAATGTTTTGATGAATCTCTTGTTAGGAAGGTTTCTGATATCCAGGATGTAATGTCTGATCAGAACTGGAGAGAGACCCCAGAAAACGTAGTTACTTACCAATAACTGTTGTTCTTCGAGATGTGTTGCTCATATCCATTCCACTTTGGTGTGCGCGCCTCTCGTGCACGGCCAATCGGAGAACTTTTTACTAGCAGCCCCTGCAGGGGCCGGCCTAGCGACCCCGTAGTGTCGCCGCCCTGCGGCAGCTCAACGGTCGCTGCCGGCCCCTCCCTCTTCAGTCCCTTCTTTCTGCCGACTCCGACAGCGGGGACGGAGGGTGGGTGTGGAATGGATATGAGCAACACATCTCGAAGAACAACAGTTACTGGTAAGTAACTACGTTTTCTCCTTCGAGTGGTTGCTCATATGCATTCCACTTTGGTGAATAACAAGCCTTACCTGGAGGCGGGTAGGAGTCATCGATGGGCTGTTCCCAGCACTGCCCTGCCGACGCGTGCATCGTCTCTGGCCTGCTGGACGATAGCGTAGTGCGTGGCAAAGGTGTGCACGGAAGACCAGGTGGCAGCCTTGCAGATGTCTTCCAGGGGAACCCTCTCCAGGAAGGCCGCCGACGCGGCCTGGGCCCTTGTCGAGTGTGCTGTCACCGGTCCGGGAAGTTGGACACCCGCACTCTCGTAGCACAGCCGGATACAGGCGGTGATCCACTTGGCGATGCCCTGTGATGACACTGGGGAACCTCTCATTCTCTCTGCTACTGCGACGAAGAGCTGAGTGGTCTTGCGGAGCGGCTTGGTTCTCTCTAGGTAGAACGCCAGAGCCCTCCTCACGTCGAGGATGTGTAGCCTCCTTTCGCCCTCGGACCCGTGTGGTTTTGGAAAAAACACAGGGAGGAAAATATCTTGGTTACAATGGAACCTGGAGACCACCTTAGGTAGAAAAGCTGGGTGAGGCCTAAGTTGTACCTTATCCCGGAAGAACACCGTATAGGGGCGTTCCGAGGTTAGGGCCCTCAGCTCGGACACCCTCCTGGCCGAGGTGATGGCCACAAGGAAGGCTACCTTCCAAGACAAGACCAGTAGGGGGCAAGTGGCCAAGGGTTCAAAGGGGGGCCCCGTCAGTCTGTCAAGGACTAGGTTCAGGTCCCAGGGAGGCACCGGGTCACGGACCTGTGGGTACAGCCTCTCGATTCCCCTGAGGAACCTCACCGACATGGGGTGAGAGAAAAGAGACCTCCCCTCCACCGGCTGGTGGAAAGCCGAAATGGCTGCCAAATGGACCCTTAGGGAAGCCAGCGCCAACCCTTGTTGTTTGAGCTGCAGCAGGTAGTCCAGGACCGCCTGCACGGAAGACGTACCGGGGGTTATGCCCCGCGATTCCGACCAGCAGGTGAACCTCCTCCATTTGGCCTTGTATGCACTCTGGGTGGAGGGCCTCCTGCTTCCCAGGAGCACACGTTGGACCTGCTCCGAGCAGGTTCTCTCCTCCTCCGTTAGCCAGAGAGCCTCCAGGCCGTCAGGTGTAGGGATTCCAGCTTGGGGTGCAGTAGGCGACCGCTGTCCTGAGAGAGAAGGTCCTGCCTCTTCGGTAGCTCGATCGGGGGAGCAACCGACAGGTCCTGGAGCAGGCAAAACCAATACTGTCTCGGCCACGATGGGGCGATCAGGATGATGTCCACTCCGTCCCTCTTGATTTTCAAGAGGACCCTGGGTAGGAGCGGGAGGGGGGGGAACGCATACAGGAGGCCCCCCATCCAGTCGATCAGGAACGCGTCGGAGACGGAGCCCGGCTCGCGACCCCTGAGCGAGCAGAACCTGGGGCACTTCGCGTTCCAGGCTGATGCGAATAGATCTAGATGGGGAACACCCCACTCGCGGAAGATCATGTCGACCACCTCCGGGTGAAGAGACCAGTCGTGTTGGGGAAGAAATGACCTGCTGAGGCGATCTGCCTCATCGTTCCTGACCCCCGGGAGGTGAGAGGCGGTTAAACAGAAGTTGCATCTCACTGCCAGGTCCCAAAGTCGAAGCGCCTCTTGACATAGTAGCGAGGAGTGCGCGCCCCCCTGTTTGTTGATATAGTACATCGCAGTGGTATTGTCTGTCAACACCTGAACCATTTTCCCGAATAAAGCGTGGCGAAACACTTTGCAAGCCAGTCTTACTGCCCTTAGTTCCTTTACATTGATATGTAGGGCAGTTTCCCTCCGGGACCAGAGGCCTTGTGTGGTCAGACCACCAGTGATATGGGCTCCCCATCCCCGGTCTGAGGCGTCCGTGATCAGGGTGACCGAGGGGGTGGGGGTCTTGAATGGAATTCCCTTCAATACGATTCTGGGGTCCAGCCACCAGTTCAACGAACCCAGTACCGCAGGGGGGACTGTTACCACCCTGTTCAGGGCATGCCTGTTGGGTGTGTACACTCTCTTTAACCAGCTCTGGAGGGGCCTGAGCCTGAGGCGGGCTAGCTCCACTACATAGGTGCAGGAGGCCATGTGGCCTAGCAGCCGTAGGCACTGCCTGGCTGTTGTCGTGGGACACCTCTGGAGTTGCGAAATTATCGCTGCCATGGCCTCGAACCTCGAGCGTGGGAGGGAGGCTTTGGCCCGCACCGAGTCCAGGCGAGCCCCTATGAACTCTATGTCCTGTACTGGATATAGCGTTGACTTCTGCTCGTTTATGAGCAGCCCCAGGGTATGGCAGGTGGTTTGGGCGAGGGAGACCGCCTCGCGTACCTGCGACTTGGTCTTGCCCCTTATTAGCCAATCGTCCAGGTATGGGAAGATCTGGACTCCCTTGCGCCTCAGGGAGGCAGCCACCACTGCCATGCACTTTGTGAACACCCTGGGGGACGAGGCCAGGCCAAAGGGAAGGACCGTGAACTGGTAGTGGCCACCAGCTACCGTAAACCTTAGGAATTTTCTGTGGGCGGGAAGGATGGAGACGTGGAAGTACGCATCCTTCAGATCTAGGGCGGCGAACCAGTCCCCTGGGTTCAATATTGGGATGATGGACGCTAGGGAGACCATGCGGAATTTCCGCTTTTCTATGTACCTGTTGAATCTGCGCAGGTCTAGTATGGGTCTGAAGCCCCCTTTTGCCTTGGGGACAAGGAAATACCTGGAGTAGAATCCCCTCCCCATCTCGAGTGGTGGAACCACTTCTATGGCACCTTTGAGAAGGAGGCTGAGAACCTCCTGACGGAGTACATGCTCGTGAGAGGGGTCCCTGAAAAGGGACGGGGGGGGGGAGAGTGGGGGGGGTAGCCTGTAGTTGGAGGGCATAGCCCCAGCGAATGGTGCTGAGGACCCATTGGTCCGATGTAATCTCCCGCCACAGGCTGAGGTACGGTCTTAGCCTGTCCCGGAAAGGCGGGGGGTGGCCCAAGGAACAGGGAAGGGAACCACCCTTGGACACAATGTCAAAATTGTCTTTTGCCCTTAGGTCCCTGGGAGGGGCCTTTGAAGGAGGACGAGGGGGTCGCGGTTTGGTCGCGCCGCCCTGCGCCCCTGTTTCTGTCCCTACCCCTGGAGGGGGGGTAGGGTCTAGGCTGCGGCCTAGCCTGCTGCTGTTGCCGCTGAGGGGTTTGGTGTGGCTGCTGGCGCGTCTGCAGCCTTGCCGCCTGGGGTGTGTAAAGGCCCAAGGAGCGTAGCGTGGTCCTTGAATCCTTTATGGCGTGCAGCTTCTCGTCTGTCTTTTCTGAGAAGAGGGCAGCTTTAGTGAACGGCAGGTCTTGTATGGAGTGCTGCACCTCTTGAGACAGTTCAGTCGACTGCAGCCAGACTGCCCGCCGCATAGCGACAGCGGAGGCCATAGCCCTGCTGGCAGTGTCTGCAGCGTCAGAGGCAGTTTGTAAGGCTGCACTGGCCACTGTCACCCCTTCCTCTAAGACCATGGCAAAATCGGCGGCCTGGTCAGGCGGCAGGGACTCTGAGAACCTTTTCAGGGAGTCCCATAGATTCAGATTGTACTTGCCCAGGAGAGCCTGATGGTTGGCTATCCTGAGCTGGAGCGCCCCTGTGGAGTAGACCTTCCTGCTGTAGAGGTCTAGTCTCCTACCCTCCTTGTTTTTTGGGGTGGCGCTCTGTGCACCCTGCCTGTCCTTTTGGTTGGCAGCCTCTACCACTAGGGTGCCGGCGGCAGGGTGCGCGTATAAGTATTCGTGCCCCTTGGCTGGCACATAATACTTCTTCTCGGCGCCCTTAGACGTGGGGGCGACCGAGGCAGGGGTCTGCCATACGGCATCGGCCAGGCGAAGGACCCTGTCGTGGAGAGGGAGGGCAACTCTAGAAGGGCCTTGGGTGCCCACCCGGCCGAAGAGGGGGTCCACCTCCTCCTCCAGAACCTTGACCTGTAAGTCCAGGTTCGAGGCCACCCGTTTCAGGAGTTCCTGGTGGGCCTTAAAATCAATGAGTGGGGCCCCTTGGTCCCTTATGACCGCCTCGTCTGGGGATGAGGAGTACGAGGGGTGGCGTGGTCCTGAGGAAGGGCCCTCCCCAGGGTCCTCCTCTTGTGAGGAAAGGGATTGGTCACCTTCATGCACAGAGGGTGCCTGTATGGAGTGGGTGACCGAGGCAGGGGCCGGCATAGTTCCCTGCCCCATCTGAGCTGCCCATTGGGCCCACATTGGCCACTGCCAGGGTCCTTGGGGCCAGGTCAGAGGCGGCGCCGGTGCCGAGGGCAATTCCGGCGCTGCTGTCGGTGGTGCCGGTACCATGGGGAGAGGTACCTGCGGTACCGGGGTCTGCGGTACCGAGGTCTGCGGTACCGAGGTCTGCGGTGCCGGGGGCGGCGGTGCCGGTTGTTGCGGTGCCGGTTGCGGTGCCGGTGAGGGTTCTCGCTCCTGGCGGCGGGTCCGGGATCCCGAGCCAGGGGTGCGGGGGAGGCGACGGCGGTGCCGAGAGGAGGTGCTCCGCGACTAGGAGCGATGACGCCTGCCTCGCCTATGGGACGACGCCGAGGATGAAGATGGTGATCTGCGCCGGGAGGATCTCCGTCGTCTTTTCCTCGGTGCCGGAGAGTGGTGATGAGAGCCCCGGCTCGGTGCCGGGCTCGAACTGGAACTCGAGCTGGAGCGGCGGCGGGAGCGCCGATGTGGGCCTTCCGGCGACGAAGGGGAAGAGTCTCTGGGCTCGGGCCTTCGGTGCCGGGTGATGGCCAAGATGAGCGGCTGGACGCTCGGTGCCGATGCCGCCCACCCTTCGGGGACACCCGGTGCGGGTTTGCCCCGGGAAGCAGACTCTGGTGCCCTCATGCGAGAGGGCGCCGGAGGCGTGGGCAAGGTCATCAGGACTCGTGCCGCCTCGTAAGCCTCCGGTGTCGACGGAGTCTGCAAGGCAGGTCCCTCGCTCACGCGAGTCGGAGAGACCTCCTTGGTTGGAGTCGGGCCCGGTGCTGGGGTCGGGGGCCAGTCCAGGGAGCGCACCTCTGTGCTCGACCCCGGCCGCTCCTGCGGTGCGGGGGAGCTCTCCACAGGCGAGTGCCGCTTCTTCTTCTTTTTCTTCGGCACCGTGGCCCCCGGTGCCAGAGGTGCACTCCGCACCGAGGATACACTCGGTGCCGAGGAGGACCGCGTGGGCTCGGACGCCGGGCTAAGCGCGGTCTCCATGAGGAATGCCTTCAGCCTCACCTCTCGGTCCTTTTGTGTCCGAGGCTTGAAGGACTTACAGATTTTACATCGGTCTCGCCGATGTTCCTCCCCCAGACACCGCAAGCAACTGTCGTGGGGGTCGCTAGCTGGGAAAGCCTTCCCGCAGCTAGCGCATGGCTTGAAGCCCGACGCGCCGGGCATGGCCGCAGGCGTCTGAGCCCGCAGGCTCCCTAACTAACTATAAAAACCCTTTCTAACTGTAAAACTAACTTAGTTCGAGGCGAACTACTAACTAAATACTCACTTTTAAGGCGAAACAACAAACTGAGAAGAGCAGGGGTTAGTTCTCGACCGACCGTCACGGGCGGAAAGAAGAGACTGAAGAGGGAGGGGCCGGCAGCGACCGTTGAGCTGCCGCAGGGCGGCGACACTACGGGGTCGCTAGGCCGGCCCCTGCAGGGGCTGCTAGTAAAAAGTTCTCCGATTGGCCATGCACGAGAGGCGCGCACACCAAAGTGGAATGCATATGAGCAACCACTCGAAGGAGAATAACTAAGTCTGGTGGTTAGGACACTCACTGGGATGTCTATCTCCTGTTGGAATGTCCCATTGTATATAAATAATTAAGTATTCATTGGGACAGAGAAAGAGTTTAAATTTTATGGCTGGTGGATAAGGCACTCATCTGGGTTGTGGGAAACCAAGGTTGAAGTCACTGCTGTAAGACAGACCATTTGCTATTGTGGGGTGGGGTGATCTGTTTTTGCAAAAATTCAAAAGGTCTTGGTTTCATCCTGATGTGGAATGAAACCTGGAAAAATTTTGTGAAATGGAATTCTTGTTTTCTGATCAGCCCTGTTTTGTTGTTGCTGTGTTATGGCTTTTATAGTGGATAATTTTAACTGTAGTTTTAGGGCTACAACTCCCCTAGGTAGATTGTTTCAGAGTAGGGGACTGTGGCTTCCACGAAGATGCACACACAAACATTTTATGAAATTCAGAAACATTTCAAATGTCTCATAGGGTTCATGAGAATCATAGCGTTTATAGGTTGTCCCCATCCTTCTCTTATATTTTGGGCTTATGTTAGCTTTGTCCAAAAGAGTTTGAGAAAACTGTCCAATGTGCAAAAAGCTACTGAAATTTACAATACAATCTACAAGATAGTTCAGTTTTGGTTTGAAACTCAGAGGCTTGTTCCTCTTGGATCATCCTAAATCACAACAGGTGCATTGTGTCACTGAGAGACAGCAGAAGTGCTAGAGTGGATGAATTAGCTTGGATAGAATAAGAACTGATCCACTGCAGTGTTTTTCCATTCCTTCAAGCCCTAGTTTTCTGTTTTCTGCAATCAATTCTTCCTATGCAATAAATTTTTTACTCATTTCAGGCATTCTGTTTGCTCCAGGCCTCTCTTCACCTTGCTGCCCCTGAACAAAATTTTAACCACACCACACCCATCTGACATTTCCAATACTGTTTGTACTTGCCCCGTTCTTTTAGATCATTTTAGCTCTCTCTGAGGGGAACTGACTGTCTGAAAGGCATGTACGTGCATGTTTGAGTGTGCATGCATCAGTGTGGGATCCAGTGCCCTTGTCCCAGTCAATTTAGAAAGACAATATTAAATGGAATTTGGACTTCAATAATTGATTTTGGGTGTGGGGGTATTTATAATCTTCAGAATCTAGTCTTCATTTCTTTTCTAGAAATATAAAGGTCTTTAAAGTGTAACTTATGCCCAATTTACTGTCCCTTTACACTGCAGAGTGGTGCAAAAAGATCTTGGCATAAATGAGTCCCTCCATCTCTAAAGCAATCTAATTTTTCAAAAACATCTTCATCCTTCCTGAAGCCTCAGGGTTAAGGGGCAAGTGGACAAGTTCTCTGCTAACAAAAAGAGCAGAAAAATGCATGGACTGCCACTGGTTTATGATTGTATCATACATTCCCTGTAATGGGAGCTAACTGCCAGCCAACATACAATTAAAGCACAATAAATCACTCTAGTAAAAGTGTTACTACAGTAAGGTGCATTCCAGTCTTCACATCACGTAAGTGCTATATTGTCAAATACACGAGGTTTCCATGTTACGCTCATTAGGGACTGAAATGATTCCATAGCAGGCTTGTTACAAGCAGTTAAGTGTCTAATAGAGGAGCTCTTACAATGCTGCACTTGGCACAAGAGCCATTGCTCTAAAATCTGCAAACTCCAGTAGTGCTGAACTGTTTTACAGAAGATGCTGTTTTACCATGTAACTTTGTATCTATCATTAGAACTTTGAAAGGATGTTTGATTAAAGTTACAGGGGAATGACAGAAAAGCTGTTCCTTTATTCTTTTGTCCCCTCATGCTTTCCCACAATTTGAGTGAGGAATGGGTCAAAGATATTCAGCAAATGGCTGTCAAAATATACATTTCTTATCTGACACATTCCATGGCAAGCAAAGAATTTTGGTGCTTTCTGATTCTGGTATTTAATAAAACCTGGCACTCACACAATACAGCTACATGAAGTATTAAATAGTAGTGTGTTAACTTCCAGTCCAAAACTTTAGTCAAGAAAACAAAACACATACAATGCCTTTAAATAGAAAAGCATTTATCTTTAAACTAACACTCTGACCGCTAGCTTAGGGCTCACTGTGAAGGATTCTGAGCATTCTCATTTCCATTCAGCAAATCACTCAGATCGCTTGTTTAACTTTAAGCAAATGAATCGTCCCACTGAATTCATCTGTCATTGAATCCATGGGACTGCTCACATGCTCAAAATTAAGCATGTTCTTAAGAACTTAGCTGGTTTAGGGCATTGCTCAATATGCTGTAGGTTTGAGCATGTATTTAGGCAGTTGTCAGGCAGTTTCCAAGCTGAATATGAAAGGACGTGTAAAGTGTCATATGGGAGGAACAAAATACTTTCCCTATTGTAGCCAATTTAATGAAGAATAAGACTATGAAAAAGTTGTTCTAATGTGTTTTTGCTTTTTACTCCTGCCCCCATATGTATTGTAAACCATGCTGGAGAAGAGACTGTCATTTACTAAATGTTTGTATGGGGCCTAGAAAAAGGCTGAGGCTCGTAATATAAATGTTAAGTGACAACAGTGGACAAAATAAAAGTTTTCATTGGGAGTTTCTATAAAATATAAAGTTGAGGGAACAAACAAACTATTAGAGCAATTATAGTTTGGAATAGGGAGAAACACACTAGCTCATCTTGCTCCTCTTCCAGCCAACGCTAGATTTTTTTTTTTTTTTAAAGCTTTGAGTCTATCGTTTTAAATTACTCTCAGGCAATGAGGCGTTCCTTGCCCATTTAAGAGGTAATAGCTAAAGGAAAAAGAGCATATAAGAAATTCAGCGCCTAATCATATTTGCATTTTATACTTCTACTCATTATATGCAATTTTTACTGGTGTAGGTGAAGAAGAAAATTAGTTGAACTTTTCACTAGGAAGAAGATGCCTCTAATGGGGCAGAATCTCACTCTGCATGGATCCTGACATTCAGGTCTAGAGGCTAGACTAAAAAGCCACACTGACACTATAAAATAAATAATGTAAGTCTCTTCTTTGCTTGAATCTTTCTTTTGAAGAGCTAGAAATTTTTCTTCTCTAAGGTGTCACATTTTCAAAGAGATAGTGATATAGGAGTCCTTCCTATAGGGACGTGTGCATGCATGCGTGCATGCAAAGGTTATTATTTAAAAGGAAAGGAAATCGCTTCTACATCCTGTGTGGTGTTCCTTTTCTTTTAAAGCTGTATATTCAGTAGGAATAAGGGATGGCAGTTGTTGGGGGGAACAGGAAATTGGTTTGAGATAAATTCCAAGTTTTTCCTTTATCCTGTTTTGCAGTTACTGAGAATTTGTGATTACTAAATATCTCTTATGGCATGTCACAAAGGGATTTTTACCCTAGACTGTCTTTTATATAAGAATTTTATAACTAGGCAAGCCTTAAATCTACATTTTCTTGCTTTTGTAGGTTTAAGTCTGACTGCTACGATATTTAAATGCAGGTATGAATTAATTATAATAATAAATTCATCAGCACCTTTCATCCCAAACCACTTTAAAAAAAAACATGCACAGGGATCATGTCACCCATCGCTAAAATGCAATCACCTCTAGGTCAAAACACATGTCCTGCTTACCAATGCATGATGAAACTAAAATTGGCACTTTAGCATAGAAAATTTCAGGGTGCATTTTGGTAGGCAGAATGCATTTACTCAGTGATTTTGACCAGAACGTTGGCTTGGCAAAAAGTGGAATGGGATATTTAATGACAGCAATCTGTAGTGCAGCCCTGAGGTATTAGTTTAGTCATGTCTGAGAAGGAATTGTGCCACTTACTGCATTGGGGGATCCCATCCAATTACTATCTAAGCCCATCCCTAATTAGATTTGAGATCAGATATGATCACAAAAAATACAAGGTGACGTGTGTTGTTCTGTGTATGTCTACGGAGTGTGCATGTGTGTTTGGTTAGGAGGTATTTTGGGATGTACTAATATCTGGACATACTTATCTCTGTAGATTAAACTTCTGGAGACATTTCAGGTTCCATCCAACCCCATCTGAAGTGAGCAGGAATCTATTGATTTCCATGGGAGTTGGATCAAAACTTGATTACACAAATACTGAAGACTGTTAACATCCTTTGTTGATTTTGCAAACTATTTTTTCTTAAACATAATATAAATAGAATTTTTAAGTGTCAATTAAATTTCATTCATTTTTTCAGTGTTGCCAGCTCTAGTAGTTTTATCCCAAGCCTCACAATATTGGGCATTTTTGTCCCGTAAAGCCCCAGCTTCTGGAGTCATGTGATGTTCCAATCTGTTCGTATTGCAAAACAAGGAAGTTTCTAGTCCTCATGATTGCAGAAGATAGCTTGAAAATAGGAATCCTAAAGGCTCCAAAAAGTTGTCATGTTTTAGCTATTTTTATGAAAATCTCATTTTTAGGCCAATCTCATGATTTTGGGGTACCTGTCTCTTGATTTTTTAACATTTGATATTATCAGTACCCATATTTTATTTAAAATCTTCCCTGCTGTATCAGAAACTATGAACCCAATGTTGTGCTGGTCATGGAAAACATAGTGAAAACAATCCAAAATAGATAGTGAAAGACTAGAAAATCTAATCTTTTCCAAAATAAGTGAGATGCGAAGAGCTATTAAAAACTAGAAAGGGTGAACATTAAATTAGTGCTTCAAAACATTTTTAAAAACATACATACTAGTAATAGCCTTTTTTCCTGTTTAAATGTGATTTATCTTCCAGTGTTCCTTTATGAAACAATAAATCAAAAGACTAGCTTTTATTTTTTTTTCACAGCCTCTCAGATGCACATGGCACAGGTCATTTGCCTAGAGGAGAACACTTATTTAAAGAGTCACAACTAGTCTCAGTGATATGTAACTTTTAAAATGATTTCTGAACTAGAAAAGATAAAAATCAGAATGTCTCTCACACTGATTCAGGACAGATTACAAAAACAAGAAAGTGAGCCTGGGAAATATGGTGCACAATACTGTGATTAGGATGGTGATATGCATACCAGCCATGGAATAGGCACAAGTAATTATTCTGACTTCATCTTCCATCAGCACACAGTAATAACTGTCAACCTACTGAACATCCGATAACACGATACAAGGAATAATGGCTGCGCATGCTGAAACTGAAAGGAATGCAAAGTAGCAATGTCTGAAGCGAAAGCCTAAGTCTTACGAATGGGGGAGGTGGGAAATCAGGACAGAAATGTCAATGGGTATGTAGGTTAACAGTGGTCTTCAGTCTTCTCACTCAAGAAAAAGAGATGTATTTGTTTACTAGGAAGAGTTGCCCAAGCAAACATGTAATCAAGAAAGGGATTTTTTAGTACGTACAAATTCGTTTCTGTGAGTGTTGGACAAGGGATTTTATTGGTAATAATGGCTAGTACATTTATACATTCATCTAATATGTAATCATGCTGTCGTTTCTAGTTAGCCATATGCGATATAATAAATTCAGTGTAGTGCTGTGTGAATTAAACTACCGTCTTGTGTCAGTGTGTGAAAACATGGGGTTTCACAGATATTCATAAATTTGTTGTAGGATTAGCTGTTACCATTTTCACTGCCACCATGGGCTTATCTGGCAGCTTTGAAGCCTCCTCGGGTGGAAACTTGTGGTTGTAACATTTCTTCTGATGGCAACATAGACCAAATCCCATAGCTCCCTACATGTCAGTGCAACGCCACAAAGCAGATCAAGGACCAGACAAGGGTCTCCATAGCCCTTGGACACCATTAAGCCAAGTTCTGTAGGAGCACCGTCCATGGGAATGCAGATGATGTTTTGGTGGCTGAGGACAGGTGCAACAGCAGTTATGGTTAATGGGTCTATATGGATCTAAGCAGCCAAACAGCAGGTGTGCTTCCTCTAAGATTATGAAGAGCTTTGCAGCTTGATGCCCTTTTATGCTGGATCTCTGTGGCATTCCAGCATTCAATTTCACGTTTCTTAATTCCCATACAATTAGGCAACAACTCCCCACCTACACTTGTTCGGGTACCATAGCATCAAGGTGGGCTCTCCATGCTAATTATGCAGCCAGTTTCACCTAGTAAGCAGGTCAATCCTCTCAACAGTTGTCCTCTAAATATCAATTAAAAAAAGAGCTTTTCTATGTGACTGATGCAGATTTACTGGTGGGTGTTAAAGCATGCACACATTCATACACCACCATGTACTGAGAGACTCAACAGCTCATCAGCTGGAAAAATGAAAATAAAAAGTCTATAATTAGGGAGCTGTTGTTTTTTCCCCGTTAAGAGAGAGAAAATCTAAAACAGATGGCATCGGAGTTACACCACAGAAGTGCATGGAACAAGCTTTTGATGAATCAGGTGGTGTAAGTCTTATTGGAGAGTCTTCTATTTAAGAAAGAAAGATTACCATTGATTAAAAAAGAGCTATACTCTTTCGAACCATTTGCAATTCACAGACTTTGAGTACACAGGCTCACTCACTCACAGCAGATAAGGCACCGGTGTTTTTTAATGGGGGAAAGACTAAACGTTGTCAGCACTGGACCCTGTTCGTTAGGTGGCCATAGTTGCTCAGGCAGCATCATGTACTGACTTACTGGCTGTAGGCAGCTGCAGATGTTCAGGTCCGTGCCTCTTCCAGAGCACAACAATCACTCATAAGATGCAGAGCATAAAAGGCCTGCAATGTATCCCAAAAGTGATGGAAGTAACTGTGACTTGCGCTAACGAATTGTGGAAGGATAATTTCCTTTGCTTTTTTTCCTTAAAACAAATCTCAGCATTCTCTTTCACCTCAGTGACCTTTGTAAAAACTCCACAGTGACTAATTATAAGACAAGGAGGAGCATCTACTATTAGCAGAAATAGGATTGTTGTTCAATAACCTTGGGAGGTTACACATTCAATGATGCTCTGAATATGCAGTTATTAGATGGGGGTCTATTGAAGGTTGTTTCGGATTGCTGCTGGCGTCTTGCTGCTGAGCTCTGTGTATTCAATGCCACAATGTCAGCAGCTTGAAATTCCCTGTCTGGTTTTTTTGTTGCTAATAATCTTTCATTGAGTGCTGTTTGTAAAGAGGGAGAAGGAAGGGTTTTCTAAGCTGGCGTGTTATCCAGAGCTCTCTTTGTAAAGCTAGTTCTGAAAGTATTTGCTGTCATGTTGTTCACCTGAAGCAGTGAGTCACGAATTTGAAAAACCTAATTACTTAAATGGCTGTGATGCTTGCTCATGTTGATTAGCAACATAGAACACAGATGTTTGTCATCATCTTTGTGCCATATATATGGCTTTGTTTTAAGCAAAGTAGCAGGAAGTATTGAGGCAGTAGTAGGTCAGCCAGAGATTGTGGCACAGAGCCATGCTCTCTACTTTCTTTTTTGTCTCAAAAGAAAAGAAGATTTGATATATTTCAGAGCTTCTGAGATAAGGGAGAATGATGCTTTCTCTTGCATCTGTTTTGTTCTCTCTTTCACTGAGGGGAGGTGTAACTAAAAACAAGATGGTTTTTGCAAAGATGCCTTCTTTATGGATTCCGTTCCAGTTTTGTTTGTAAGTGGTACCTAATGAAGCTATCATATTAATTCTGGGCCTTAGCACTCTTCCTTTTTATTCTTTTGTTATAAGTGAGAAGAATTCCAGCTCCTAAATGACTTGGGGGCAAATGATTTTGAAAGGTCTTTGCCACTAGTGACAGAAACAAAGCTGTTATGATTTTGGATTCTTGGAAGTTACTTGTACTCAGAGAGAAACCAGCACAGTAATACACAGAGTGTAAACACAGAGTCTTTATTCAACTACAACTAAGACCCAGCCACAACTGGCTGAGCTGACCCATAATAGTCTAACTCTGTTGCTACAGCAACCAACTAGGCAGGACACAGAATACAAGCTACAGCAAGCTAAGGAAGCCACAAAATACACAACAATTTTCCAACGCAGATGCTCAGCTCCACAGGCAAAGTTCTTTCAAATGTAACTCTTTTTAAAGTTTGGCTACTGGAAGAAGATCAGAGGGAAACAAAGCAGTGTTACTAGCCTGTTTTGAAGAGGATTTCAGCCTGATTGTGTGTGTGGCTCTTCACAGACACAACAGTAACTGAGGAGAGTTGAAAATGCATTAATTACAACACCAATTAGCCTCCATCAGAGAGGTGGTGTTAAGTTAAAATAACAGTCTGTCGGCCAAATTTTGATGGATGTAGACCCATTTGCACACACCAAAAAGTGCACATTGGCATACCATACATTTAACTTAAGGATAAGATGAATATCCTAGATAGTTGGACAGGTGTGAAGACAGTTGAATCTTTCTTGCCACACTCCTCCAAAATGGCTTCACTTCAGTTTTATAGAGGTTTCATCAGTCCAAAACACAACTCTGCAACATCTGTTGTCTTCTTTTTACAATAGAAGAGCATTTTACAATATCCCCTTCCCAGCTTTGGAGTAGTGGGTCAGTATTTGCCCCATGCTATCATCAGAATTGAATGACAAACTATGGTAAATGCATGTGCATTGCACCCACACTTTCCCCCCATTCCTTGAAAAAAATTGCCCTCATAATTCTGGGAATTCAAAATGCATGTTGCACAAACAATCTTTACTATGCCCTTTCCCTTTATAACATCAGCTTGCTAATAAGGCCATTTTTTCACTGTTTACAGTCTTAATCTTGCCTTAGTGAACATTTATTTTCTGTTTGTGCACACCCAGTATGAGGTTTGTAGAACCTTGGACTCCATCAGATTCACTTGACCTTAGTTTGCAGGCTCCACTTGCTGTTGGCATTCAGAACAACTGGTGTATTTTTCACCAGATTAGCCTATTTTGAAACCAAGATGCTGTAATATTCAGCTTCTTTCCCATTGTGACATGATATTTTAATATATTCTGTATATGCTGTGGAAAACTATTGTGTCTGACCAAAGTCAAATGCAGAATAGCACAATTTCTTTACAATTCTAGTTAAACTGTTAATTGATGCTAGGGCCTTTTAAGAACTGACATTTAGCACAAATAAATAACATAAGAAACATCACTAATAAAGTACAAAAGTGTTTTTTTCCACTTTCAGCCTTCTGAACCCAGTTCTGGTCTAAATTACATATATACAGGTCTATTTGAAGTCAATGGATATTCCCAGTTGTAACTCAGGGCCTGATGCAAAGCCCATTGAAATCACTGGAAGAGAAGAATTTGGTCAAATGTCTGTAACCCTTGTGGGTGGAAAACTATATATTTCCTTTTACTGTTATTAGATATTACTTAAGATAACCAGTGTGGATATCAATACTGCCGTTCAAATGAACCCTGAAGAGCATATGCTGAGTAAAGAACACAAATGAATTTGTTGGTATGTCCATGAACTAAATACCAAGCATGTGACTGAGCTCAAAAGGAACAAAACTAACACAGTGAGCAAAAATAAACCAAGGAGCGGATAGGCAACACCAGAACAAAATGCCAGTGCTGTGACAATATAAAAGCCATCTGTGTCAGACAACAATTAACATGGCTCAATTAATATACCTTTCTTGTCACACCAAATGCCAGTGAAAAAAAGACAATGATCTGAATGTCAAGAAAGAAAGAAAGATGAACTCAACACCAGTCCATGTTAAAACAGCTGCCCTAAAATAATCTATTTTTCCTTTATCTTTGTATATAGTTCAGGGTTTAATTACCGAAGATCTGAATTATTCTACAGGATGTCAAAAGAGACCACTGATCTCATAATCTGCTTCTAGGTATCAGCCTTAACAATGAAAATGACAGCTTGTGGAGGAAAATTAAAATGGAGTCTCTCTGCCCTAGATGGGGGAAAAGATGGATTCTCTTTCCTTACTGATTTTTAGTCTGTGAGTATAGCAGTCAAGGTCTAAGATAGAAAGTGCTTTGCTAGCAGATGTTTAGACTTAGAATCTATTGCCATAACAAGATAGTTATGAGAGCTGGGCGCCAGTAGGCACGGAATGTGAAGGAAGACCTTGTAGTTCAGATAGAGGGGGGTGAAAAGTATTGGGCCAAGTGTTTTTAGATAAAGAGCCCTTTGCCTTACTTTTTGTCTTAGCCTTTGTCTTTGCCATGGAAACTGTGACGTATAAGACCTGTTTGTGTAAGGTTATATAAGCTTTAAGAAGTGTATGCTTAGGGTCGCTCCCACCACCGAGCTACCTCCTTGTGCAAGGATAAATAAACTTTGACTTTGCTAACCTGTTGTCTGGCTAATTTGGACCATCCGCTGGGCAACGGACATGTAAGTTAGGACCCCTGAGTTTGGGTTCCTCGACAAGCTATAAATGGTGTATTTTACTATACAAGTTGTCACTGGCAAAAATTAAATTTTTTGGAAACAAGTCCATTTCACCTTGCAACAAGACATTTTGAATTGTTTCAAGATGTTAAAAATAGCAGTATAGCGAAAAATGGAGGAATGGAAGGAAAGGAGAGAATACTTAAGTTTATAAATGCATAATACCTACGTGCACATAATATGTCAGTCGTTTATGTTTAAAGCATGATGGGCTCAGTCAGGTTCTATTGACCTCACTGAGGGCAGAATCAAACCCTGTTTGTCCTATCACAACTCCAAACCATTCCATGTGCTGTTACTAAATGAGTCCTGCCTTATGTCCTTTATTCAATGTTAATAACCTTTTACCAATATAATCCGTTTTATAATGTCTCCAATTTTCAGCTGAGCAGTTGCTAGATCCCAGTTTTGTCAACCCTTATCACATGAGTAACTATGTTCATGGCATGACTAGGTAGACTTAGAAGGATTAGATTTTTGTTGGTAAATGTCAGTAAGTCCATTTCACTATAAATCCACAAACAGGTGAAAAAAATTTCCATTGATAATAAATGAAATTTACAGATAAACAAAGTAAGAAATCCTGCTTGAGAACTAGAGTTTGATTTAAGGATGTTTACTTTGAATATTTTGACATATGATATTAACAGTTTGTGTGTTGACAGTTTTACAAAGCTTTAATTTCTTGAATCTCAGCATCTACTGTCCCTATTGTCTGACCCATCATATAATTTCCCACAACTGTGAAATTAAAAAAAAAATGCTTAAAATCCATCATTATGCACAATTGTTAAAAATTAAATTGATAAAAATCTGAAAAAATGCTTAAAAATAAACTTCGATGTCCGCTGAAATTATAAAAAGAAACAAACCCCAAATTCTGCCGTGTGTATGGATAAGTGACTAAAAGTTTGCAGGATCAGAGTCCTAATAGCTGTACAATGATCTGAAAATGCAAAGCGCCACGTTTGCTCTGTGAACAGTATTTGTATCTACATCGACATAGACAGCTGTGTGTATAATATACCTGGATCAATATTAACAATACACATAACTGACAAAAAACAGCTTGGTAATACTTTCAAGTTAAGCTATTACATTGCATAAGTGAACACTTAAAGCTCACTGATGTTTTCTCAATTGGCTTAGTTATTTTTTATGTATTTATTTATAATGTAGAAAAAATGTATTTAACTGGTCTTTCAAATGCAAGGCTTTATTTATTTTATTTATTTATTCTCTTTACTGTTTTGCTTTATAGATCCTTAAGAATACCACAAGGGCTTGTTAAAATACTTAGATACAGTGAGAAACCGTAAATAGAACTTGATCCAGAGTGCATGTCCTGATCCACAGTGGAATCCTGCAATCCGTATTCCAATAGTGCTCAGTCCCGCAATGTTCTCAGTACCTCGCAGCTCCTGACTGATCTCAGTGGGAATGTTGGCTGCTTAGCACTGCCAAGGAGCATTTTCAAGGAGCAAGCCCATAATCGTTATTCACCCAATTATCACCCATGTATTCCTATTGATTTCAAAGAGTTCACTCTTGTACAAGGATTATTTGCATGAATGGGGGATCGCAGAACCAACCCCTCAATCAGTAATACTTGTTATACATTTCTCACAGGCAACATGCTAAAAACATAATAATCAGACACAGAACATATATTAAACAGCACTGTTTTCAAATCAAGTCTGAATCTTTTCTTTTTTACTAGCAAGGAACTTTTAAAATATGTAACTTCAATTGCTTCCTGCCTGTTAGAGTTTTGGATGAGAAAAAACTTTATCAGCTATTCTCCTCTCCAAACTGTAAAAGGGTATGAGGGTACAATAAAAAGTTAGTTGCACAGAACAAATGTAATATGCAATTGCATGAAATAGCCTAATTCGTCCGGGGGGGGGGAGAGTCACCATCTTACTGCATCACCAAAATCTGTTCTATTAATGATCAAGTGACCTTAAATGCCAAAGAGCCTTTAAGAGTAATGGGGTGTGATCTCAAGCCACTGAGTGACGTGAATCCAATTCCTTCTCAAGGGCTCAAGCTGCAATCTCTCCATTAATGTATTAGTATCAGTAGATGAAACGTAACAAATACTACATCTCATTTACATAATAGATGAGACTGGAGAAGCAGTTCCAGATGGCTGATGAGCACCTTGAACCAAAAGAACATATTTTTTTTATGATCTATCTGCATCTAGGAGTCTAAAGTGCTGAGATTAGATCAAATTGACAGGAATATGGACTTTGAGTGATTTGTTGCCCTTAAACTGGGCAAAAGTTAAAATATCTCTCGAGCAAAAGTACTGCATTCAGCTACAGGACCTAACCTGCTCCTTGTTGTTGGGACATGTGTCATATTTGCTGGGGTTCTTCAGTTCTAATCAGTGGTGCAGACTTCACAGAAAATTCTCTTCTCTGTTCTACCATGCTGAACGTGACTTCAAAGAGATGGCTCACATGCTCAAAATTAAACACATGCTAAAGTACTTTACCAGATTGGGGCCTTAATGCATATCATGCAGAACTGTGAGATTATTCAAAACTTTCTGTACTGCCATGTTCTGGACACTGTAAAGACATTGTAGATGTGGAATGTATGTTTGCATTATAAATTATATTTATCATCTTGGATGAGACATATATAAAATTAAATATGTTAGGGTTGCTTTATCAAGAGCTAAGTATTTTATTTTCCATTGCTGGAGGAAGGAAACAAATGAATTCATGTCCTTGATGGGTCTTTATTCTTGGAGAAGCTTGTTGGATGAGAAAGTTTTTCAATTCTGTGAAAATTTTCAAGATGTTGGAAACTTTTCTCATCACAGTTTGGGGGCAGGGAGTGGGAAGTAAAAATCTTAATTTTCATTAATCAAAATAATTAAAGTTGGTTCAGGTCAATCAAGACATTGAGTTGAACCATTTTTTATTTTTATTTTTTTTAATGTATCATCATTTATCTTAAATTTGAAATGAAAAGTCTTTTGAACTGAAAAAAATTAAACTTTCAATTTTTTCAAAATTTTTTTAGGCAAGAAATTAAACGAAATTGATTCTTTCTGCCAGAAAGTTGGTTTGAACAAAATGACCATTTTAAGTGGGGGAAAAAATGGTTTCTGGGAAAAAATTATGAACAACTCCAGTAAGATGCTTTGACGTAGGAGAAAATGGGGAACTCTCACATTGAACTGCTACTGCTCAAAGTATTGATCGTATGAGTTTCTGGCTGCCTTCATCCTTGATGGAATTTTGGGGGAAGCATGGACTAACAAATATTTTTTAGGAAGGGGAAGTAGATTTTGGAGTTTCTGAAAATATTGTATCTATTTATTTTTTAATGTTATACTCTTATTATGTACTTCTGTTGCTGCTGTACAGTTTAATTTCAGAAAGCTACATATCCTTTAACATCCATGTTTTTAAACATTCATGTAACTGAAAGACTTCTCAAGATAATGGGAAGTCAAAGTGGAGGGCTAGATATGATGATAAATCTTCTTTCCAATCAGTCCTAATAAATTAATGGAGAGTATTGGGAAGAACATAGCTAACAAGGGAAGAAATGTGAAACTAGAACCACTGGTTTAAATTACACCAGGATATAGTTCTAAATAGCATATAGATATTATAAGCAGATACTGTGGTACACAGTGCAGCAAAGAGCAGTTTGGTCAAACAACCTTGCTGTAATTTCTAATTAGAAAATATGATGATGGACTCATTTGGTGGGTGGCAAGATGCTTTCTTAGTCGTCTTTTTTATGATTATTTTTCATTCTTTTCCTTCCTGGAAAAATAGTAACATAAAGTTGCTATCTTGAAATATGATTTTCCCTTCAGTGCTCAAGCACATTTCTGGGCTGGGCATCCTCTGGAATCTGCAGAAGTCATCAATAAGACGACAGTGTGGGGAGGTGAGGTGGAATGAGGAAAGTGCAATGCTGATATAACCCTTTGTGCCATGTGAAGCATAACATAGAAGCATGCTTCATTACAAGAAGATGGATATGAAATGCATTTGAGTAAAACAGCCAGATTTATGTCGACTTGATATTAAGTTAATATTGATTTAGACAAAACTGCCAAAACATCAATAGATATATTAATTCATATTATGAAGATATTTTGGCAGTTCTGTATTTTATTTTATTTTTAAGCTTAGTGAAAGGTATACTCAAACTAATTTGTCCCTATGGGTTGTCCTATTTAGCGCTCTCTCTGTCTGCTCTATCTTCTCTTAATTTGTTCAAGCACACACTTTTATCAATCCTTAAATTCAGATGGATTTTTGCTTCTCCCCTCAGGACCATTCCACCTCATTAAGGCGGGTGGTGGAAAAAATACAACTGCAAACATCTCGAGCTATGGTGGTTGTCAGGATTTCTCAGTCACCGATTAAATGTTTGTAACCCAATTTTGATTTGTCAATATATTTATTGAGCATAAGAATTTACAAAAATGTGTGGCTTTCTTTGTGCAGCATTTCACTTAAGCTCAGCACAGACCACCCCCCAGGCAGATGTGTAGGCAGACAGTTCCCCTTTTCCAGGAGTATTCTCTTAGTGGCACAAAGTGGCCATAACCAAGTTTGAAAATTTGGTTCTTTGTCTTGTAGATTTTGAAAACCACATTTTGCAGGGTCTCCAAAAATACTCTATCAAAATATATGTGCTCAAAGCTCCCCTCATAAATAAGCATGCATAAAGGTAACCCTTTGCACTGAGTTATCCAATCTGAGCATGGAAATAAAATATAATTAACTTCCTGTGTATAAATGTGTGCACTTGCATATTTTGAGAATACAGTTTAGGAGGCAATTTTGACCTAGGGTCCTTCCAGTAGAAGAGGTGAACAGTTGGTCTTTGTGATCCTTAGGTCTTTACATTTAAAGGTAATGTAAAGAGCTGGTTGAAATACAAATATCATTTTACAAAATGACAAGTTTTTATTTCAAAATCCTGCATCTTGGCAGGGGTTAGACTAGATGACCCTTGCAGTCCCTTCTAACCCTATGGTTCTATAGGATATTCTGATGTGGGGCTCCCTCAGTCTTTCCTCCTTTCTTGCTGCTCTGGCTGTTTTGTGTCAGCATGCCTGTAAGGACCCTACCTGGTGAGAAGGTTTGCATGCTTACCAGATCAGGCCCTGCAGATGAGTTAAGGTGGAGAAAAGACTATTTTCTCTAGTTTGTGCATTGCAGTGGACACCTAGGCATCCAGACATCTGGCATGGAGCTGTGGGGTACATACTCACAAACAGAAACACAGGTGCCTAATGGAACTGAGTGAATTCAGGTGCCTAAGGGGTTCAGACGTAGCTGCAGGTTCTGTGAATTCCACCAGGGCCTGATTCTGGGATTTAGGCACCTGAAGTGGCAGTTAGGCATCTACCTCCCTTTGTGCCTAACTCTGAACCACAGTGAGTTAAAAAATTACTCAGATATTACTGTGTACACATTCTACTTACCAGCAAATTTATGTTTTAAAATAAAAAAGAATAGAGGGGGGGGAATATTGATTGAAAGAATAAAATGAAAATGGAGGAGAGCACGTTCCCAATAAAAAACAACTCTAGAGAGGCCATGGAAAAAGCAGAGGAAAAAATCAAATGAGCAGACAGACAGATCATCAGATGTGATTGAATTGTATTTAGTCTATCTGAAATGGCAGGGGGTAGAAAGCACAAGTGATTACATCACCTTTCCACTGCCTTAAACCAGGCGGGGGGTAAGCAGGCATGGGCCAATTGAGTTGCTGGCATTCGTTCAAGAAGTCCCAAGGCTAGTAATCAGTGGATAACTGTCTATGCCAAGGAATCATGGGGTGAGATTCTCTGGCCTGCGTTCTACAGGAGATCAGACTATGGGTTTGTAATGGTCCCAGCTAGCCTTAAAATCTATTAATCACCACATCTGGTACCAACGTTAGTACTCTCAGCTGAGAAGACAAGGACTGAACAGAGATCAGAACTGAACTACCCTACCCAGGGAGATCATGGGCAGCTTAACAAATAAGTACAGGATGAACATCAATGTAGTGCATATAACTTCCTGAGCCTCATGGCTGGATGCAGCCTGATTACACTTGAAGCTGTTGCCAGGGAAATTGCAGCACTGGTATAGGTTGAACTTGGTAGGTTTGGAAGGATTAGATTTTTATCTGTAAATGTCAATTTCCATACACACACACACACACAAACCTAAGAAAAACTATTTCCATCGATGATAATTGAAATTTACAGATAGGCAAAAAGAAAAATGCTGCTTGAGAACTCATCAGACTGTCATTAAATAATTGTCTGACCCTTCACCCGCATAATTTCCTCTCACTGTGAAAATTCAAATGAAAAAATCGAAACAAATGCTTACAATTATTTCAGGCAGCTGTAAAAATTTAAATAGATCAAGATAGAAAAAATGTCTAAACACTGATATTATCCATCAAAATGATTTTAAATAATTGAATGCTGCCGAGCCTTAACTATATGTCCATTTAACAGAGCAATGCCTAAATATGTCTCTTGGTGGGAGACAAGGAACTACAGAGGTGTGGAATCTGCCTTCTGAACAGATGCCCCAGTGGGGAGTTCCCCTAAGCTACGGAATTCTCTGATGGGCATCTATGGTTGGATTACAGCCCTCTTGCACCACTGAAGTGCCACAGAAAGTCCACAACCTGACTAGTGAATCTGTTCCTGCATAGATTGAGTTGCATGCGGTGGATAGGGGGAAGCTTGTCTCACTGCTGCCTAAATTGGTACATGTTCTGTGGATAAAAAGAATTTCAGAGTTGTCACTCAGTTTCATTCACACTAAGAGAAATTTAGCCTTCTCACTAATGCTGGCAACCTGGAGTGGCTTCTCCCCTATCCTTGCATGGGCTGGGTTCTCGGTTCTTTTTATTTTTACACCTGTTGCCTCCACCCAAGGTGATTTCTCACTGAGCTACAGGTACCTGGGGTGCTTTCTCTTGTGAAAACTGAATAATGCTGGCAAGGGGTATGAAAACCAATAAAGTACATAGCACAATCCCCGGTTAAGAAATGACATGTACAAAAATAACAATATAACAAAGAGAGACTTTACTGGGAGCAGGAAAATAGGATCTGGGGAAAGACAGAGTTTGGGTTAACTAATAACTACTAAAACAGAAAGGAGCATAAACTCTGGCAAGTGAAGAGTAAAAATATAATAAGAAAGGCCAAAAAATAATTTGAATAACAGCTAACTAAACACTCAAAAAGTAACAGTACACAATTATTTAAGTACATAAGAAGCAGGAAGCTTGCTAAAGAATCAGTGGGGCCACTGGGCAATCATTCTAAAGAAGCACTCAAGGAAGATAAGTCCATTGAGGAGAAATTAAATTAATTCTTTGCATTGGTCTTCATGGATGAGGATGTGTGGAAGATTCCAAAACCATTCCTAAACCATTCTTTTTAAGATGATAAATCTGAGGAACTATCCCAGATTGAGGTGTCATTAGAGCAGGTTTGGGAACAAATTGATATGTTAAACAGTAATAAGTCACCAGGACCAGGTGGTATTCACCCTAGAGTTCTCAAATGTGAAACTGAAGAACTACTAACTCTGGTATGTAACCTATCATTTAAATCAGCCTCTGTACTAGATGACTGGAGGATAGCTAATATGATACCAATTTTTTAAAAAAGGCTCCGGAGGTGATCCTAGCAATTACAGGCAGGTAAGGCTAACTTCAGTATCAAGAAAATTGCTTGAAACTATAGCAAAGAACAGATTTATCAGGCACATAGATTAATGTGATTTGTTGGGGAAGAGTCAACAAGATTTTTATAAAGGGAAATCCTGCTTCATCAATCTACTAGAATTCTTTGAGGAGGTCAACAAGCATGTTGACAAGGGTGATCAGGTGGATATAGTGAAGTTAGATTTTCAGAAAACCTCTGACAAGGTTCCTCACCAAAGGCTCATAAGCAAAGTAAGCTGTCATGGGATAAGAAGAAAGATCTTCTCCTGGATCAGTAAATGGTTAAAAGATAGGAAACAAAGGGTAGGAATAAATGATCAATTTTCAGACTGGAGAGAGATAAATAGTACAGATCCCTGGGGGACGCCACTAGGACCTGTACTATTCAACATATTCATAAATGATCTGGAAAAAGGGGTAAGCAGTGAGGTGGCAAAATTTGCAGATAATACGAAACTATTCAAGATAGTTAAGTCCTAAGCAAACAGTGAAGAGTTGCAAAAGGATGTTACTAAACTGGGTGAATGGGCAACCAAATGGCAGATGAAATTCAATCTAGATAAATGCAAAGTAATGCATATTGGAAAACATAATCCCAACTATACATATAAAATGATGGGTTCTAAATTAGCTGTTACCACTCAAGAAAGAGATCTTAGTGGTCATTGTGGATAGTTCTCTGAAAACATCCATTCAATGTGCAGCAGCAGTCAGAAAAGCTAACAGAATGTTGGGAATCATTATGAAAGAGATAGATAAGACAGAAAATATCATATTTATAAATCCATGGTATGTCCACGTCTTGAATACCGGCAAAGGCAACAAAAGGCAACAAAAATGATTCAGGGTATGGAACAACTTCTATATGAGTAGAGATTAAAAAGACTTAATAAGACTGGGACTTTTCATCTTGGAAAAGACGACTAAGGGGGGATGTGATAGAGGTCTATAAAATCATGCCGGTTGTGGAGAAAGAAAATAAGGCAGTGTTATATACCCCTTCTCATAACACAAGAACTAGGGGGTCACCAAATGAAATTAGTAGGCAGCAGGTTTAAACAAACAAAAGGAAGTATTTCTTCAGACAATGCACAGTCAATCTGTGGAACTCTTTGCCAGAGGATGTTGTGAAGCCCAAGACTACAAGAGGGTTAAAAAAATAACTAGATAAGTTCATGGAGGATAGGTCCACGAGGTCATAGAGGTTAGGTTCAGGAGGATAGGATATTAGCCAGGATTGGTATAGATGCAAAATCATGCTTCAAAGTGTCCTAGACTCTATTTGCCAGAAGCTGGGAATGGGTGAGAGGGGGTGGATCACTTGATGATTACCTTTTCTGTTCATTCACTCTGAAGAACCTGTCATTGGCTACTGTTGGAAGACAGGATCCTGGGCTAGATGGACCATTGTTTTGTCCCAATATGACTGTTCTTATGTTGTTAAGGCATTGCCAGCAAATCCATATGTAAGCCTTTGTCAATCTTTTCTCCTAAAGAAGGGTTTAAATATATACCAGGAGCTTGTCTTTATCTGGCAATAACTTTTCCCCTGAAATACATGCAGTGAATTGAGTTCTGTTTGTGTATCATGGTGACTGTTAATGAGATCCCATGGATGAAAGATGAGCATGTTCTGACTAGCAATACAGTTTAGAGTAAAATGACAATCAGGACAAAATGTATTTTGCCGATAAATCAGAAGAACAAATTTTCGTCCATAGGTGAAATTTCGATGGCAGGAATGCAATGTTTAACCTGTCTTTTGTAATTTAAGTACAGTGATGGAATTGTGGATTCCACCCTCCTCCTTTCTTTCCCTTTCCCGCACAAAAAAAAATCTTGTACGAAGATCAATGAAGCCTAGTCATTATGGAGTTCTGTTACCATAACCATATGCTATATATCTATATTTTATGTCAGCTCTGATTTTTGTTGACAATGAGACTTTGCTGTTTCAGTTCTCTGCAAAGGTTTGATTGTGAACTGTCAAAACTAAATTGATTGTGTGGTATCTCATGAGATGACTGAAAGAAACTGCAATCACCTTGCTATGTTTTTTGCTTTCTTCTTACATGTTCCCACAAACCAACTAATCAATTTTTCTGTCTTTGCACGTTCCCTCCAAGACAGACAGAAATGGATGAAAGCAGCATCTGTAATGCCAGATGCCCATTGCAACTTTTTTCAGTGAACCATCAAAATAGTGCATGACCACTCTTTAGAGAGACCAGAATTTATGCTAGACTTCACAGCCTTTCTTCGTTGGTGTTTCTGTTCACCCATAATATCAAAGATGGAAATAGTGAGCCATTGCAATCCTTGCCAGGCTGGAACTGTTTCTTCTTATTTTCCTTTCTTATTTACCTGTCTAAATGATATGTTCCACCTTGCATTGTTCAGTATTTAATGCTCTTCCCTCTCATACACTGAACAGAAATTCTGGATGTGCAAAGAAATGCAGATGATGTTTATGTCCTTTTTGTACCAGTAACCAGGAGTAAAGAACACTAAAGTTCACCATCTATAGATGACTAGATGACTAGATGATCATATTGGTCCCTTCTGACCTATGAGTCTATGAGTCTATGATAAAGGGCTAATTTTAAAGCGGTGTGCCAAGCACTGAAGTTTGTTTGGAGGTGTATCAGTAAATCTTACCCAGCTGCTATTCCGAACCACAGTGATTTAGATATTACTTTGAACAAGTTACAGTTCTTTGAATGTTATCTCCCTTCTTGATGCACAGTCATTGAACTAATAGAAGGCATTATTCACTGTTAGTGAAATTGAACTTGACTTGAAGTTAGCTCTTGATCATAATTCCTACTAGGAAAAATCATTGGGAAACTAGTAAGCATCATGTCCTTTCCCCAAGGTTTCTGTACTGCAGACAGTTGCCATATCCCTAGTGTACACACCGTCCATTTCATATCAGTATAAGTTTTGCTACAAAGAGCAGCTTTATTCCAGTCTGACTAACAGAGGTACTGCTGAATACTTCAGAGCTACTATCCAAATACAGTACTTCTGAATGCATATACACTGCCAAGACATCAGCATGCTGAATGCTTAGTAGTGTGGGAAATGGATGAAAGGGGAAACGGAAACTAAGAATAAAAATCAACAGTATAAATGAAGGTTAAAGTGATAAACTAGTTTTGCCCTGACCATTTACTGCTGGAAAGTAGTGCTCAAATCCTGTATTAGAAACCAGATTATTTGAAAGGTTTCATCTTGATTCCTAGTAGATATATTTTTCCACATTAAAGAGAAACACAACACAATTAAGAGCAAGGGGCAGGCCCAGAACAGGAATAATAGGGGCTTCTACAGGCCAGAATTGACTTCACTGGCAGAGCAGTGTGTGGAGACCTTAGGCCTAGAATACCATAGAGTGCTGCAGGCCAAGAGGGAGGTGTATTTCCAGGCTATAGAGGCATAGGACTGAAATAATGGAAGATGAGGCAGGTTTGGACTGAAGTGCACTGGCCTAAGGATGTTGAGACCTTCATACGATCCCTGCCTGCATTAATCTTTCCAATTCATGTTCACCATCTTCAGCAGCACAATTCTAAGCAATAGGAACTGAATGTATAATTGAGCACATAGGTGATAAAATAGCAAGGATCCATGGTGGCTTATAGCCTAAGAAACACTGTGCTCTTAGTACATATTACAAAGTAAATATTACTACTTTTTACTTCTCCCAATCTAAGAAGCAAAAGTGTAATAAAAGTAAGATTAGGATCTATTTGAGAAGTATGGTAGTAATAATAATAAACTAACATAGTTGTAGGACTCTCTCTCTTGCACTGAATGTTATGGCAGCTGTGCCAAAGCTGTGGCTCAGGGACATGAGGAAGAGCTTGATTTATCAGATGCAATATTGGAAAGTCTTTTAGAGAAGAGGTTTTTGGTTATTACACTACATATATCACAAGGGTTTTTTAGAATATATTTTTCTCTATTCTATCTTGGCATTTAGTTCAAGTTTTGCTTCCCCCATTGGCTCCCTTGCTGCCTTGAGCTACTTTTATTATTCTTCAGATTATCTTAACCCTACCACTCTTCTATGCATCTCTGTATTTTGACTCTATATGAACATACTTCGCACCTGGGATTTTGTTAATGGTAAAGAAATGGCCCAATTATGCATTCACCTGTCAGAATTCCCAAGAATGCACTTCTAAAGGCAGGGCAAGCGATAATATCACCACCTGCCCTCCACTAAAGGTTCCACAGGTGCATTGTTGGTGGAGCAGCAGGGATGCACTAAATAAGTGCCTCTCCAAACCCCGAGTTATGCTATACATGAACAAGTGCCCACATGATCTTTGGGCTGCACTGTCTGCCTGTGGGATCCCACAGTTATGGGAAAGCTGTAGCCACTGCTCACCACTCCAGCTTCTTCCTTCTGGAATATCCAGTACCCACAGTGGGACTTAGTCCTGCATAAACCCAGGCTAAATCTATCCCCCAAAGCCATAATATTTCATATCTTCTGTAAAGAATGAAGTATCCTGTGTGAAGAATTCCACTGAAAATCCCTACTTTTCTGATGTCACTTGTTGTTTTGAATGCTGGAGCTGTCAGTCCAGAGACCCTTAGCACTGTGCTGAAGCACTGGGTCGAGATTAATTTAAAAGGATGAGTATTTTTACTCCATCTCTGACAAAACTTTCTGAAACACCTCTGGTTTTTCTTATGAGGACACCCATTCAAGACTGGGCCAAGCCAGAGCCTTCTCAGTTTCTAACTGCAAACAAGATCAAAGCTCAAGCAGGCTTGATATTGCAGTAGAAGGTATGCAATAATTGTTGCAACAGTTTCAATTTTCAATCAAAAATGGGAAAAAAGATTAATTACTTCCAAGTTCTGCATGTGCTGATATTTACTGAGCTGTGTGGTCAGCTGCGGAAGTGGATATTTTCCATGTTTTTTAACTCTTATGACCAACACGATCTCCTTTATAGATATGATATTGTAAAAAGGAACATTAAGAAAAAAGGTATTTTGAGTGAGGAGAAAGAATTGGGTGGTTGTATTAAATTCCCGCCCCCCTTTAAAAAACAAAATATTCTCTATAAACTCTCATGCACTTTGAAACAAATTCCTGATAAAAAGGGAAAGGCTGTTAAAATGAAAATATTGTCCTCTACAACAAGCTTATGCACTGAGCATGTTTCTGCTGAAATCCAAACAGCTAATTTTTTTGTATGAAGTTCAGAGAAAGCCTTAATCTTCCAGTCATTGGAATGTTGCTTAGGGATTCAGCATTTGTTGTTCTTATTGATCTTATTATTGGGTGTGGCTTAGAAACTAGCTTTGCCTTTGTTCAGTGACAATGGAAATGTGCAGTTATTCAAAAATGCATTTTCATATTTTTGATATCTTCATACCACGAGATACTTTAAAGGGTATTTAGAAGGCCTATAGTAATACAATTATTATACAATGTACTTTCTTACATTCTGTATTTTCTAGACAGAGCTTTGCAAAATGCTCATAATCTAACCTTAAGATCATCTGGATTTATGTTTTGTTCCAAGCTCAAAATTGAGGCAAGGTTCAACAGAAGTTACAAATTTGGGCCCTGTTTTTAGTAAACCTTAGCTGATTTATGGGCTTACGTCAAAACCATGTGAAATTTATGGGCTTGACATAAAACCTGGGCAAACGTTGTGGTTTTGACTATGTTTCCCTTTGAGTTTTAGATTTATTCCATCTTGAAACTCAAAGTACAGCTGGTCTCAGTTCTAATTGTAGGGCTAAATTCATTCCTGGTGGAGATTCGGTGAAGCCAGAGGTTTTATCGGGGATGAATTAGACCATTATGATGTGGTTTTCAAAGTCCTGAGCACCTAGAGTTTGCACTAACGTCAGTCAATTTGATGACAGCTTTTGACTATTCAGCACTTTTGAAAATCACACCATTTGAGTGGTCTACATCTCCTTCCTGTTGGCAAGTGAGAATCCAAATGGTTTTCCATACAGACTAATCCAATAACCCTATTTAGTGGTATGAGTATGAAAATGTACTTGGAGCATCAGAAATGACAAAAACACAAAAAAAACCACCACATGTATGGAAGTTAGCTCCTCTACTATACAGCAAAACTGTGCCAGACTGCCATGTATGAAGAAAGGCAATTGTCTAGTGCTTGAAATAGGAAGCAAAGCCAATATGTTATGTTGTGCATAGAGGTGAACAAGAACAAGTTTGGATGCTACTGTTGTTGGTGTATTTCTTGCATGAGAGACGGTTGGTGTGGGAATATCTTTTATTGGACCAACTTCTGTTGGTGAGAGAGACAAGCTTTTGAGCCACACGGAGCTCTTCAGATCTGGGAAAGGAACTCCCAGTGTCACAGCAAAATGGAAAGGGGAACAGATTGTTAACCACGCGTAGTTAGCACATATTGTAAGGGACTATTCAAGGTGAAGTGTCCCATTAACACCTCTGCAGTCATAGGACAAAAAGAGGGGGTTAGTGGGTTACAGCTTGTTGTAAAAGCTATACATACAGTGTCTCTCTTCAGTCCATGGTTTTTTATGTCTAGCAGAGTAATGAATTTAAACGTCCAAACTCATTGTTTGGAAGTGTTGTACAAGTTTCCTTTGAGGATAAGGACTGAGAGGTCAGATGCAGATTGATCATTTTGTGACAACGTTCACCCATGGGTGGCAATCTGTTCCACCTTGCATTTTGGCGTGACCCTGGGCATCCCTTTCCCAGCCCTGAAGAAGAGCTCTGTGTGGCTCAAAAGCTTGTCTTTCTCACCAACAGAAGTTGGTTCAATAAAAGACATTACCTCACCCATCTTGTCTCTAATATCCTGAGACCGACACAGCTACAACTACACTGCATTTTTCTAGCATGATCAGATTCAGGAAATGCCAGTTATCTCACCGGGAATCCTGTTCTTATAAGATTTCAAGACACTTTCGAAGACTCATAGGGTTTGGCTAGTTCCAGCTGCTGGCCAGTTAAACATCTAAATATATCCATGCTTCTGCAGACTGCTGCTGCTAACCTATTGAAGTTTGTCCAGCATTATTGTTTTTAAGGTGTTACCTAGGTCAGACAGCTACAGGTATTGGCGGTGATAAATATTAGGCTGATATAATTCACCTCTCCCTCCATGGAGACTTTTTTTAAAACATAATAAATTTCCCCATCAAGCAAAGAATGGATTAACAGAGGGAAAAGAAATATCATAAAAAGAGAAGGAAAACCATAATCTCTTTCTTTTACCATATGTCTCTGTTCAACAGCAAAATGCTTCTGTTTAAAATGTTTGTTCTTAATTTCTTTCATTCATCCAATGTAGCATAACACTTATCATGAATTTTTGTAACTACCCATGGGGTGAGCCCTCCAAAACATAGGGAAATCCTGCAGCTAAGTAAATGACTGGATCCTAAGGCTACCTCTTTCTTCAGAGAGCTGATTGTTTGGTGGGGATGGATGAGGGGGTTTATAGATAGTCATGCCCAACTCTCATTGCCTCTGGATGAAAAAAGGAACAAAAAACTGTTAAAAGCTAGAAGTGTTTTATTATTTCCTCAATTTACAGTGTTGGTCAGTATCTTTCTATAGGAGGTGTAATAACTGTACATCCGTTTGTGTAGTTCAGACATGGCTTGGCTGTCAAGCATAGTGGTCTAGCTTCTGTCTTCACATATGCCTGTGCAACCACAGTGGAGTCAGGTTGCACTGAGTGTGAATTCAAAGTAGAATTAGACCTGCAGTCAAATAACTCTTCTTTGGTATAACTTCCTCCCTTCGTATTGTGTGTTTTCTTTCTCTGGTGTCTTTTTCCTCAAATAATTGTTGTCAATGTAATGTAACTGGAACGCCATGTATATATTCCCACCTCACATGAGTGTCTGTACAATTTGTAGGACTTTCTGTTTCTTTTATGCTTTAAATGTATAAAATGTAATAGATGTTCTATTCATGGGGGTAGGCAAACTTTAAAAAGAATTTCTGAGTAGATGGCTGTGTGCATTGCCAACAAAAACAAAGAAAATTACAGCACTAAAGAAAAAAATCATATCTGTCCAAGGACAACAATATATCAAGAGAGAATAATTCTCTTTGTCCTACCTTGGGGTTAAATGCTCACTGCTGCCTGGGAAAGCTTGCATTTCTTTTGTGCTGTCTTTCTCTGTGAATGTTTTATGAATCTAATTGAGCTTAGGAATCAAGTTTCTGAGACAGACACAGTTTATTCCAAAGAATAAAGATACAGCAGAAAGTTATCGATTTTTGAGGAATCTACGCCTTGTGAAAAATTAACCAGACATTCCTTCCCAATCAATATGATTATCTTTGCTCTTTCAGGACTGCTTACTCTGATCCATAGAGTGTCTCTAGTCCAGTAGTCTGTACAATGATTTCTCTTTAAAAAGTGGCTTCTACTGTCTCCTTTGTGCATGCTGATGTGACCCACAAAACATTTTCATGTGAAGCTGGGTGGGGGGAAGGGGGGTTTAGATATCACACATTTTAATAGTGTGACAGGTGCTGTGAATCATAGTCCTAGGGAGTGATCCTCTATTTATTGTCAGAAGTGACAATGCAAGTTTCCCACTCTTCCAAAGTGCCTTAACACTGACAAGGAAGAAACATCTTTCGGATTCCGTTCCCATTCATTCCTAGTCTGCTGAAATCATCAACACGGTTTACTAATACTGGTGCCAGTCATGAATGGTGAGCTTTGTGATGTCCATTTTGAATAAGACCACAGTTACCAACACATTTCAGAAATAACACTAACAGACAGGTTATTTCAGCCACTATTGGCCTTTGCTGGGTTTGAATCCGTGATCTACCTTTGGAGGTGAAATAGCTTCATATTCTCTGGGCCATTCATTACCCTATTTTTCATTGTTTAAAAAGATATTATTATGTAACTGATCTCCCATTTAGAATGGACAACATTTAAAAAATGATTCTTTCTATTCAGGGGATCAATATTAGCTTTCCTAAACTAAAAATGATCCTGGTTTTTGTTGTTGCAGTGATAACTCCACAGTGCTCTCCAAACAGTGACTGCCTGAGACAGACACTACAATCCATCCTGAGCCACCCTGGCATCCGGACTCTTGCTTCGTATTCCTTAATAAATATACAATACTGCAATATTTTTTATTCATTCTCATTTCTATTTGTTAAACAGCTAATGCTTTTCAGTTCATAATATGTGTGTTCCTGTGATGGGGTGTCTGCCCCATATTGGCATGCAAGGGGTTAATAGAGCCCTTGGGAGGCTGCGCAGGAAGCAGCCAATAGGAGAGGGGCTGAGAGGGACAGCTAATCAGGACTCAGCAGGTCCATATAAAAGGGAGCTGCAAGGCACAGTAGGTCAGTTGCTGCTGAGAGCCCAGAAAGTAAGGACTGTGTCCCTGGAGGGCTGAGAGAACTAGATATATAAGCACCTTGGGCAGAGCAGTGGCTGGCTCCTGGACTGAGCAACTGTGGCCCTGAGATAAAGGTGAAGAAGGTGCTGGGACTATGGGGAATTGGCCCAGGGAAAAGGAGCGGCAGGAGACTGCTATTTACAGGGTCCATGGGTTGGGGTCTGGACAGGCCTGTGTCCCCCCACTCACCACTGGGGAAGTGGCTGGACTATTGGACAGAGATCTCTCCCCTGAAAGAGAGAAGATACAGATAATGACTCAGCTGAAGGGCTGAGTTGAGAAGAGGACACTATGGTGTAGGCAGAGGCAGAGACAGAGGGCTGGTGTGCAGACTGCAGATGTGGGTGTTGGCCTCAAGCTCATCACCAGCATGACCAGGAGGAGGCACCAGTCCAGCAGGAAAAGGTACATACTGACAGCTCCTAAGAATCCATCATGATAGGCTTACTAGAAATTATTACCTAATTTTGAAATAGCAGGGTATAATAAAAGGACGTTCTGTTGCTAGCATGTTGGTATTATTACCATCTGTTTCTTTACAAAGCAGTGTTCTTAGTGCTGTACATGGCACTAAATGAAGATAGTCCTTGCATAAAGCGTTTACAACATTGTTACAGAAATGAGACAAGTTCTAAACCTGCTGCCATTATATTGCTTTGAACTAGATATCAGACACTAGACAAAATTGAACCTGGTTAACATTTGGATGACAAGCTTCCAAGGAAAACCATCCAATTCTCTCTCTGCTCTCAAAAGGATTAATGGGAACTCACTGGGGCAAATTCTAATCTCACTTACATTGGTGGAAATCCAGAATAATGTCTAAAGAAGTCAATTGAGTTATTTAGGATGGGCAGTGGTTTCATTTAGAGCAGCAGGAGGCACTCTTCCCCTTGGATCCATAACAAATTTGGAGGTTGCTTTGTTTATTGTAGGTGCCACTTTTGAGACAAGATATTCAAGTGACATTTCAGTCACTTGAAATCACTACAGCACTATTAACAAGAGTTAGGAATAACACTGCTGGTGTCCTAGCCAAATTCCTCTATGATTAACTCTCCACTGATCTAAGTTCACTAACCTAAATTCACCCTGCATTTTCTGTTGGATAAATTATTCTTCTTGGACCATTGTTTGGTTTTACTGTTGTGCAATTGTTGATGTGTTCCACTGACTGGTGGGTCACGGTATATCTACACAGTAAAGAAAAACCTACATTTGGTCTGTGCCAGCCAACTTGGGCTCATGGGGCTTGGGCAGTGGGGTTGTTTCATTGTTGTGTAGACTTTTGAGCTCTGGGACCCTCCCACCGCACAGGATCATAGAGCCTGGGATCTAGTCTGAGCCTGGACGCCTGTGAGCCGGACTCAGCTGGCATGGACCAGCTGTGGGTTGTTCTTTGCTGTGTAAATGTACCCTCAGGGATTCCTCTAGATATAGCTTTTATAGTAATTTGGGATCTTTCATTAAAAGTCCTAGAAAAATTGAAAGCATAATTATAAGTAACATAATTTTGGATTGAAGAGAATTCCTTGGGTACATTTGTTATTTTTATGGCCCCTAAACTATTATAGGAAATAAATCCTTTAATAATATAAAGTCTGATTCCTATTCAAGGATCCAGTAGCAAAGAGGCACTATTATATAGTATAGAGCCTCATAGACTGGTCAGCATGCATGTCAGCATCGGACAAACTTGTAGCATTCTTCCTGGAGCACTTTTAAAACCTCTTTGTATAAAACTAAAAGATTACTAATAAACACGGGGGTTTGAAAGCAAGAACAAAACAGCTGAATATTTCAGGGTGTGAGGTGTCATCCATGATGGTGTGTGCCACGACTGCAAAACTGAAAATGTCATAGTTCAGAAACACTTTATAGCCCTTTTGGTTATTAAAAAGAAAAAAGATTTAGATTACAGCATGTCTCCTTGTCTGACCTAAAATGAATCAGATATTTCATGTAAGGAAAACAAATGTTCTAATATGAACTAATCTGAGATGCAGCTGTTCTTTTATTATCTTGAGTTTTCCTGCACAGATGGAGGAGGATCCAGCGTCTGCTAGTAGACTTTTTTTTTTACTGACTTTTACTGTTCCTTGAAATATCCCAGCGCCCACAGCATTTGGACTGTTCAACTGAGACAAGAGGACTCCCTCCAGTCTCGGCTACCCCAGTTTTCCCTTTGTAAAACAAACACATGCGCACACACACGGTTATGAGTGAGGACCCTTGTTAATGATCTGTGGCCACACAAATGGAATGATTGACAGAAGAGAAAACGCCAAACTTTCTGCCCTGGAAACAAAGTAGCCTGTGGCTGAACAAGGACATCTTGTTTAGCAGCAGTAATGTTAAGGCAATTATTTTCTTTGTATGGCAGTTAATAAAGAGTAGCTCTCATGGCAGTCTGATTTTTCATTTGGTCAGAGGCAGTTGTACACAAACGGCACACATCAGCCAGCCCATATACATTGCTGATGTAGAGAATGGATGAGAGAACCTGAAAGGCTAAACTTTTAAGGCGAGGGCCTGGCTCCACTGAAGTCACTGGAGGGAGATGAGTGGGTGTAATTGACTTCAGTGGATGATTTCACCCATAATCTTTGGAATCTTATAGTCTCAAATTCCAAAATGTGCAGAATTGTATACACTTACACTCAATGGAGGTTTAAGAGAGTGAGTGGCTTTTCGGAGAGCACATTTGAAAAAACCTAAAATTATTGTACAAAGGGGGATTCTTTCCCCCTTCATTTGAACTTCATGTTTTTATTGGGTGCAAGGATGACTTCATTGTTTAAATGGGACAGAAGCTGCTCTTCTATTAAATAATTTACTCTGAATTTATAAACAATATTACTTTGTCTTTCTACAGCATCAAGCTCTCAGGCCTCCCAACATGGATATACAAATTCATGCTAGCGGGACTTGAGCGAGCACACTAAAAATAGTAGTGAGGATGTTGCAGCTCCAGCGGAGACTCAGGCTGGCTACTCAAGCTCAGGTAGGCTTGAGATGCACTGTCCCCAAGCTAATGTGAGTCTGTCTACATGGGCTCCGAGGCTTGCTCCCAGCAACAGTGTAGACATACCCTCAAAGACCAGGGCCTCTTCATCCAGGATGCTCTTATTCATTAATGAAGCCTCTCAAGGTAGGATAACTATTTTACAGACAGATAAAAAAACCACGGTGAGGCTAAGGGCCAGATTCTGATACACTTACATTGAGTAGCATTTTATCTGGAAAATGATATTGAAAAGACCACTGATGGAGTTAGAAGCCATTCCATGTGAATAAATGCACCCAAACCAAGCCCTGCATGATTCTGCCCTAATTGGCCCAGATTGTGAGCCTTTTACTCATATTCTAGTGCAGCTGCTCACATGAATATTGACTTCAGTGGGACCACTCACATGAATAACTGTTTGTCAGTGTGAGTAAGAAGAGAGGTCAGAATGTTGGCCCATTGTAACTAAGCAGTAGTAGAGAAAAGGACCCAGGAGAAATAGATTCAACCATTAATCTATACTGAACGCAGAAAGAAAAACAGAAAATTACCTATATCTCTTGTGCCAATGGAAAACAAAACTATAGGTCTCTTAAATTTGAATAATTTATTCAAACACCTAGACTTTAAAGTTTTGAGTTAGCTAGAGATCCAGGTCCAAATCACCCCTCATCTGGGGTTTAGAAAGAAAAAACCTGTTAGAAAAGATTTTGCAAAAACAACACTGCCTTTGCCTGTGTCCTGTTGTATCTTTTCCTGGTTAGCCTTTCTAGTTCAGCTTCATCACTGAGGCCAGCCTACTTTGTGGTGCAGTGTTCTGTGAGATTCATCCTGCCAATAAGCACATTTTACAAAAAACATGTTTTTTCAACTGAGAGCAGGTTGTTAATGTCATGTTTTGCATGCTGCTCATTTCCCACCTAAGTTTAGGATTAACAGATCTGAATCCTCCCGGCACATTATGCAGGAGGGCACTTGGATTGATCTTTCTGTTTGTTTAAAATTGAAACATATTTTGTATTAATCTTTCAATAAACACTTTTAAAAAGCAGGCTACAATATTTTCCTTCAAAAAAACTAGTTCTGAATATGCTGTTAAGGAATTTCACCACAGTGCAAAAGGGTTATGCAAGGCACTGGACAAATCCTATGTCCTACTTATGCCTTTCAAGGAGGATTTAAGTAGAATATATGCAATGTATGGGCCTTGTGCTGACCCTCTGCACAGAGATGAATTTCACTCTTGATGCTGGGCTTAAGTGGGTATCTGCCACAGTTTGAATTTCATCAGATACATCCCGAGGAAGGGACTAAAGAAGACCCCAAATATAAGAATGTTTAGTTCATATCTTCATTTTCCATATTAAATATGATGAGGAGTGAGTTACTGTACTTACCATCTTGAATGAAACAAACTCTTTAGGACTGTTTTTGGTGAAGTGCCTGAATCTAAATTAACACCCCACCCCCTCACGTACATGCATGCAGTGATTGCCAGTATGAATGAAAGATCTGCAGTGCCCTTTCTCTTTCACCTCTGCTTTCCAAGAGGAAACAGGAGATTTCCCAGTCTTCAGTCAAACATCTGTATCCCACATCTTTCACTCTACTGCAGGATAGGTTTCAACACTTATCTGTAAGGAGCAGATCAACAAATTACTCAGTCAATTTTTTTTCTTCCAACCCCAGATCCATCAATAAGCAGGATTATCACGAGCCCAAATTTTTCTTATTGCTCCCATGAAAATAGTTAAGCATTACAAGTAATTTGTACATTTAATAGGATGCAGCTTTTTTCTCTGTGTGTGACTTCCATATTAACATAGTCTTATTCCATCTATCCATTTTAGAGTATATATTGTTGCCCATCATCACAGCATCTGAGCAACTTTGATGTAAAATCAATAATAGAAAGGCCATAGCAGACCTCACGGAGTCTCTGGCATGTCTCACTTTTTGGGGAGCTGCTTGGGATGAAGATTTTTCTTTGTTAGTTTTGGCTAGTCAGAATAAAAGAGGTTATCAGCATTGTGAGTGTCATTCTTCTGATGGAAAGGCTCTGAAATTAGCATCACCCATTTTAAAAAATATTCTTGTTAAGTTACACTAATTTATCATTCACATTTTTGGAGCCATTCACTTAATTTGTAACATGTATCACTGTTTGGCTGAATGGCAATCTATGGGTTAAAAGAACAGAAGGAACAGCTGGGTCCATTTGAAATTAGTAGTTTATTAGGGCTAATTGGGTTAGAGTAGTAGGAGGGTTAGTCCAGCTGTAGGTTGTTTGAGCTCTGTCTGCACTTATATAAATGCTTCATTCTAAGGGTTCACTTACAGGGTGTTTCTAATGGGTTTTTCCAGCAAAGTTGTTGCCCTGGAGGTTGAAGCTAGTGGAGGCTTTTCCTCTTAAGATTGACTAGAAAATGATTGGGGCCTCTGAATTAGCCATGTGGGAGTTGAATTAAGTCATTTGAATCCCCATGAGAGTTAGCTGCTTCTGTGGAGATTTCTCCAATCCCTTCATTTTTCTTTAATTTCAGAACCTGGATGAAGTGTGCTTGAAGAAAAGGTGCCCATTTGTATTATAATTTTTGTGTGGTTTTTAAAGTCAAATTGTTATAACTGTGGAGCTGTCTAATTCATCTCCAAACCACTCAGTGTTTAATTCGTCCATGGGTTTGGCCCAAAGATTTCCATAGGATTTGCTGCTGCTAACACTATATCTGAATTTAAACTCATATGAGGAGTCAGAGCTCCTGTTCTTTTACAGAGAATATAACATTAGACTGGCCATTTGGTCCCTCTAACCCAATATCCTGTCTTCTCACAGAGGCCATTGCAAGATGCTTCAGAGGGAATGAACAGAACAGGGCAATTATCAAGTGATCCATCCCCTGTCATTCTGTCCCAGCTTCTGGCAGTCAGAGGTTTAGGGACATCCAGAGAATGGGATGATGTCCCTGGCCATATGGGCTAATAGTCAATGATGGACCTATCCTCTATGAGTGTATCTAATTCTTTTTTGAACCCAGTTGTACATTTGGCTTTCACAACATCTGCTGGCAATGAGTTCCACAGGTTGTGCATTATGTGAAGAGTACTTCCTCATGTTAGTTTTAAACCTGCTGCCTATTAATTTAATTGGGTGCTCCCTGGTTCTTGTGTTATGTGAAGGAGTAAATAAACTCTTCCCTAATCACTTTCTGCACACCATTCATGATTTTATAGACCTCTATCATATCATACCATATCATATGATATGGTATGATATCTATCATATCATATCATACCTCACTTTCCACGAGGACTCCAGAATCACTTTCTTGAGTTGTAACAGCTAATTTAGTATAGTTGGGATTATGTTTTCCAATGTGCATTACGTTGCACTTAACATTGAATTTCACCTGCCATTTTGTCACCCAGTCGCGCAATTTAATGAGATCCCTTTGTAACACTTCACAATCATCTTTGTATTTGACTGTCTTGGGTAAGGCTAAGTCTACACATAAAACACTACAGCGGTACAGCTGCTGCACTGCAGCTGCCCCACTGTAGCACTTCAGTGTAGATACTTACAACAGAGATGGGAGGGCTTGTTCCATCACTGTAGTAAGTCCACCTCCCTGAGAGGTGGAAGTAGGTTGATGGAAGAATTCTTTTGTGGACCTAGCACTGTCAACACAGGGATTTAGGTCATCTTAAATACATCACTTGGGGAATGGATTTTTCACATCCCTGAGCAACATAGCTAGGACAATCTAATTTTCTAGTGTAGACCAGCCCTAATTTCATATTGTCTGCAAGTTTTTCCACCTCACTGTTTACTCCTTTTTCCAGATAATTTATAAATATGTTGAACAACACTGTTCCCAGTACAGATCCTTGGGGACCATACTATTTACTTCTCTCCATACTGAAAACTGATAATTTATTCCTACCTTTTAGCCAATTACAGATCCATGAAAGAATCAAAGAGAGCCATTCAATTTCAAAATCACTGAGTTTAATTAACCCCTTTTTAAAAAGCCTATAAGATCATGACCCAGCCTTGAAAGAATTTCTGATGACAAATATCCAGAATCTTTATAACATTATTATGTAGTGCATTGCTGAGTGATGATGTCCATGTCAGACATAAGAGGAGACAGCCCAAGGCTCTGAAAAACACATGGATTGACTGTAGAATAAAAGGTAACTTATTTTTCAAAGGCTGAGGATTGATGTTTTTCTCCTTCAGTACAAATTATCTGTGGTATGAATATACCTGTGCATGCCCTTTATTTTGTGTAAACAAGACTTATTTAAGGGACTGAACATGTTCTCAGTTGCAAAATTTGCATGAATTCAAGGGGAAAAGGATTGAGCTCTATATCACTGTATTTTGGGGATGAGGCGAAGGCAGAGGGAGACAGGAATTTTAAAGTGCTTTAAAAAGAAGAAGGCCAAAATATTATTGCATGATATCTAATGAATTCTTCTTCCAAAAATAATATAAAAAGGAATATTTAGACCCTACTTCGAGCACTGATTTATTTTTTTTAAAGTAGCTTCTGTCCATGGCACGTGAACGTATAGTTTGTACCAGTGTTTATCTAGTGGCTCCCAAGTGCAATGCCTGTATGCATCTATCTCACAAGTGGCTGCATTTCAACTATATTCTCTTGTTTATGTATATGTATAATATAGCTTGTGAAGCACTTTGAGAGCCTTCAAGATTAAATGTACTAGATAAAGGTAAAATATTACACATATTACCCAATAACGTGTCTATTTGCTAGGGTGGCCTACAAGTGACGCTGTCATTCTAGTAAGAACAACAGATGTGTAAAGCTCATTACTGACCACAACTTGATGAACATATTAGCCCATTAACATTTCTGCATTTAGCTCCTGCCACTTCTGTTTAAAAGGGAGAAAACATTATGAGCTTTGTGCATCACAGAAGGAATTTTTGTAAAGCTAGGAAGTAAACTTTGAGGACTGAATTGACATTATAGCTCCCTATCTATATGCATTCACACACACAATAAAAAGACGACATGAATAATTGGTAAGATTTAGATACAGAGATTGAAAAGCGAATCTGAGCTATGCGAGCTAAGCTATATAATACAACATCCATCATTATACATTCCATTACTGCTGATTTAAGTGTTAGCAATATACTGGAAATAACATCTAAAGTGTAGTAGTTATTGGGTATGTTGAGGGAAGAAAGCAAATCTAACTATCAAAGGATTCCTTTATTATAATTACATAGGTAGTTGTCTTTTTAAGTATCATTAAGCGATACATTCAGTCAATATCTAAACCAATGATTTTCAGTCTACTATTCTGATTTCAGCATGATTTGACTAAGCTAAACAAAGCAGAGTCCATTAAAAGTTATGAGTTCTTGTTTACTAGGAGTAGTTATAACCCTTTGCATTTCCGTAGTGCTTTCCACCTCTGGGTCCCTGTTCACTAACTCTGAACCCAGTCCAGCACCGCACTTTAGCATATGCCGAAGTTTGGCCAGTGAAGTAAAGGGAACTACTCACATGCTTAGGTGCTTAGCTAGATTGGGCCAGAGTGCCCTCATCACCTGGCTGGATTGACCCCCAGTGAGCGTGATTCTGATGTCAGTCACTTGAGTTTTACCCCTGGATAAGGCTGATGACTTCAGTGCAGTTACTTCTGATTTTAGACTGGTGTCACAGAGCCCAGGCTCTGTGAATTTACCCTCATGACACCTCTATGAGGCATGGAGGTGTCATTCCCATTTCACAGATGGGGAGATTGGTATAAGGAGGCTAAAGGGCTTGCCCAAAGTAATACAGCAAGTCAGTGGCTGATCCAACCACAGCTATCAGAGCTCCCTCTATTCATTATAATTGATTTATATTGTCATAGCACCTCGGAGACCTAATCAGTCATTTAGCAGAGTGCAAGTGATCAGTCTGCTCTCAATTAGTTTGATCTTGGGAAAGCTAATGAAACTCTGACCCGAAAGTGAAAGAACAGTTTTGGTTCGTTACCCTTTGGGGTTGGTTTAGATTCAAGTATTTTCAAACCATTCATGAAAGGGGGATGTTTGAAAATCAGACAGGTTTTCACCCATAGCTAAAAATAACAGGAGTTGTCAATTGTTGTGCTTAAGGAAATAAGCTAGTGGCTGTGGTTAGGGAAAAAAAGGCCCTATAATATCTAATTGTGAAATGAAGCACATTATGGGGAATATGAGGTGCATGGCTTATGCCTTCCTCCAAATCATCCATCATTATCTGTTGCTAGAGACTGGGCATCCATTAATGGCTATGTTCCACTTTGGACTACTTGGACTCACTGCCATGCCTCATTGGTTTCAAGAGGCTAGCAGCAAACTCTTAGAATATTTCTATTTAGTGCTGCCTAGCTAACCATTGGGATAATGTATGCTGTAAAGGAAATTACATTGCATCCATTTGCATATTGTTACAAAAGTATAAATTCTTTATAGTGTTTTACACTATACACAAAGATTTACACAACATAATAAACTTGATGCATATCTGGTGCTTGTATAATTAAATGATGCTAGACAAACTGCACTAATGATGTGAATTTCTCTGAAGATTTATGGTTTTAAATAACACAGATAACCACAAATGTACAGCACTGTAAAATGTTAGATAAATCTCTTCCTCCCCCACCCTCAAGTCTAAAAATCAATGGAAATCAGTCCGGTTTTACCTCTTACATCAGTGCTTGTCAGACTGAAGAGGCTGTTGCTGCCCAAGAGATCACAGGGAATGGGGCAGTTCTTTAAACTGCCTCTTGTTCAGAGGAAATGGCTCTTTTCAAATGAGAGACTATTTTAAGCTTCCTCAGACAATTATTATTACTTATTTATTTGTAGCATCACAGTTGGTTGCTATGGAAATGATCATGATGTCACAAAGAGAGGTTTACCAGTTGAGTTGAGGAATATGCAGCAGGAGCAGATGTATTCTTAAAAGGTCAATGTGAGATTTTTAAAACTCAGATGTTGGGTTTCTTTTTAATTTGTTCCCGAAAGCCTGTAGAACATATACCTAGATTCCAATGACATCCAGGCATATAAAAATTAAAACTGGAAGACTATAAAGCCATTGACAATAGTAATGAACAACTTTGTATTTTATCAGCAATGGGGAAAACTCAGCTTTGTGGGAAGACAAAGAAAGAAGAAAAAGAAACGTATAGAAATGTTATAAGAAAAGACAATTGTACATAAATGAACAAGGGGAAAGGCAGTAATAGTAACTAAAAGAAAGCTAATGTTATTACTAGGAAACGTTTCCTATTCTATCTCCAGAATTCACCTGCATTAGTTTATGTATATGAGATTTAAAAAAATCTGCAAATTAGCTGAGGAGGTGTCATGTGGCTGTAGATTTAGGCTCAGATATGACATTTGGATTAAGGCTAAACCAGGCACGGATGGTCTTTTGATTAAGGCATTTAGCTGGGGATCTGAGTTCTATCCTTGATTATATCAGGCATTCTCCTTCCCATCTCTGCACTTCCATTTCCTCATCTGTAAAATGGTGATAATGATGCTTCTCCATAGGTTGCCATCAGGCTTAATTTGTTACTTTCTGAGAGGCATTTAGCTGCTATGGTGATAAGTGACCTACCAAAGCTATACATAATCCAGAATTCAAGGTCAGATTTGGTGGACTAAATGTGAATTAGATGGCCTCACTCGATTTTTATTTTGTTTTTACCTGAAGCAATAGAAATCTGCCACAAATACCTGATCTTGCGGACGTATTTGCAGTGTTGAAATCTCACAGGTCTGGTGTTCTCATATTTGTACCAGTTTGGAATATATCTAAATCACATCTGGAAAATGGGCCCATGTCCATAGCCAAACTGTAGGTGTGAATTCAGATATAAGGATTCCAATTTGGGGGCAATGGGAGTGGTCAGATTCAATGGTCTGGATTCATTGTTTGTTTATTCAACAACTCGTAAAGTATGGATCTAAACTAGTTTGCCTCTGGCAAAAAATATACCCCCCCCTCCACACACACTCTAGATAACTTTTTCTAATGCATAGATTACTGTTGTATCAGAGCTGCATCTGGGTGATATAGAATTCATTATAAATTTCTCAGTGTTATTTTCATTCTATCTGATGCTGTCTAAGGGGGAAATAATCCTTAGAGGGAAAAAAAATTGAAGAGGTCAGTAATGTTCCTTTTCAAATGAGTGTTGTTACCTCCTGCTGAATTATTATGCATGGAATTACCTAAACTGCCCAAGTGTGGTTTCAATTACTTTGCATGCTATAAATGTCAGGTGAATCCATTCTTCACAGATGGCTCTCTCTTTACTAATATAATTTTTGCATTCAGCCTTTGAGTGCTTTCAGCTGACTTTATTGAGTTCTTTGGGGGGGTTTCTCATTGGCTTTCAAGCTTCTGCTGTCCTCTTCTGAAGCACTTTTACAATCCTCTGTGATTCCTATTCTAGTTTAGACATCCATCGATTCAGAAGAAAAAGGTAGCATGGGCTGTTAATATGGCGTGATTACCTATTACTCAGTAAGTGACACCTGGCCTGAGGCAGTGTGGCAGTTGGTGCTGAGTTGACCAGGTGCACTGCCCTTTCTCAGAAGCATAAACCATGTTGCTGTTTCTTGATGGTTATTTGTCTATCTTCTTGTGCAACGGTAGAGATGTGGAAGTTGAAAAATGCCCAACTTTTCCAACTGACAAACCAATTAACCACATTAAGATGCCCTCTGAAGATGAGGAGGCTGTAACCAACAGATGAATCACATTGTAAAAACTCATATACAACAAGCAAAACAAGTAGCTGGAGAGCTGCATCATTGCCCTGTATTGTGATCCTTGTACACCACTTCCTTACAGTCTTTTGAGGTTCCAGCATGAGTGCACATTCCTAAACATTTTAGGGGTTCACACAGACCTTAAGATGAATACAGAAGCAGCCTACAAGGGGATTTTTTGCATATGACTCAGTTCACAGAGCCTTCCTGTCACCTGCAGGTGCTGCTACAGAGAAGGACGGGGCAGTCTCTAATAAGTGGTTTGAGGCCAGGGTTAAATTTAATGAAAAAATAAGATTTTGCTACTTTTATTCACATTCACATAGTGAGGCCAGCAGAGTTATGAGAGAGTAAACTGGATTCTTACTTAGGTGTTTGTATATCGTTAACTAAATTCCAATCCTAGGCCAAATTGTGTCCTCAGCTGCACTATTACAACCAGAATGCAGACAACAGAATTGCACCAGTGGAAGTGAGGCTTGTTACAATTCCTGATCCAGAAAGAGCGCAGCGTCAGCTTGTCTTTCACAGACTGAGTTTGCAGGGCGGACATCTTTAGAAAACCATCTTTTTACCTGCAGGGTGTTTGCCATGAAAGTCTCTGAGAGACGATAAACACACATTGTTCATAATGCCATTTTTACAGCCACTTTTCAGAGAAGAATGTTCTTATAGAATGTCTGAAGAAGTGACTCCCTAAGAGCCCTTCCTCATATTGAAGGTCAGAGCTGGTTGGGAATTTTTTGACCAGGCTTTTTCTCATTGAAAAATGTTGATTTGGCAAAATTGAAACTGTTCATAGGGAAAGAGTCAGTATAACAGGGTTGCCATTTACTGAGCACCCCCTCATGCCACAGGTATCTCTGCAGCACCTTCACAGTATGGTTTTCTCTGGACTACCACCAACCACTGCCGGGGCTGGGTTAATAGCGGAAAGCAGTTCATAAAGTTCATGACAGCAACATAAAAGTTCATACTCGTCTCTGGCTCTTCTGCTGCACGCCACTCTTATTTTCCCTGAAGCTGTTTTTCACAGAGACACCATTCCTGGCCTTCATAGCCAGAGCTCAGCATTCTGGCTTCCTTCTCCCTCTCAGTGCACACCTTGTTCTGAGGGATAAGCCAGCATACATGGTGCCCCCTTTGGAGAGTTTACCCTTGATTGGTGTACTCTGCCGAGATGGAGGGTTCGTGTTTTGTGATCTTGGTGGTGAGAAAGAGAGCAGCCGGACAAGGAAATGCTCACATGCTGGTTTATTTATGTAAAATTTAAGCGATTCAGTCCAGAAGCTGTATGATATTGCCCTAACATTAGCATAGGAAGAAAGCGCTTACCAACACAAGGATAGGGAGACCCATTCTCCACCCTGCAAGTGAGTTGCAACCAGGGAACTGACCTGCCTGAGGCATCTGCTAAGGCCTCAATGGATCCATGGAGAGTCTCACAGAGCGGTGCCCAGGGGTCCCTAAAATACTCCTCTTTCCAAAGTTTAGCAATGGGCTTTACCTAGCAATATATTGCGGAGCTCACAATCCACCCAGGGATTGGGCCTTAACACTTGTTTTCCATTAGTCTATTGGCAGTTAGCAAAAAACAGCTACATCAGCTGTTAATATTGTGGAGGTTGACCTTTTACTGGTCTAAACTGGTCCTGCAGCTAGCTCACTTCCACTGTTATGCAAGGGTGTTTATGCAAGGGTATTTCCAGGCCTGGAGATAGTTCCTCTTTTTCTCTAGGGGCTTTCCATTAGCGTATTTCCATGCCTGGTCTTCAGGGGTGTACCGCTGCGCATAGAGCCTAATCTGGATTTCTAGGGCCTAGCCTTGCCAAGCTAAACTGTCCTCACATTACAATATTCTTCCACACCCTACAACTGGGCGAGAGAAAGGAAAGCCCTGCCTCACCCCACACTCCCGGATCCTGGACCTTTAAAAGTACAGTGTCCTGGTGTGATGTTTCCCTCTGCAATCTGGACTGGTGAATCACTGTGTCACCCCAATCCTCCACTCCTGGAGCCCATTTTACTCTGATTTGCTGTGTGAACTCCCATTTCTGGCAGATCACACACAGTCTCCAGCAAGCAAGTTGCTTCCAACTGAGTAAGTGAGTGATTCAGGCAAGTCACTCTTTAGATCATGCAACAGAAGGACCCGAGTCAAAATCCCCCAGTCCCACATGCAACCCTCAGAGCCTCCATCTTAAAACGTTCCGTGCTGCCCACTGGATGCTGCAAACTCATAATCAGCTACTCAGTGTAACAAAGAAATTGATATGCACCAACTTTGTCACTTCAAATGGAGTCTCTACTACAACTTAAACCAAATGCACTGTTTTAGATAAGTCAAACAAACAAATTCATTAAGTCCAGAAAGATTTTAAGTGATGATCAAATCTGACTTGCTTTCCTCTGACTTATAAAGAGAAAACAAAAAGCAAAACCCATTTTAAATTAATTTTAATACTTTCAGCATTCTTACAAACTCAGATGATTCTCATCTCAGGCTGGCTGGTCTGCCTTCAGTCAGGCTCTCCCCCTATAATCAGTACTTCGGTTGCTTGGTGGTGTTTGTAGATTGAGGTGGAAGACAGAGAGGATAGCAAAATGTCTTTCCTTTTAAAAATGTTCCTTCTCCCCTCTGGGGCTTCACCCGCCCTTTCAGGGTCAGACTAAAACCAATGTCCTTGTATGGCTTCATCCATGTCCTGAGTGAGCATCCCCTTATTCTGGTTCCTTTGTTGATGCTCAGGTTAGTCTTTTGTTCCTGGAAGTGCTAGGTTTGTTTTATGCATGCCTTAGTGTGGTGCAAATTGCCCCTCAGCTGTATAGTTTTGTCTAGATCTGTCTCAAGCCAGGAGACATATTTGGGAATATTACACAGTGAAGCCTCATAAACTTAACATGACATTGCAACAAATGTATTACTCTAACAATAATGTTCAGTACATCATGAGCATTCCAGAAACCTCTTACATGACATACTTTGCATTAAACAATCCACAATTACATTATAAGGGTAATCATGGGGAGTGCAGTGTGTTACTCCTAGTTCCTCCCAGATGATACTAATTTCCTAGGACCACTTCCTATCATTCTGCTATAAAACCCTTTCTAGTGCCTTTGTTTATTCCAACATTCCTCGATTGGGGTCTTCTGGCCTCCATTAGTCTTAAAGGGCCACTGTACAATTACAGTTGATTTTGATGAAATTCTCAGCTTGAAAAAATTTTTGAAAAAAAGCTTTGAAAATCCTGTTTTGACATTTTTGTGAATGAAAATTTTGCAGTTTCTCCTCTCTCAATGATTTTTTAGTTATATAAGCTAATTATAGTTTTATAAAACTTTAAATAGTTGAAATGACATAATGAAATATATTAAAATTATTGAAAGAAAACATGTCTCTTGATCTAAATTGAGTATTTTTTGTTTTGTTTTATTTTAAGTTAGATTAGCTTTGGTTCAGTGGTTTGAGAACATTTTCAAAAGTTTGATTTTTTTATTTTATTTTTTTTTAGTCTCATTTCAGGATGGGAAAGTATTATGAAATTTCAAATATTTTCTTGGGCTGGAAAAACAGTTTTCTACTCATCTTCCCTGTAGGTAGATACCAGCCCACAAATTTCCCTGAATATGCTCACCTAATTCAAATTGGTAGAATGGTGGCTTACTGGCCACAGATTTAAAGCAATGCCAAAGCTCATGAATATGAACTTCCAGGGAACAATGTGGCAGAAGTTTTCCTCTTGAATTAAAATAAATCTCTGCATAGACCCAAATATTTGCTTTGATTTGAACAGTGCCTGAAAAATCAAGGACATGCTTTTGAAGCAACATCCAGCTAGCAATATGAGGGGACTAAAGTAGCTGTGAATTTCTTGGTGAAATTGTCAGCCTTTTCGCAGGTATTTCTTTTGTAATTATAAATGGCTTTGGAAAATGATTTCACTACAAAGCACAGTTCTTTCAGTGTCCTAGTCTCAGCCCATCATTGGGAGATTTCATTTATTCAGGTAATTAAAAAGAAGTGCTTTCCTGAAATCGTAACAAAATCAACAGTAAAATGCCTCTGAATACTTTTCCTAATGCTGTCTACCAATACGGATCTCATTGCTGAGTTAAAATCTTTTCATGGCTGTAAGAATCAGCGAGTCAGATGATGGGTCTATACTGCATGCTGCCACCTCCTTCTAGTTACAGATATCCCCTTAGTTTGGAGCTACTCACTTCATTTACAGTTTGTTCAGTATATTCTCAGCTGCTGACCTCAAGTACCCATTTGTGAAGGTGCCCTTGTTTGTTGGCCTGCAGGAGACTGCAAGAGTTCTGTTCCCAATGCCTGGCAATTTTACATTATTACATTCACAATGACAGCATTAAAAGAACATTATTTAGGTTGCCAAACCAAGCACTCAAGCTTAAGTTTGCCTGTGCAACCTTAATTCACACCCCTTGTGTGTATACATGTGCATACAATCTTTAATTACATGATCACATGCTGTTTTTGCAGGACCCCTGCCTCGTTGGCTTACATGAATCATCAGCATGACTGGTATTTTTAGATCCACAGCCCATATATGTACTACTCAATTTAATGGGGGTAATTGGTAGCAGTGGTAAGCTGTTATCCTCTATGTGGAGCAGACTTGGGGTGGATGCAGAAGCCCCCTTTATAAGTGGTTTTCACACCTATTTGCTGTTAGAAAAAGCAAAGTGGAAACACAGGAATCTTGAGTTCTATACAGTGTGTGCAGGGGAGTGTTCTTGATACAGACCCTTCTTTTCCCTCTCACCCAATGTGTCCCTTTTTGCTCCATCCTGCACTGTTTCCCCCAGCCAGTCCCTGTCTCTCTCAGCTCTTCTCCATTCACAGCTTGTGCCTGTCCCCCACTGCTCCCATCACACCCAGTCTGTACCCCCAAGCCTGGTCCTGTCTGTGCATTCCAGTCAGCACACCCTAGCCTGCCCCTATCCTCCTCTCCCCGATCCTCACCTTTCTGCATTCTGGCCCTTTCCTACTTCTCCTCTTGCAGCCTGTGCACCTTCAGTAAGCTCAATGAGCACAGAGAACAGATGCTTGCCCTGCTCTGAGTTTTGGTGCCTGGAACCACAGCATCCCCAAGCATCTAGAAGAAGCAATTGCAGTAAAAATGCTGCTCAGCCTCTGAAGCTTTGGGATGGAACATGCTTGGCTGCTCTGCAGGAAAAAGTGCCTGTGTTCAGATGGCACCTAGGAAATATGTGGGGGTGGAGCATGATCAATACAGATGGACTCTTCAGAGAATAATGCTTTCAGACTCTATCCAACCTGTGCTGACCATGTCCAATCTGCCGTTTTTAGAGGCATATAAGTTGGCCAAGCTTGGTGTGTTTTCTCAGAGGTCAAAAAGGCACATCCCTGACATCTGGATGATCCTTCTGTCAAATTCCAAGTTCTTGCTGCATAATATGGAGATGCTAGAGTTTCTCAATGAAATGTTTATGACTATTTGAACATTGGCAATACAGTGTATTTTTCCCTAATCTCATTTGCATAAATGGCTAAATTGTTTCAGCTGCAGCTTTCAAAAATATTTCTGCCTGAGGCAGACACCTGCCATGGAAAATTACAGCCCCACAATTTGGCAAAGTTATAAGCAACTGAAAGCAACAACTTATAATGGAAAGTGTTAGGCAACCTTAATTAAAGGTGGGCTGGCAGCCACATCTATAATATATTTATTTCCAATCCAGGGAATGAGAGTCTATTTATGTAGACAAAATTCAGTATATTCTTCCTGAATATTAATGTTGTACATGCCCCTGTAGTCAATTGTCCATTTATACATTTAAAACTAAGATAAATTATGATAAGCTTGGACATTTGTCCTGGAGCTCATCTAATTTTATCTGAATTACTTTGGTTGAAGTCTAGCTGGGGATTTAAAACAAAAAAAAAAAGTCTCTTGAGATTCTGTAACTTCAGGGTTCCAGCTGAGTTGACAATAAGATGGAAGCAATTCTTCCCTCAAGAACATAATTGCATTTCACGTTGAAGTACACGAGTGTAAAATATTTGTATCTCAAAGCAGAATTTGACCCTCTTTTTCACAGTTGTTCCACTTACAGGTCAAACCAGCACAAGAGCAAAGGCAACCTAAATAAATACATATCTATATAGTTTATGATTTAACGTTATCCAAGCATTATCAAACTTCAAATCAAGTTTAAGTCCAGCTCAAGTTTTGGACAAAGGTTCCACCTCTCACTTAATTTCTCTGAGTTAGTTTTCCTAGTCTTAGGTTTAGTTTTACATAACGATTTCCAGCTTCTGACCAGATACTAGATAGCCGGTGGTGGTTGTTTTTGTTTTTCTTTCTTTCTTTATTTGCTCAAGAGTAAAGTTTCCAAAGCAAAATAATAATTGAAAATTATACTACAATTAAACACTTACATGCTGTTCCTGATCATCCCTTCCAATGATAAAATACTCAACAGAGAAAGCACTGGGGAGGAAAATCTCCATGAAAATCTTTCACCGATATCCCTTTTATTGTCCAGCCAAAGGAAGGGATTTGCTTTCCTGTAGACAAAGATACATGGCCTGCCCCAAATCAAGACAATGGCTGTTTTCCAATATTCTGTATGAATGCAGAAAACCCTTATTCTACTAAGGGATCTATATTAATATGTAGTTATCTTTTATATCAAAGTGCTACAGCAAAAGAAACTATGTTTACCTTAGGCATGGGTAATAGTATATTTTTAACTCTTATAGCATTTATTGAACTCAGGAATATACATCAAACAAGGAGGAAAAGAAATTACTGCAGTGTTTACCCTGCAGACAATGTAATTTGATTAGTGTCATCAAAAATAGACCCTTTTATTATCTGATGAGATTTTAAATGCTGCACTGTGAGCCTGCAATATGTGGATATATAGTACTGAGCATCTTTATATTCATCTCAAACCATGAAACTGATGCAGCAGGAAGTCAACTCTATTCAGGAAAGCCCTGCATTTTAATTAACATTTACCCCCTGGAAACAGACATAAAAAAATAAACACTACTTATCAAGTCATTTTTGTAATTAGAATTGCAGCAGGCTACAAAATTAGCAAATCAAAACCTGCTAAGTTAACTTTTCTCCTACCATGCATCCAGTTAAATGTTTTCTACTAAAATGTGTTCACTCTAATAAGCTGTACTTTAAGCATCCACCGCATTGTAATAAGTTATGTTCTATTTCAAAGTAGATTAGCACTGAATAATTTGATTTTTCCATTCTCCAAATAAATCATTCTCTCTTTTAAATATAGCACTTCTAATCTCAGGATAGAAAGAAAAGAGATCTGAAATATTTCATGCAACATTCAAGTATCTCAAATTCCAAACTTTCCAAAGCTTTTGAGCCATTTGAGATCCAGGAAGAATGCTTGAAGAGGGAGGTACTGAGTTAAATAGTTAGATAGTAAGAGTGATAGATCTTTCATTCATTCTCCCCTTGAATGGGATACCATAACATTGAGCGCAGGAGCTATATTTTCAGTTAATACAACAGTAACACCAATAATAATGTTAGATTTTTCAAAGGTGTTGTTACCAGATTTGCCCGTCACTTTGAGGTATGCTTATTTATTAGGGTTACCTTCCTGGAAAAGGGGGTGTGATTCTATTAGTGTGCTGCTTGTGTTACTTGTGTGTTCATAGGGTTACAAGTCCCCTCCCAATGGAGCTATCCTGCAGGACCTAAGGTTTTCAGATTCAAATAAACCCCCCCACAGATACACACAACCATTCCAGATTGAATGTGTCTGAGCAGACCGGGCTATCAGCACTCTCAGCTGACCCCTTAGACGTCCCTGAACTCAGCAGGCTGGGTGACACAGCACTGTCAGCTGTCACCCTCATGTGCCCGTTGCACCACACCAGAATGGAGCACACTTACGAGCAGGCTGGGTCCAAACAGCACTTTTCAGCTGTTCCCCTTATGTGCCCCCTGGACTCAATCAGGCTGGGTCAAACAGCACTTTCAGCTGTCACCCTTATGCGCCTCTGGACTCCGTAGGCTAGGCAGAGCAGCACTTTTCAGCTACCCCCTTTAAATGCCTCTTTGCAACACAATTGATCTAGCAGTAACTCCCTTGATAAGCAAACCCCATCGGATTTTGGGCATTCCAGGGATCTTTGGCTTAGGTAAAAGAAGCGTTGCTGCAGAGCAAGGTAGGGAAGCCAAGAACACAAAGAAGTAAATGTATTTAGAGAGAGAGAAACTGGCAACCAGCTTGATTACAATAGTTAGTTTATTGCCAGGTATATAAAACTTATGATACTAATCGTGATGCCATACAAGGAGAGAAAAACAATCTAACACTTACAATACAACAAAATTACAGTAGGGGTATTGGAGAAAGGCTAGCCCAGGTTTGATTACAAAAATAGAAAATTATAACTGGATTAAAGAGAGAGAGAGAATTGGGAAAGATGGGGGGGGGGATCTCACCACTCCTTGCAGCTCAGAAGTTCCCAGGAGACAGGCTGTTCAGTTTAGGGTCAGGAACACTTGAGGGAGAGGCAAACCCCACAACAGGATCAGTCAGGAAAGCATTTGGGTCCAGGCATCAGAGGAGGAGAGCAAGAGAGGGTTTGAACTTGGGTAGGGGTTTTTTGTAGAACCAGGTTTGTTTGTGGGTAAACAATGTCTCACTGAAGTACTTCAGGGAGGTTTTCTTTATGCTAGACAATAGGAGCTGATCACTCCCAGCTATGGTCAATGTTCCTTGGGGGAGCTCACAATGCAACCAGACAGATTCAGTGTTTTGCATGCCAATACTCGAATGGTCTGATAACTGCGGAGCTGGATGGGTGTAGGTGTGAGTTCATTTACATCAAGAGCAGAGATCTCCCATAACGCAGTGTGTCCCTGCCTTGCCAATCCCAGAAGTCAGTGCGATTCCTGCTTTGGAGCTTGGTTCTCCATTCCTCATGCTAATTCTTGTTCCATCTTCGATGTAAATGAGGCTCCAGTTCTCCATTCCATGTGCGAATTGAGATGCCTCTTTTTACATCTTCCATGTAGATGAGGCATGGGGAGTTGTCTTAATCCTATCACCCTTGTGGGGAGGGTTTTAGGTGTGTCTCCCACAGCCTTTTCATAGCTTTTGTTTCTGGTGCAAGCAGAGGCTGGGGGGATTCAGGTGAGCCAGAGACAGAATAGGGGTTTTTCACCCTGGTTCCCCAAGAACACAGAGCTGCCAGGTAACAACTCAATCAGGCTGGATCAAACACCACTTTCAGCTGTCACCCTTATGCCCCTGAACTCCATAGGCTAGGCAGAGCAGCACTTCTCAGCTGCTCCCTTTATATGCCTCTTTGCAACACATTTGTTGTAGCAGTAACCCCCTTGATAAGCAAACCCCATAGGATTTTGTGCACTCCAGGGATATTTGGCTTAGGTAAAAGAAGCGTTGCTGCAGAACAAGATAGGGAAGTCAAGAACACAAAGGAGTAAATGTATTTGGAGAGAGACAGAGAAACTGGCAACCAGGTTGATTATAATAGTTTATTACCAGGTGTATACAACTTATTATACTAATAGTTATGCCATACAAGGAGAGAAAAACAATCTAACACTTAAAGTACAACAAAATTACAGTAGGGGTATTGGAGAAGGCTAGCCCAGATTTGATTATAAAAGTAGAAAGTTATACATGGATTAAAGGGGGAGGGGGAAATCTCACCACTCCTTACAGCTCAGAAGTTCCCAGGAGACAGGCTGTTCAGCTTAGGGTCAGGAGCGCTTGAGAGAGAGGCAAAGCCCACAACAGGATCAGTCAAGAAATGAGGAAGCAGGCAGCATTTTGGATCCAGGCATGAGAACAAGGCTTTGAACTTGGGTAGGGTTTTTTGCAGAACCGGGTTTGTTTGTGGGTAAACAATGTCTCAATGAAGTACCCCAGAGTGGTTTTCTTTATGCTGGACAATTAGCTGATTAATCCCAGCTATGGTCAATGTTCCTTGAGGGAGCTCACAATGCAACCAGGCAGATTCAGTGTTTTGCATGTCAATAACTAGAATGGTCTGATAACTGCGGAGCTGGATGTGTGTAGGTGTGAGTTCATTTACATCAAGAGCAGAGATCTCCCATCATGCAGTGCATCCCTGCTTTGCCAATCCCAGAGTTCAGTGCGGTTCCTGCTTTGGATTTTGAATCTCCATTCTTCATGCTAATTCTTGTTCCATCTTTGATGTAGATGAGGCTCCTGTTCTCCATTTGATGTGCAAATTGAGATGCCTCTTTTTACATCTTCTATGTAGATGAGGCATGGGGAGTTGTCTCAATCCTATGACCCTTGTCTGAAGGGTTTTAGGTGTGTCTCCTACAGCCTTTTCATTGCTTTTGTTTCTGGTTCAAGCAGAGGCTGAAGGGGTGGGGGTGGGGGATTCAGGTGAGCCAGAGAGAGAGTAGGGGTTTTGCACACTGGTTCCCCAAGAACACAGAGCTGCCAGGTAACAGTGTGGACTATTGGCCTAATTCTGCCTCCACTGAAATCAATGATAAAACTGACTTCAAAAGGTGTGCAGCATATTTACAGTAATTATTTTTAAACATTCAAAATTTGAGCTGTTTTAATTGGGCATAGGTCAAATGGTCCAACTCTGTCCCGTGATTGGTGAGCTGTGACTCTCAGGCTCATGAATCTATTGTGATTACATCTAACAACCTAGAACTGGCATTCAAATCAATACACTTAAAAATTGGCTTTACAATTGCTGTTTTCATAAATGTTCCGACCAGTAAAGTCACTGACTACAGAATATTCCTGGAGAATGAAAATTCATTGAAATATTTGAAAGAATATTTTTCCCTTTTAGCTTTGTAAATAATGAAACTGTCAACTTTCCACGCTTATGATATTTATGACTAATCACACTCTTACACTATTTAGCAGTTTTCACGGTTCTTTCCCAAAGTGGGATATACAGAAGTTTCTATTACAAATGTCTCACTTTTGCTACAGGAGTGGCATGATTTGTGAGATAGATATATACCTGATTGTACCTTTCTGTAACAACCATGTGATTCCACTCATTAATATAACCATATAGCAGAAATATTCAAGGAAAGCAGCTTCTTGAAGTTAATGAGGTATCCCAGGATACTTAAAACATTTAGAAGAAATAAAGAGATGAATATGAAGTTAGTCGAGCACCTTAGAAGGCCACAGATCCACTTGACACCAGTTTAGGATCCTGAGAGCACCTAAAAAATAGGGAACTGGGCTTTATCTTTTATACCCTATTTTTATGTAACTGATCAGACATTTAACCATGACATAACATGATTAATATTTGCTTACTATCCATAGATGGTGTTCCAGGTCGTCATAATCACACCCATACATTATCAATATTAATAACCAATGCCACTTATTTCTTAATAATTCCTATGCATTATTGCAGCCTAAATGCCTAGTTACTGCCTAGTTACCAGATTGCTAAAGCCCCTGCAAACATATTTATTGCAGAATTCTGTAGTCTACTGTGCCCTTTGTGGTCAATTGCTTGTTTCTCAGAATGACAGTGCAGAATTTATGACCTGGGGTTATCTTCCTGGGCTTTCAATCCTTTAGCTAAAATCCAGTCTCTATCATGATTACTTCTATAAGGCTTTACACTACTAAAAAGGGCCTTTAATCATAGCAAAGCCTAATAACGTGATTACTTGTATTCCCTTTCTTGCCACTTTATATGTTTCAGCCTACCAAACAACATTTGTATTAATATTATACCCCCATAGTTACATTCTACTTATTGAAAGCTAAAATAATACCTGAGACAAGGTTATAGGCCAACAATTTCCACATCCTATCCTCCACGTATACAGCTTTAGCCCTAAGCTCCACGGGCTTGTCTATGTTAGAAAAGAGGTTTAAATTGGATAAACTATCCATGGCCTTTTCTCTGCTGTAAATACCTTTTACATCAATTCTGTTGGTCAAAGTCTAGCTCTAGTGGTTAACCCACAACTACACAAGAGAAAAAGTTATGGCTAGGTCTGGGTTAGCTTGATTTATCTTTGCCCTCTTTTTAGTGTAGACATGCCCTTTGGGTCAGTGTCCCATCTTTTTGCATGTCTGCAAAGAATCTATGCACAACGAAGGTACAATGTAACTAGTATATCTTCCTCTCAATGCAGCATCCTTCCTTGCAATTCATTTTCCCAGTGCTTTATCCAGTGTTTTTTTAAATGTCCCACATGGTGGGGTTTCCACCATTTCCCTTGGGAGAGTTTAGCCACAGCCTAATTGATTGTTATTCTGGGGCTTGTGTAAAACCTCATTAAAGCTGGTGGGCATAATAGCTGTTTTTCTTTCAGGATAACTGTAAGAAGCAGTTCACTTCTTTTGTAATAAGTTAGCTGAACCAATAGGCACCTCATTCCAAAACACAGGCCGTGTGCAAGGCCAGTCAGAAACTGACCTAAGACAAAGGTGTTTCTCTGGGTGTTGACTGGTGAAGGTGTGTGTGGACGGGGCTGGGGGTGGCAGAAGCACTACAGAAACAGACGGAGAAGTCAGCAGAAAGCCAAGAAAAAACAGAGATGCTCTTACAGTGTGAACCTGAGAGAAAGATGAGAAAAATTTAACAGCTGGATGAAGATGAACCTGAGCAAGACAGAGATGATGCTGTCAGGCAAAGGAAGGAATTTTAAGGATTCTGCGGTCACAGTGCAGTGTCCTTTGGTTGGAGGCCCACTCCTACACTTGGTCAATTCAATCCTTAATTAAGGAGTATTCTTGGATTCTTTACTGGCACTAACTTCTCATAGAGCAACATCCATAATTAATGCGCTCTGTCATCCTCGTTGGTTAGGAGACTGTCCTATCCTGGCAGAAAAAGACCTGGACTCAGTTACTCATGGCTTCATCACTTCTCAGATGCATTACAGCAATGTGATATACCTGGGCATAAAGCCTTCAAACGAAATGCTGTAATACTTCTTCTGAGCAATACAGGCTACCACAGACACATCACGCCTGTACTCAGCTCATAGAATTTCAAATCAAATTGAAGGTCTCAATTGTCATCTTCAATGCCTTCTTTGTCTAAAAGATACCCTGAAGCTCCACAATGAAGATGTTGGTTGACATCTTTGCTCCTCTGGCACAATGGAACTCTTTATAATATGGGGAAAGCTAATCCACGCAGGACGCAGAACTTTCTCAGTGGCTGGTCCGATGTTATGAAATGAACTCCCTGCGGAGCTAAGGACCATCCCAAGCCCTGTCATGTCTCTGATCTTGTCTTCTCTGATATAAATACATATCATACATATTAAAAAGAGAGAGAGAAACCAAGACACTCTATTGCACACACCAGACGATTGGAGCACAAACAAGAGAGAAAAAACAACATGTGCCAGGTGTTAGTCACATTGCTTAAAATACTACTCAGATATTACAGTGAATAAGTGTGGTATAATAGCCTATGTTGCTTTTTGGGTAGAGTGCTGGCTTGAAAAAAAGGCTTGGAATAGTGAGCAAAGAAACTGCCTCCTGTTTGATTCCTACTGTGTTCAGAAAAACAGGACTTTACATATCATTTGCAATTAAAAAACAAACAAACCAGGATTGCATCAAAGAAATACCTGACTCTCTCTTCATTGCCTCTCCCTAACACAAACAAGGTAAGACCCCAAATATTGGCTAGCCCTCAGGCTAATGGGGAGTATCAATATATTACTGTCAAAAAGTTGTCCTGATATTTAGGCTAATCTGATTTCCTCTTTTGTGTGTGAGCTACGCAATAATTAAACTAAAAACAATAATTCTAAATAGGAAAAGAGTTTAATTAAATAAATCATCTGAACTGAAAGAAAAAACTCAGACCAGCCTTCCAATAACGCTTAATAGCCCCTCTCCCCCCTCAACTCAGCAACAAGGAAAAGGAAACAAGCAACGGTTCAGCCCTGACCAGAAAGATGCCACTAAAGCACTCTTTCATACATGCAGAGGTAGAGCAACAGAGCAGTATGTAATTTTCTTACAGCTTCTATGTCAATTTATTTTATAATTCATGCAAAAAGAATGTTAAGTCTTCAGAGTACTTAAAAAACAAGAAATGAGAATATTATGTAATTTGCAGGAGATAAAAGGATCTAACTATAGCAAGTCTCTATGCTGCCTATTAAATCTGCATAATCAGAGGCAAGCATGTTACCCAGGGGAGTGGTGATCAGATAGCCAGATATTTAAAAGTCACAGTCAGATTTCATTCCTTAGCAAATCATCTATGGAATATACTTGGACAGGGAAATTTTAGGAACCCATGTCTCAGAATAATCCATAGGGCCTGCTTCCATTGGATTTAATGAGCTCAGGATTGGACCCAGTTACAATAAATCTCATGGAACTCATTAGTGTTACCACTGTGATTTCTTAGAGTCTTTCATGGTATTGTAGTTCCTCTCCATTTTGATAGATCATTTATTCCATCAAACAGTAGCACTCCCATTCACCATGGTTCTGGGGCTTACAGTTCCCTAATGACAATAGAAGCGCCTTCCTTTTTTCATGGGAAGTTTGGGGGTGAGAGGGAGAGTTGGAATAAGTAAAGAACAATGGAACAGGGTTCACTATACTCATGGAAAGCAAGAGACCAATCTGGGTGAGGTATATGCCTGAGATCATTTCATTTTGGGGGGTCTGATGCTAAAGGAGAGTTTTAGAGTAGAAGTATTTTGCTGTCTTGTGGCAAGGCCCATCAGAAAAAGCAAATACGTGACACAGAAAGATCCATGATATGGTTAGGGGAAAGTGCTGGAAATTACTGATGTGTGAAACTTTTGTAAAAAAGACCAAAAATTCCAAATAAAGCAGAGCGGGAATGCACCTGGATCCCTGGAATTAAAATCCAGCAAATTTCATGCAGGTCTAAGGTGAAGTGATTTTTGTGAAGACCTGTTTGAAATTCAAAATCAAAACCTTCCTGGGAATAAAGAAAATGATACCAGAATTCTCAGTAAATACTAATTATTCATATAACAAGAACACAAAGGTTAGCTCTGCTGCCAATTCAGCAGAAATATTTGATAAAATTTCTGCCTTTTTATTCCAGCAAATCAGACCATACTACAGCTCAGTACATAAAGAAGTCAATATAAATACTGTGAGGGCCTAAGATTTGTAGGCTTATACAAAAGATCCTTCTTGCTAGGATTTTCAAAAGAATCTAATGGAGCCTAGGTCCCACTGAAATTCAATGGGAATCTTAGGTTTTGAAAATCCCGGTCTTAGGATATTACAAACTCCCAGTGCGGGATAGAACCACTCATTACCTATATGTAGCTGTGCGTAAAAGGAGTAGTGAAAATCATGCAAGCAGTTTTCAAAGCTGTAAAAAGAAAAAAAAAGTTTCTTTTCAAGTCCAGTAAACGATTTGGACACAAGTTCAGAGCATAGTTTTTTTTTTACAAATCAGTTTACTTAGTTATTTTAAGTTAACATTTTGGGTCCCTTCAGCAGTGATGAAGAGATTCTGAAATGCCTTCTCACTCTTTTCAGACTGGCCACTTTTGGAAAACACTAGGAGGAAAATGAACCTTTGGTAGCTGTGCGAGTTGTTGTCTTGTCACAGTGAGGCTGTGCTTTTGCTACGTTGTATTCTTTTTCTATTGCTCATTTTATTGCTTTGTAAAATGATAGATTAACTTGACACAAAGTGACATTAGTTGTCAGACGGTAAGGATTAGCGAGTCCTCCAACAAGAAAGCCAGTCAGATGGGAACTCTGTGAACTCTCTTTATGTGAAGGCCGACGTGAATGTTAACTAGTTTGTTTTATATTTCTCCCTCTTTTATGCTTCCCATATAAAAATGTCTGGTTTTGTTTTGCACAGCCTTCCAGGGGAGAGGATGTTTTTATATTGGTTTGCTTTTGTGTGTGGGTGCCAAGGGGAGAGGATGAATTTTTGAGAAGGTGCTTAACATGACACTAGCATTTCTTGTGATAAAGAAGCTTTTTATTTAGACATTGTCTGTTGCAACATCTGTCTTTCTCTCTGTACCATATAAATTCAAGATAAAAAGGACATCTCAAGTGGGTTTGAAAACTGACTTGAAAGGTCCAGTTACAGGTCGAGATACTTAGCAACTAATATCCTGCTGTCTGGCACTTCCTTTTCTCCAGTCATAATTTTAGGTTTATTTTTCTCACCTTCGACAAGAGCCACCAAAGAGGATTTACTGGATTTGGGATGCTATATCCACTTTGCCATCAGACAGTGGGTTGCAAGCTGCAGCTAGAGCTAATGCTATTTTATTCCCCAGACCTGGCATCTCAAAAGCTTTGGATCTGGTAAATCAGGCACAGAGGGGAAGAAATGTGTGATCATTTGAAACTTATCATACCACCTATAGCAGTTCTTATAGTACCAAATCCTCGACATAGGAAAAGAATTGCCTCCCGAATCCTCCTTGTTTTTATCTCTTTTCTCTTAGCCTCCCCTGCTAAGGGAAAGAGTCTCTGCTGGGTAGATGATGGATGAGAGTCCAGGCTTTCATGACAACCAATTTTAGAGAAACTGTTTCTAGCACATGGGACTCATCCACAATAGTATATATGACTCCATTTTCTCCTTTGTCCCTTGCACTGTGGGTGGGGTATGTTTTACAAGGACTGTCATCCAGAAGCTCTCTGGCCTTTTAGGCCCTCTCTCTCTCTTTCTCTTTAGAAAGGAAAATTGTTTTAGTTGTTAGAACATGGAACTAGGAGTGTCAGGGCTCCTTTCCCCCTTTTTGACTTCAATAAGTGAGGAATTTTCAGATATATGTTGGCAGTGACTTAACCTCTCTGTGCCCTGCCTTACCTGTAGTAAATGAGGTCAACAAGGAAGAAGGGTAAAAAGTGGGAGGTCCTGCTCTCAGGACTCATTTTTTAAAGTAAATGATAAAGAAATGAATATTCTACCACATTCAGCAGAAATTCTTCCTTAAAAGGAAAAATATGGAATCTTGAGTCACATTAATGAGGCCTTTCATTCAGTGCTAGTGAGTTTCTCTACCTAAAACAATCACGGATATAGTGCAGAGGAATGGAAGGTATCAGACTGCATCAGAGACTGACATTCTCTATCCACAGAACAGTCATAGCTTGGGCACTGGCCGTGCAAACTTTCCTTCATTTTCTTTCCAGTGTGTCTCAAATCTGACCATGGGCACATCAGTTCTAAGGGTGAGGAAGTTTTGTTTTCAAGTCCATTCAGCACGTGGCCTCTCTGCTGAGATTTTCAATAAGAGTACTAATTATAGTGGAGGTTTCTACAATGTGAATACCTGCACACTGGGAACCCATTTTACATAGGCCACTGAACAGCTTTTAAAATGGTAATGATTTTTCCTTGTTGCTCTTAGCAAGCAATATGCTGGATTTCAACCAGCAACTTAAAGATGAAAGACTCCTCAGCCTACAACCATTCCCTGGAGCCATACCCTCCAGACCTTGAAAGAAGGCACTAATGATGATGTAGCAAAGCTGGAAGGAGCCATGGTCCTGTCTCTCCATCTGGGTCCCATCAGTGTTGTCTTTCTTGCCAAATTTTAAAGACAAAAAAGTCATGTTTAGAGTTCAGGCCAGGTCATTGTGGAGAAAGAATAAAAAAGGCTTATTCTGAGTTTGATTCTTTGGTCCTGGGGCTGGGAGCATCATGAATGCATCCCACGGAAATCCTGGATTAAAAGAGTAAGTCACATGATTGAACAGCAACCCTCCCTAAACAATGTAGAAAACAACGTGAATAATGTATAAGAAGCTCTGGTCTAGAATGATAGTCACCACTGCACTGGGCCCTGAGAGCAAGAGAACGAAACGGAACTTATTACATTATATATATAGCTGCTGAATGTATCTGCAGAGAAGTTACAGTGAAGCTGAAAAGATGTGGCTGAAGAGCTATAGCAATTTGGCTTGATGAAAATTTGGCCAGTCCCTTTTCTCACCAAAAAGACAAGCCCATTTTACGGCCCTATGGAATGGTTGAATAAAAGTATTAGTAGAGAGAAGGTTACCATAATATCTAAAACATCTAATATGATGATTAAGCTCTTCAGTTCTCTACACCAAGGAGTTTGACAGGATAGGTATAGAATTTGCATTTGGTGGCTCAGGAAGCAGCATTGATCTAGAAAAAATAACAAAGGGAATCAACATAACAATGAGAACAAATATGTTATGAAAACCTGAGTTACCTCACACCTCAATGTCTTTCAGGAATGAAAATGCAAATGACAAAAGTTTACACTTGGCTCAACGGATGTGGAACAAAAGTAGTAATATCATGGCACCATATAAGTGAAGCTAATTTTTGTAATCAGCACTGACTGGATGAGATGGAAACACCTACCCATTAGCAACCCATTTCACAGAGGCCACTCATGCCTATTATAGAGGTACATTTTTCTGGTGGAGGTGATCTAAATCCGGGTTTTAAAAATGTAAGCTAAAAATAATGGAAAGGAAGAAAAGCCAGGATTTCTTAAGAGTTACATTTACTCTTCCCTCCAAACACCTTGCTGTTAAGGGGTTCAGCCTTTTTTCTTTATGTGTAGAGCTTTGAGTTCTAACCCTCAAGGACTATTCCAACTTGTGGAGGAGCATCCACTTTCTTAATAGTCACCTTATTCCACAGAATGAACAACATGTGCACCACAAAAAAGGTGCACTGTGGGTTGTAGCAGTTGCCTGATTGTCACTTGTTTGCATTATTCTGCAGCCTTTAAGTGTGCTAACTACTTATGCTAAACTATCTGTCCAAACTTGTATTTAGCTGTAATACACTGAGTACCTTTTCCAGACCTGAAGAAGAGCTCTATGTGGCTTGAAATCTTCTTTTTCTCACCAACAGAAGTTGGTCCAATAAAAGACATTGTCTCACCCATCTGTAGCAACTTGCGAGCAATGTTACTAATCTACAAGTGCATAAGTATGGCCTGATTCGCCTTTCATTTATGCCAGTGTAAAAACAAAACTAACCAAACTTCAGCACTGTGGCCTAGAGGACAAGGCTTGGAGTGGGCCTTTGGAGACAAGGATTCTATTCCCAACTCTGCCACTGTCTCCTGGGTGACCTTGGGAAAGTCATGTCACCTCTTTGTGCCTCAGTTTCCACATCTATAAAATAGTGATACTAGTACTGACCTCCTTTGAAAAATATGTTGGGTTTTACTCATTAAAAGCTCTATTGTAAGTGAAGGGAGAATCAGAACTCAAGTGCATTTTCAGACAGCTGTCGTAGAATCTCCATATCCAACAGCCGTAAATTAGGTCTGCTACCCTCTGTTCTCTATCTGTTGCCAACAAGTGAGGGGATATTGCACTGCAGCACATTACACATTTTCTACATACTAATTCACTAGGATTCTAGCAACATGAGGTTTTTTTTCCTGCCTTTGGGAATGTACAAGTTCTGATTTATCTGGAATTACACTGTGAAAGCAGGTTCCCTTGTTAGAGAAACACATGTTATTTGTCATTTCTGAGGCCATTTGCTGAAATTCCATGGTCTTGTGATCAAAATAGAAAAGATACAGACTTTTTATGCATCTCTGGAGTTTATGTGATTTGTCTGAATACAGAGCCAATGACCTCGAACTACCATGATTCCTCCAAAATTAGACTATATTATACCTGATAAAGTGATTGCTGTGGAATTTAGATGATACAATACCTAGACATTTGTTACGCTGTCTGTGAATGTACTGTACTATTAAACAGATATATTCCATACAGGAAGACCATCTGATGCACTTGGTGTTTTCTTTGTCAGTCTGTTTGTGTGTGTGTGTGTCTGTGCATGCGTACATGCCCACATCCACCCACCCATGTCTTTCCATTGACTCAGTGGGCTTTGAAGGAGGCCCAGAGAGAAAGACAGATATTATATATAGATATATATGGAGAGTTGAAAATATCTGTTTATATATGTATGCATCATACTTCAGGAGCTGAGCATCTTGGGTGAAAACCTGACCCTCTTGAAGTCCATGTACTTTTCTCCCTGGATTTGTTTTGAACTGTAAGATCAATCAGAATACTCTAGGCATGTTCTAGTCAGTGATTTTTTTTCTGCTAAAATGGAACCCTATCATAGTTTCAGGGTCATGGTGTCACCATCTTGGAAGTGGGTGTTTTTGAGCTGTATGTGGGAAGGATTGAGAACAACTCGTGGGGATTTTCCCACCGTTTCCTGCACACTTGTTTAATGCAGTTTCTTGACTTTTCAGTGAACAGGATGCAGCATCCTTTTTTTCTAAAGCATTCTGAAAGTGAAGGGGACCATGATCTTGGACATTACACAGGGTCAGGCCAGGTTTGTATCTGAATGGGAGACATGCAGGTGCTATAGGAAGCTACACTGGTGATTCACTAGGCAATATTTCTCCTCTTGAGTCTATACTAAACCAAAGCTCTGTAAGGTACAGTATTTTGGCTTACATAGAACTATTTTGAAATAGAAGGAGTGTAAAATGTGGTGTCCTGTCCATAACACATTTTGAGTATTTACAGTTCGCCAGCCTAATTACTCCAGTCATTTCAAATGGATATCATATCCTTCATTTCCTGTCCTAAACTGATACATAATTGTGAAAAAACTGGTTTAGTCAGTATGCAAAATCTTGTTTCCCACTAATGTCTGTAAATAGTAGACAGTAAACTGAGTTGTTCCTTTAGCTTAAGTGGTAGGCAATTGAGATTCAGGGGCCTGATCCGAACCTGGTGAAGTCAGTCAGAGTTGGGAGTCTTTTCATTAACTTCAGTGAGCTTTGAATCAGGTCTTAGGTGTTGATGGTCCTGAGTTTGAGCCTCACTGTTTGTTTATATATTGCCACTGACTGGAACATAAATTTGTTAGGGACATAACTGCTTATCAGTACACATCTGGAGGTATCTGCATTTCAGCAGAGGACGAAGTGATACCTGTATATAAATTATATTTCTATCTATATTTGCAAAGCACTGAAATCCTTCAGAATGAAGCATGGTATATAAATGAAAAATGATTTTTTTTATTCTAGTAGAATTTTGTAAGGTCTAATTTGTGTTGGCTTCTGACTGAGGAGCTTTCTTTTTATATTCAATATTTTGAATGTGTGTAAATGTAATTGATGTGCTTTTATACAAACAGTTTGAACCAGCAGAATAAGAGTAATTGAAGGACTGTTGTTGTGTAAGGCATTTCAAACACAGAAATACCAAATACCATGTACCCAGTCATACGCATAATCTCAGTGGAGCAATTGGAATAGGCATATTGGTCAATCTAATCTAGTATTCTTTCTAACAGTGACCAAGTGACAGATGTTTCAGAGGATGTTGCAAGGAACCTCTTAATGAGCAATTATGAATTAACCTACACATATTTATTTATGCCCTGAAGTGTGAAGCTTTATATCCTTTATGAAGTGTTCCTTTCTGAGGTATTATGAAGTATTCCTTGATGTGAAGTTTTATATCCTTTAAAAAAACATAAAAAGCAAATACAGTACACTGCTGTGTTAAACATAAACTACTAAAATAAATGGGAAAGCAGCATTCTTCTTCTGCATAGTAAAGTTTCAAAGCTATATTAAGTCAATGTTCAGTTGTAAACTTTTGAAAGAATAACCATAACGTTTTGTTCAGAGTTATGAACAACCTCCATTCCTGAGGTATTTGTAACTCTGAGGTTCTACTGTATTAACAGTGGTTGCTAGTGGGATTAACTCCCTAAAATAAGCGAGAAAACACTAGGAAAAATAGAAATACAAATTCCTGTATTCTTGAGACCTTAATGCCACACTTTTAATTGAATGTATTTGATGGTAGTGCAAAAGTCCATGACTGCTCACAAACAAGAGGGATAATTCTAGAATACTAGTGATCGCTGGATGTCTGCAATAAGATATAAGCATTTAGTAATTCCTGTGCCAGGCAGGCCAATAATAGGCTGCACTCCTTTTCTAGGAAACTACATCTCACACAACTGAACAAACATCTTCATATATGACTGTTTATAATTATTCACATTGCATTCCCCTTTCACTGTGAGAAAAATATTAGCTACCTCAAAGCCCGTTTTGATCCAATACTACATTTATCTGTAGTGATGTTTCTCCTGGGTAATCTCCATATAATTTACAGCAATCATTTTTTATGTTTAATTTTACAGCAGCATATCTTTATTTTTCCTTTTAAAAGAAATATCTTGTACAACTGAGTGAATCTCTGTAGCTTATTAAGACACAATACAAAGAGGCAGATTCTGCCAACCTACTCACATTGATTAATAGCTTCCTTCTCAAGTAGTCCCATTGATTTAAGTGGAATGACTTGAGAAGTAAGGCAATAGTCAATGAGAGTAAGGTGGGCAGAATCTTGCCCATGATTAGTTGACCAAAGTAAATCTGAATCCACTGTAGATTCAGTTAAACAGAGCATGTGTAGATAGTGATTACGTATGTTAATTGAATCTACCTTCAATAAAGTGTAGACAGTGAGCTGTGCGCCAGGCTAGACCATGATCCAGCAAAGCGCTTAAGCACACGTGAAATGTAAAGCACATGAGTAGTCCCGTTGAAGTCAAATCTCTAGAAAGATGGATGAGCTGCACCCAGATAAATCAATTTGCTAGATCCTGCAAATGGATTTGTCTGGGTGCAGACCCCACCTTTCTGATTTTGGAGCTCTTCTCTAGGCTTATATAGAGAATTATCCTAACCCTCCTTTTAGAATTGGCTCAAAAATTGTAGAAAGGAACATATTTTTATTGGATTTTATAACATTTTAGAATAGTTTCTATAGACTCCTACTGGTTTCTTTTAAAAATTATATCAAGCTTTTCCATCAGAGATATTTGCAGATACCATATCTGTGGCACAGCATTGCTAGGCACATCTTTGTAGGTACTGTACTTCCAACCTAGCAGGTATATACAGGACACTAAACTTTTCTGGTTGTGTGGAAAGTTCTTATGTGCTTTCTGCATTAGACATGAACCTTTAACTGTGCTCTTGACCCAAAGCATAAGCAGTGATTTAGCATTGTATAAGAAAGAATTGAACTAACTGAAATTCAAGGTAAGCTCCTTTTATTCAATCAGGGCATCACCAGCTTTACTGTTCCAATCTCCTCTTAGGCAGGAGTGTCTTTGAGCCTTCTTCCTTTATTCTGCTAAAGCTCCATTTCCTTAACTTAATCTTATAGATGCCTGCATTCAGCTGTGACAGGACAGGATAAGGATTGCAAGGCCAGGTTATTGGCAGTCAAAGTATAAACAGTCACTGTGAAAAATCAGAAGTGTCATTGGTATCTGAACTGATGTGTAGTTAATTCTCCAATTGCTGATGGACGTGGAAGAACGAAGTATAACAGGTACATTCGGTAATGAAGACAACACTGAGTCAAAAGTTTTGAAAGAGGTTTGTTTTATTAAAGCTGTTCCCAAAACTACAAAAATTGTGACCAGGTTTCTTTCTCTGTTCCTCTCCACTCCTTCAGGACTGGCCTTCTCTGATGCTCCTGCCAAATGGAGCAACCTTCCTTTCTCTATGGGTGAAATCCTGGATCCACTGAAGTCAGTGGGAAAACCCTGTATCTCTTTTCAGATTTGATGGATAGGATCATCAAACAACTTTTTTCCCCCTTAATTTCTCTCCACTTCTGCTTTAATTGTATTGCTTAATTTTGCTAGTGTATTATTTAATTCTCTAAAACTTTGCACGATACCGTTGTATGGAAGACACTATTCTAAATGATGAAGGGTCTATGCATAAGCCGTTGAAGGTATATCTCTCAAGGAGCAAGGTTTCTCAGAGATTTCCATTCCTGTCAGATCTTTTTAAGTGCTTGAACAAGGAAGGATGGGAGTGGGGGACAATGGTTAACCAAAGATTTTTCAGATTTCATGAAATACTCAAATCAGCTTGTGCCTTGGGGATGTGAAAATTTTGGGTCATTTTTTATTTTGTCTTTATCTCTACTCAAATTTACGAGACAGTGAAATTGGACTGGTAAGTGGTAGTTGGAGAGGCTTACAACAATTTCTCACCTTCATTTTTAGAAGAACGCTACCTGAATAAAAATAGTAAAGTTAAAAGAAATCAAACTTCTTCCGTAAGATAATTAAAATTTAACTGACGAGCCAAATCCTCAGCTAATGTAAATTAATATAGATCCACTGAAGGCAATGGAGCTCTGATAGTTACATTATCTGCAGATCAGGCTAATGCTTAAAATAAAGTTTAATTTTCATCATTTATAGAGTTTATTTTTTTACACTTCACACAGACTACTTGATTTGTACTGAGCTGACCAGGGAAATTTAGACCCAGGCATTTTCCATTGGAATATGTGCTTCCATTCAAACTGAAATGCTTTATGAAATTGGGTTAATTTCTCCGGGATTTCACCTCAGAATGAATTGGAAAAAAAGTCCCAACGTTGTCAAAACATCCCATTTTGACATTTTTAGAATTAAACGTTTTATCTTTTTTGTTCTGAAATTACCCTTCATGTAGAAATTTTTTAAACAAATTAGTTCTTTAATTAAAAAAGTCAACATTTAACATAATTTAAAAATAACAAATCCATAGTTTTGATTTTTTGTTGAAACATTAACATTTGATTAACTCAAAATGAATTTTTTCCAGAATTTTCTTTTGTGGGCAATTTCAGAATGTTTGATTTTTTTGCTCTGACTCAGAATGAAGCCAAATTTCATAATCTTTTGTGAAACAGAACTTCTGTCTTCCTCATAAGTCTATAGATTTATCTTTCTCCTTATATTCACTTTCACTGTACAGTGTTGTGTACTTTCCCAGTGTCCTTATGGCTAAGTTTCCAATATTGCAGGTGAATGTTTGAATTTAAAAAGTTATTGATTTATTTAATTAAAATGTTATTCATTTTATGTATAGTGAATAACCACAACTCTTTTTGGTGGGTTTTTACAAAACTTAAATTTGGGGCATAAAATATCTGACAAGACCCATTTCATTTTGTTTTACAACTGATTCTGAATTTGTGCAGTTTTGGGATAGTTAAGCATACTCCATCAAAGCTAAACCCAGAGAGAGGAAGGGTGTGAATAAACTCTGATAGTATCCTCTTGAAAGTTTGAATTTGAATGATTTCGTGCCAAACCAACCTGATCTCCTTCTTTGAGAAGGTGACGGATT